>CM068387.1:71028767-71458181 GCA_034770075.1 Aralia elata | reverse complement strand
GGTACCCTAAAGCCGTCTGGTTTGGGAGTCACCGGCCTAACACTCGCTACATGGTGTAACTCAAGCCTAAGAAAACGAATCTTGCACAAGGGTCAAACGCAAAAGAATGAATGGACATGACCACCAGCTTGTCTTGAACCGTGGCCTTTGTTACTCGAGTAAATAAACCCGAAGGGGTGTATGTACACCTAATGCCCCAAAACCGACTGGTTTGGGAGTCCATTTGGTCCAAAACTCGTTTGAAATGGGTAACTTTGAATAACCTAAGAAAACGAGACAAGTGAACGTGGGACTAAATAAAGAGAAAGGATAATGCGAAAAACTCTCGGCCTTAAACAAAAAGTCATGAAAGAGAAACCCCTATCTGAGGTGCAGCACCGCATAGTGCATTTGTCATATGACGTCAATCCTGCTAAGGAACGTTGTTCGAGAATGGAGAGAGAATTACCTTTGACGAGGGGAAAGTTAGTTCTTATGAATCTCGAACCTTACTCACGTACAATGACCATGAATGCCTTGAGGGTCTTTTTTACGATTCCATAATTCGTCAAATAGAAAATCATCAAACTCAACGAGGGATTGAAAAAATAAAAAAAAAAAAACAAAAATAAAAAAAAAAAAAAAAAAAAAAAAAAAAAAAAAAATAAAGAGAAGAAAAGAAAAGACTTCCAATCTAAGTGCATTCACGGTTCAACAACTTGCTCGAAATTGTGCGATCAATAGATATTCAATTTCATGTGTTTGTGAACTGCATTTTTTGTCGAGATTATAATAGCTTTGTGTTGAAATAACAATAACGGCCCAAGCCTTCAAAGGTTTTGGCAATTGTTAGTTCATACCTGATATGCTGGATCTTGCAGAGCTTGTGGATAACTCAGCTACGGTCAACCATCCGCTGCGTATTTCGGATAGAAATTTTCTTAGCAGCGACACGGTGCCAAGGCAGGGGCCAGTGTTTAAGAATCGTGAAATGGAAGGAAGGCTTGAGGCTGCAAAGAAACTCTAACTCTCGGTCATTGGGCATCTCTCCCCAATCCTGACTAATCACTCAACTGCCTCGAATTGATCCACCACGTGCATGAGCATATACAAGGATGATATAGTGCGGTAGCGGGCGCGCGCCATATCGGCCATCAGAAATTGAGCAAAAGGCCAAGGAGCCCGGCATAGCTGTCAATCATCACAGAGAGCGAACCAGACTGCCCTCAAATGAAGACCGACCAAAGACAGGCAAAAATACCAAGCCAATGAAACAGACTGCCTTCAAATGAAGAAGACACAAGAGCAGAGGCAGCGTATCAAAACCATGTTGAAGGCTAGAAAATACACTTTCACGACGAGGCGTGATCCAATCAAATGTTAGCAAGCAACGACGATTTGTCGAAATGTATCATTTGACTAAGCAGGGAGGGTCATTTCTATCCTAAACTTATGTGGTGCACATGCATATGTACCATAACATGTCGGCCGGATCCTGCATGACATCTTTTTCATTCATGCAGGTATGATCAAATTGAAAATCTCAGGCAATAGTACAAGACACGTCGCTTTTTTATTTTTTGTCACGACCTCAACTAAGAGATGGTGAGCACACCTGGGAAGGGCTGATATCCACAAAAAGACAAAAAAAAAAGAACAAAAAAAACCCAACAAACCCTGGGAAAGCGGCTGAGATCCACGCGAACCGCGACAGAGCGGTGAGCAAACCTGGTAAGGCATACAGAGCGGTGAGCAAACCTAGGAAGGCATCCAAGCAAACCGCGACAAGAGCGGATGAGACAACACCTGGGACCGGGTTTGAGATCGACGCGAACCACAACAAGATGGTGAGCAACCCTGGGAAAGGGCTTGATATCCACAAAAAGAAAAAAAAAAAGAAAAAAGGACAAAAAAACAACAAACCTTTGGGAAGGGGTGAGATGAGATCCACGCGAACTACAACAAGTGGGGGGTATACGTGAGCAACCCTGGGAAGGGCTGATATCCACAAAAAGAAAAAAGCACAGAAAACAACAAACACCCTGGGAAGGGCTGAGATCCACGGCGAACCCCAACTAGATGTGAGAGCAACTTGGGAAGGGCTGATATCCACAAAAAGAAATAAAGACAAAAACAACAAACCCTGGGAAGGGCTGAGATCCACGCGAACCACAACAAGATGGTGAGCAACCCTGGGAAGGGCTGATATCCACAAAAAGAAAAAAGACAAAAAACAACAAACACCTGGGAAGGGCTGAGATCCACCCACGCGAAAACCCACAACAAGATGGTGAGCAACCCTGGGAAGGGCTGATATCCATAAAAAATAAAAAAAAAAATAAAAAAAAAAAAAAAAATAGACAAAAAAAACAACAAACCCTGGGAAGGGCTGTTGAAGATCACGGGAACCGCGACAGAACGGTGAGCAAACCCTGGGAAAGGCAATCCAAGCGGAAAACCGCGACAGTAGCGGATGAAGCAGAAGCCTAGGAAGGCATCCAAGCAATACCGCGACAGAGCGCGTGAGCCAACCCTGGGAAGGGCTTGAGAATCCACGCGAACCACAACAAGATGGTGATGCAACCCCTGGGAAGGCTATCTGATATCTATAAAATGAAGAAAAAAAAAAAAAAAAAAAAAAAAAAAAATAAAAAGACAAAAAAACAACAAACCTCTTGGGAAGGGCTGAGATCCACATGCGAAAACCGCGACAGAGCGTGAGCAAACCTGGGAAGGCCATCCAAGCGAAACCGCGACAGGAGCGTGTGAGCAAACCTGGTGAAGGCAATCCAAGCAAACCGCGACAGAGCGTGAGTGAGCAAAACCTTGGGAAAGGCATCATGCAAGCAAACCGCGACAGGAGCTGTTGTGTGAATGCAACCCTGGGAAGGGGGGGTGGGCTGAGATCCACAGCGAACCACAACAAGATGTGTGAGGCACCCCTGGGGAAGGGCTGATATCCACAAAATAAAGGAAAAAAGACACAAAAACAACTAACCCCGGGAAGGGCTTGAGATTTCCACGCGAAACCTCAACAAATGATGGTGAGCCAACCCTGGGAAGGGCTGATATCCACAAAAAGAAAAAAGACAAAAAACAAACAAACCCTGGGAAGGGCCTGAGATCCACCGCGAACCACAACAAGAGGGTGGAGCACCCCTGGGAAGGGCTGATATATCCAGAAGAAGAGAAAAAAGACAAAAAAACAAACAAACCCTAGGGAAAGGGCTGAGATCCAAGATAACCAACCCGGAATGGCAACTGATATACCGGGGGTTACGAGATGGTGTGTGACCGGCGGACGGATACCCGCGGCCCCGACGAGACAAATCGACCTGGCACACGATAACCGGCGATTTCGAGATGGATGTCCGGGGCGAACGAAAACCGGCTTCCGACAAGATAACCAAACCCGGCGACGATAAAATCCGGAGGGTGGTTACGAGATGGGTGACCGGGCGACGGAGTACCCAAGACCCCGACGAGGACATAATCGTACCTAGCGACGATAAACCGGTGCGGATTACGAGATGGATGTTCCGGCGACGGGAAAACCGGCTCCGACAAGATAACCAAACCGGGCGGCGACGATAAACCGGGGGTTACGAGAAAATCGTGCGTGACCGGCGACGATACCCGGCCCCGACGAGACAAATTGGACCGGGGCGACGATAAACCGGCGATTTACCGAGTGATCGGAATGTCCGTAGCGACGATAAACCGGGCCTACTCCCCGACAAGATGGGGACACCTGTAGAATCGGATAATCAAAAGGACTGTACAGGGGTCAATTTTTCATTTTAAATGTTGTGTCCACATGCCATTGAAATAGATGATAATCTCTGTACTTTTGATCCAATGCATGGTGTAAAGGTGTACAAGGTCCTGGCCCTATCAAAGTCAAAAGCGATGATGATTGCCCACCAGATACGATGTTACGAGGACGAATTCCTAAGGCATGCCCTTCAAAGGCTAGTCAGGAGAATAACTTCCTTTGATGGCATTGGGATGGAATAAGAGTGATTACGAGTAGGGGGTTGACCGGCCCCCCAGGTATACGAGGACCCGGCCCCGACGAGATGTACGAGGCGAACCGAGGATACGAGACCCTAGGCCAACATCACAGGACAATCGACCGGATACGAAGAGTCCGGCGCATTACGAGACGAGCGACAGGTTCATAGGGATTGATGCCATTGCTAACACACTCTTACGAAATGTTTTGCAAGCAGGACATTACATCTTGCGTGGTGTATCATAAGTTGTTATGTGTTGTATCCATGGTATATGCACTGTCATTCTTATTGCACTGTCATTCATGCATCGTGTGTTCTAGTTTCTTTATCAATGTTCATTTCATTTAACATTTCATCAAACAGATGAATAAAGGAGGGGCAGCTGATAGACACCCAAATTTTGCCAGACTTCCTATATTACTGACCATGACAGGAGGGCAAATTCGTCCCAGTTGGACCGGCCTGCGAGACGGAGGGTGGACAATAAATGCGAAACAACTCAGAGCCACCCACGATCGACTTGCGATCAGGGCCGTGCCAGAAAAATGAGCATCGCATTCCGGAATGATGTGGGCACGTTCTCCCAATGATTCCCCGACTACAAAATGCAGGCCTTTTCACAGCAGAAGGGAAACCGATGATTTCCGGACACTGAGGAAATGTGGTGAGTGTGCGCACGAAAATCGAGAAAAAAATTAGCCCACCCTAGCCGCGGATCAATCTGCGGCCAAAGATTAAAATAAATGGTAAGTTAAGGTCGCGCGACGACGGCTGAATCGTGCGCGGCGGGCGCGGAGAAACCGAGTGCCATAGCCGCGGTATCTAATCTGCGGCCAGCGCGGATAATCGGGAGTCTTATCTAGCGGCCGAAAGCCGCAGATCTATCTGCGGCTGCCCTAATTCCAGGCCTATAATTCAGCTCAGTTTCTTTCATTTCATCCAGGACCATGTTTGAAGGAGAGAAAGGAAAAGGAAGGACGCGACAGCAGCTCGGGAAGGAGAGAAAAACAATAGAAAGAAAATGGAGAATAAAGAGGAAAAAATAGTGAGGATTTGTACCCCTTTGGTGAGTTTTTATATCCACATAATAAGATTTCTACCAATTACATCTACAAAGTTTGATAAGCATTGTTTAGGTCGTCATTTGGCAAGGTGAAAATTCTTTTGTTTTATAGCATTTTTGTTATATCATTTTTGTTAAGCTTTTTTGTTGTTTGGATTCCACTTAAATGTAATATTTCTTGTATATTATGGTGAATTCATGGATTGAGGATTATTAGTGAGGGTGTCCAAATGGAACCGAAATTCCCTCCTAATGGTCATGATATCCATGTGATGATTTATTTTTAAATTGCTATAATGATTATATTGGTGTCTAGGTTGTTATAGATTGGATACTCGTTGGGGTTTTGTTTCGAACAATTTCGGATGTGGAGCCTGAGGAACGCGACCCCGTGGTCCGAATCCGGAATGATGGACAATTTTTGGGTGTATGTTAAGAGGGTCGATATTCCCTTCCATTGTAAATATGTAGTTCTCGGGCCTTAAAACGACGCCAAGGCGAGAATCGGTGTTTAAGGGCCCCGGTTAATATTGAAGTATGTTGAATTGTGGGCGTGGTGGGTTATTTGGATGGCTTACATGACCCTATGAATAGCCCCCTAATGCATTTTTATATGCCTTGATTTGATTTGATCGACCTAAAATTGATTTCAAAAACTAAAATAATGAAAGGACTTTACATTAAAGATCAAATCAAACTAGGATATTAGCAGTCACGAGGCTAAAAATGTTGGGGATGCTAATGAAATGTCGATTCTTATTTTGACAAGAAGGCCTAAAGAAAATCGTTTTTCCCAAAAACATCACACGGAGATGATTTTTATAAATAATTGACGTTTTTATTTTAAACCGTTGTGCATAGGAGTTAAAGAGATCCTAGAAAATTGCCCATCATTTTATGAAAGCAAACTCGTAATAGATCTCGATTCCTATTTTTTGACGAAGGTTTAAAAACTCTTGTTTTGGTCAAAACGACACCCTATACGAAAATCTCATAGTTTTGACAATTAAAATCAAAACCTTTCTCATAAAACGCTTTCTCGTGTATGCCGAAAAAAGACATTCCGAAGCATTCTGAAATTAAAAACACGGATTTTCCCTAAAATCCAAATGATTCTTTCAATACAAACTCACCACCAACATTCACATAAGACACACACACAACCACACTTCTGCTAGCGCCGAATCACACACACACACATTTCATGAATTAAAGGATATGGAAAAAGGCATCAAGATTTGCAGGTAACTGTGTTTCACGGGAAAGTCGAGGGGTTGCCTAAACACCTCTCCCACTTCACCTTAAGCAAGCCCCCCGAACTCTATGAATCTCGATTCGCAGGACCAATTAATTCGGAAGGTCACATATGAGCCAGCGGGATTTTACAAAAAATGAAACTCGGATGAGTTTGTGGTTTACATCCATTTTCAAATATACCCATACTGGCGGGACTTCTGTGATTAATTGGCTCATCATAAAAACGATACTTCAAAAACCCCGGTCGACAATTCAAGCCGACCTTTTACCAAAATAATCATCTATCAATAAGGCTAAAATTGGCAAAAGACCAAATATCGCATAAGCGGAATAAAACCAGGCGTCGAACATTGGGTACCATAGATGTATGCAAATCAAATAACCCGAATAGTGCGGCACGACACATACGTCACTAATCCGCCAAATAAACCAAATCAAGTATTGGGTCGACCCATACGTATCCTGAACAAATATATCAAATGGTCAAAGCTCACGTCCAGAGCACCATATAAAATAAAAGGATACACTGTGGATTGATCACACCGCCAGGGAAGGTGTCATGCCCCGGTGTCAATAGGACATGTCTGTGGTACCCCCATAAGTGGTTAGCTCAAATATACCATAAGGATCAAACTACAAAATGTAAGCCAAAATGGGTTTAAATCACAAGGCTTACATGACCATCTTCAAATAACATCGAATTAACTTCAAATATGAATATACTTAATTATCACAAGCTATCAATGATCAAATCAACTCCCGAATGTGAACGAAAATATACGAAGAATGAGATAAACGAATAGAGTCTCCAAAATATATTGATATGATTAACTAGTTCAAAGAATACAAATACGAGTTCTAATATCAACGCCAAAACGAAACTATCACAACAAATTTGATAAGGAATAATAATGAGAGGTAATACTAAATTTTTAATCGAGTAGCAAAACGAACGAATTAAAATTAAAAGAGTCTTGCTGAAAAAGTACGAAATCCGTACCTAAAACAAGCAATGTAATACTCAGATTATAATTCCAAATACTATTCGTTAAGCTTCTTCCGTCCGAGCTAATTAAACAAAATAATTATAATTATAAGTACATTTGCAAAAATATTTTTTCATCTTTAATCAGATAATTAACTCATTTTATTACTATTATTATTATTATTATTATTATTATTGTCTTTTATGAACATTTATTATTCCATCATGTACAGACCAAATACATATATTTACCATTCTCTATTCTGAAAGAAATGTGTATAAAACTTATGCCAGAAAGCAAACTTACATATTAACTAAATATGTATATATGCAATTTAAAGAAACCTTTATGCTGCCTAATTCATTACACGTAATAAAATTATATTTTTTTCTTCATAAATTAATAAGATTACTTAAAGTTAGCGGTTCCGTCTAGCAAGAAACTCTCTAATATACCAGGTAGGCTCTCCATTAATAATCATATATATATATATATATATATATATATATATAATATATATATATATATATATATATCATATATCAATTATATGCCAAATTTGTTCTTCACAATTTTATCAATTACATATATATATATATTTATATATATATATATATATTACTGTTATCATCCATCCTTTTACTATTAACATTATTAAAACAATACTGAAAGAATATATACTGCAAAAGTAATTATCAAACCCATACTAAACTAACCTGACCACTTGATCGTCAAATTCTTTTCTTTTCTTTTTTTGCAGTCGCCACTTTAGTACTCTCTTATTTTTCTTTATCGTGAAAACCAAGCTAGCTAGGTATCTTCTGTATAAAGGTTACATTTACTTATAATAAGACAAAATTAAACTAGTCTAATTTGGATTGGGTTCAAAAATCCTAAGGCCCAAACTTTTACTAAACCAGAATTATCTTATAATTATTATTAGTTCATATAAATTAAATACAAAGTTGCCCTAAACACAAAAAAAGCCTAATTAAAATATTTTAAAATTATTATTATTATTATTATTATTATATTACATTATATGAACTTTAGCGATTCCACCATGTACTGATATATGCTTACATTCACCATACCTTCTGATCTAAATTAAATATATATAGAATTTATGTTACAAATCAATTATAATCTTACACACCCTTTCCAAACAAAATTAGTTGAAATCATCGTTATAGTAGGAATAAGATAAAATATTGTTTAAGTTAATAACTTCTTTATTTTATTAATAAAAATCCACACATGGTCTGGATACTACCAAAATCCTCACCTAATATATGGTTCATAGTATTAGCAATATAGAAGTTGAAAAGTACATAACATGGACCATGTGTAAATATTATACCGATAACAATTAAGGAAAAGAAAACAATTATTTAACTTTCTTGACTTGAGAAACCAAAACTTATTCTAACTCTATTAACACTACAAGCACAATCACAAAAGTATTTACCTTTATCTCTTTCTTTCTTCTACCCACAATGGAATTGCTTGATCATTCCTACTTTCAAATCTCTCTAACTTGTGCGCCGCTTCGTTCTTCAGTATGTATAAGTAATAAGAGAATTTAGGCTTCAGTTGTTATCTATTTATTAATACGGAGTATATCTTATTAATTTTCTAATTTTTTTTATAGGATTTAATATTACACAAATATTAATTAGACCCAATTAATATTAATATCTAATTTTACCAAGTTAATGATATTTACTAATTACTATTAGTCCACATAAACTAAATGACCAATTTGACCCAAATAAAAGAAAAAAAACAATTAAAATATTTAAAATATAAATTTAAATGTTATTTTATTTTTAGCCACCACTACCTTCTCTGTAGTAAGCCTTGCCGAATCGGGTCCTTCTATTACCCTTTCTCCAATTGAATTACACTTTTATAAAATAAAACCAATTAATATTTAATTATCAACAAAAATCTGGGTTATTACATTTCAAGTTCACAGAAACACGTAGAGTTCGACAACTTATTTTTGACAAAGAATTAGGTTTTGCTTCATGTAGTTGTCACAAGTTTGAGAGTATGGGGATACCATGTAGACATGTGCTTGGTACTTGCAAAAAATGCATGATTTTGATGAATTACCATAAACAATACATTTTGAAAAGGTGGACTAAGAAGGCAAACTCCAGGATACTGGTCGATAATGAAAATGGCATAATGATAAATAGTGACAAAGAATATCTAATCAAGCGGAGTGAATTAATTCAATGTTCTTTGGATATTATTGATAACGCCCTCATAAGCCAAGAAGGAATTAATATTTATAAAGATGTTTTGGCTCGTGCACTCAAATCAATCAATCTTGTTGTTGATAGTGGTAAAAGTTCACAATGTGGAACTGGTACAAGTGTAGCCTTCGGGAAGATGAGTTGCAATAAAGACTATATGTACAATAAACCAAATCAAGTGAGGGGAAAAAGATGTGAAAAAAGACTTAAAGGGGGAAGAAAGAAAGGGCATTAGGGAAGGCAAATAACTCAAAAGTTTTAGACGTTGTCATGGTTGTGGCAAAGTTTGGACAATCACATGACAAAAGAAATTGCCCAATGGTTGCATATCGGTAATTAATATTTAGGTAACAGTAAACATTTTTTAAAGGATCTTAATCTTTAAATGATGAGTGTTATTTTGACTTTTATGTAGAGATTCTCCTGACAATGAAGGTGCAATAACATCT
The DNA here is from genome assembly GCA_034770075.1 of Aralia elata. NCBI lineage: Eukaryota > Viridiplantae > Streptophyta > Magnoliopsida > Apiales > Araliaceae > Aralia > Aralia elata. The sequence goes on along the minus strand of CM068387.1, from coordinate 71,448,167 downwards.
TCAAGTTTAAAGGATGATAGTCATACTTCCAAAGGTTTGATCATTTCTTTTATTCAATATTACGAGTTACATATCAATATATCTAATATACATATATTTTATTTTATCTTCAGGTTCAAAGATGCAAGTTGTTGTTGGTTATCGAAATCTTTACTATGGAGGTTATCCTAGTTATGGGAATTATCCCCAAAATCAACAACCGTCGCAACAACCGCAAGTACGATATTAAATTTACTCCCCTGTTTTATCTTTTATCATTTGCTTACATGTTAAGAGTAATTTCTCAACTCTATAGATTGAAGTTCAAGTGGGAGCTGGTTCTCTTTAAAATTAAAACTAGTATTTTATTAATATTTTCATTTGATTAAAAATATGATATAACAAGGGAAATATATTTTATATTGTGCAGTGATTTGCTGGTCTCAAAAATAGGTGATTGCTATCAAAAGAACTATAATTTCCATTTGAATCAAGAGTGAGTAGCTGGCTTTGTATCAATTTCCTTTTCTTTTTCAATTATTTTTGTGATTTAGTGTCGAGCAAAAGGATATGTTAGTTTTGTGCTCGGAGTCATAACTCTATAAACATATAAAAGCTATTGTAAGAACAATTATATTGTTTGGAATCTAGTGAAATTCACCACTCGATTAAAGTGGCATTGGCATAGTTATGAGGACAAAAAAAATTCGATGAAACTATAATTTATATTATCCCTAGTCCCATTTATTAATATCTTGTTCAAATAATTTAATATGAAACTAAGAGTATTAATTATTGTTTCCGAATTTTGATTTCAGGTACTTGGATGGTCCTATAAGAGAAATTGAGTGGGGCTTTACAAAGCTTACTAAAAGGGGCTTTCAGCATAAATTTGACACCAAGATGGTTTTAGATTATAGTATTAACTGTGCTACCAAAGCAACAAGTCTTATGGCATATTTTGAATGTTTTTACCATAAAATTATCGCAGTAATTTAGTGCTGGATTTTGCATAATATCTCGATGTCATTCCTTTAGTTTGTACAACTCATTAAGTTTGTTATGATATTAGAATTTACTTTTGTTTTCGTCCTTAAAGATTGCGAAAAACTAAACCAGGAAAGTCGATTTTATTTTTAATTTTTACCAAACATATGGTGATGCAAAAGTTCTCCGCTTGGTTTTTTTAAAGCACTCTAAATTTTAATTCGTTTTCTAAAGTGCTCTAATTTCCATAGGAATCTTTTGCTACACAACCAAACTACAGTTCCTTGACCGGTTCTATTATTGAAATTGAAAAGGTAACAACAGTTGCACTCTTGTTGTTGGAGTGATTGTCTAATAAGAATGCACGTACAACCAGGTACTTGTAGCTGCAAGAATGACAATGGTCTGGCAAAGACTAACTGCCAAAACAGAATTAGTAACAAAACTAATCGTTGATGCTGAATTAAATTCTTGGCAATAATTCAGCCAAAAAATTTAGCTCATATATAATATTATAAACTACAAATTGAAAGGGGGAACAATAATTATACACCTCAAACATAACTTGCTGGTTAGATAATGAAAATTATCAAAATTACAACCAATTTAATAACATTAACAACAATACCGCATACATAATAATAACAATTATGACAAATCGCACAATTAGTTGCAATTGAAGCATTTCAATTTGCACTCTCGCTAATTCGCTGGAGTCGTTAGAATTCGTTGGATGAGTTGTTACATTTAAACGCTCGGATGTGTCCATTTGCAACCTCCCTTAATTATGTAACGCTCGAACATATTTGTCACACTAATTGATGAAATTACCGCATTGATGCATATTTTGGGAAACAATAAATTTATTCACTTGTGTTGTAAAAGGACCAATAAACAAAAAATTTAATAAATAAATGCATACCACTAATCTTGGGCAAGAATAATAGTGTCTACTCGGATTCTTTTCTGACATTGAAAGTTTTACTATACAAGGGCTTGTACCACAACGACATATGAACGGAGGTCATGCGGATGTAGCGGTAGACGAATTCGATGACATTATTTCTATCAGCAGACATGCATAAAACTGATCTACAATAATTTCAAATTGATAATTCCCATACATATACTTCTTTTGAAAAACTAAAAACAAAATTGATAACTTGGTGTGTATTTCTACCCCATATTTCTACCCTTGAAAATAAATCTTATTTTACTTTATTATATTAATTAATTAATGGAATATACATCATACTTTAAAAGAAATTATTGTAACATAACATTAGCATAATCATTTAAAATAAGAAGAAAAAAACAAGTAGTTTATTGCTTACTTTTTACACCACAAAATTGTTATGTGAAAATGATACGGTTATAGTAGTATGATTATTGTATATTTGAAAAATTGTTGTGTGAAAATTGTTCTCTTTTGTTTTCATTATGAAAACGTGGTAGAAGTGGTTGTTCGCCACTCTTGCTTTTCGGGACTAGAAAACATAACAAAGAGTTAAAAACCATCTTCTTTGTGTATTTAGAAAAAATAAGCTCCAGACAATAGTGTTTTAAACATTTTTTGAAACAAACTTAACTAGTACTTACTTGTTGTTTATGGTAAGCTAAAATGACTGAAATATCGTCAACTTAAGAACAAAAAGATTTTGAAAAGCCCTTTTTCGCTTTTCTATTATGTGGTTTCCTATAAATGTTGAACTTTTCTGACACAAAAACACCAAAATAATTTCTAACTTAATTGTATCTAGGATTTTGACTATGCTGAAATGATAATGCCCATCCCACAAAAGGTTCCAAAATTCACACATTTCAGCATATAAGCAATAACATCATTTCAGCATAGAAGCAATAACATCATTTCAGCATAGAGTTTTTTGCTAGATACTACACTTTGATGATAATGCCCATCCTATAAAAGGGGGATGTGACGCCCCTAAATCCAGGTACCTCAAACTCGAGTTCGGTGCTACACGGTACATCCCATTCCATACAACATAATAGACATGAATGTAATTATTATATTATTACAACACGTCTTACTCTCAATCCCAGGTTCTATTACCATAACATCATTTCAAATACATAATAAGTCTTAATATTACATCATTACTAATACAAATAAACTACGACTTCATCTAGACGTTCATCTTGCCCTTTCCTTTGTCATTACCGGAACCTTCGACCCGCTCGGCCTTAGCTGCAATGTTTAATATAAAGCAAGAATGAGCATTCAATTACCCAGCAAGTGTAGCAGCTGAATAACAACAATATCATCAATCATATCATTTCTCTTCAACAACTGAACAATAGTTGTGAAACATTCTGAATAAACAAGAATAATACTTTACTTTCGTTTAAAACATTTTCGAAACGGCATACTGAGTGGTCATAAGACCTTGAATTTTCTTTTGCTTTCTTGAAAAGGTACACAACAATATAACTGTAAACCGTCTTACTTACGAGCACTTCTAGGTGATCAGTCTATTGTACTCTATGTTGATCAACACTCTAGCTGGAAACGATTATATGCGTTTGTTTTAGGCGCTCGATGCCTTGTCAGAATAACTGACTAAAAACTGCCCCAAATATTAGGGTTGTTCATCTCATTCATATCTCAGAATCCTAACCAAAATAATTCGGTTGGATAGCTCTACTTAATCATCAATAACATTTCCAGGATTTATTATCAAATTAATAAAACATTTCAATATCTGTCTAACCGAAACAAATGGCATCGACGTCTCTATAACAGTTCATATATATGTGAACTTTAAAGCTTCAACAATTTATGTCACAATATAGCTCGAATACTTGTGCAACTACTGAAAGATTTACATAAGGAATTCACACAACCATATATATTGCGTAAATCAAAACTTCAAACATCGCATGAGAGTCATGAGAATATAATCAAATGAATCAAATAAACTTGCCCAACACAAGGGTTAGATCAACGTTAGAAAACTTGCCTTAAACGTTTGCTATTATTCGACGTTAATCGTCCTTCAAATATGTCCTACACATTTAAGCACATATTCACATACCAATTAGTCTCACAATAGATGTCAAACATTGGTTTACATTAATCACCACATTATACTCTTTCAAAAGTCCTCTTGGTTCATTACAGACATTGATTGCCACTACGACTATCCAATCGGGGGTCTCGCTCCCCGGTGAACGAGTGGCTGCCCAGCTCGCCGGTGAGCTAGCGGGGGGTAGGGGGCAGCGCCCCTTGGAAGCCAAACGTAAAACGCAACAAAGCTATTCATTTCATTAAGCAAATCTCATGTGACTTAGTCATTTCATGCTTGGCTAACTAGTTAATAACATGCTTCATGTATTACTGCTTAAGAGGTTCACATATACTTGCCTCAAGCTTCAGTTCATAAAAAGAAACAACTGGGCAACTCTGCAGCACGGCGCGACCGCGCTGCTATTTGGCCTAGGAGTGGCGCGGTCGCGCTACTCCTTCAGAGGCACTTTTCTGGTTTATTTCTTACACTGCTCAACTTCTAAATGCTTGGGGTCATTCTGCTATTATAATAACATAACATACATATGCTTTGGGGTACTTATAACATGCTAAGTCTATGTAAACATGCATCAAATCAACAACACGAAACAACTTGGTTTTCAACTTCTGCAGACCAGCGCGACCGCGCTGGTTTTAGGCTTGGGAGTGGCGCGGTTGCGCCACTCTGGATCAAGGGAACCCCCAGGTTTTGCTGCTGCAGAACCAAAAGCCAACATTTTTGTTTGTTTTCGCCTCCTTTGCTTCTTAGCCATTATACAATAAGTCTATATGACTTAAAACATACTTTTACAACTGAGCTATGCATCATAACATCATTTAATCAATTAATCATTCCTAATTCTTATGTTCGTTAAAGAAATCATTCTCTTGGACATTAAATCAAATAGTTTGTGGGATGGCTTTAGAGCTCATAACTTATTGCCTACCATTACATGGTTACCCTTGACTTCACATATGAAACCAATTCTCATAACTTCTGGGCATATACAAACAGTACATAACCAATTCTCATAACTTCTGGACATATACAAACAGTACACAACCAATGCAAGATTATATCTTCATTAATACACAATAATAGTCCTTAACAGTCAATTCTTGATTCTTTATGTATAGGTCCTGATTTCTCATTATTTGTTCCACTTTTATATATTATTAACAAGGTTTTATAGAGCTAATCAATATTTATACATGTTCATGATCAACCAAGCAATTTTAGCCACATAACTCCAACAAAGCAATCAAAGCAAAACTAGAAACTTGGAAATATTGTGGAAATGAGCTAAGCTCTATATTGCTTACCTCTTTTAGCTTCTTCTAGGATGCTAAATGGACTCAATAGCAGCTGCTACAACACTCATTCTTCTTCCTCAAACTACCCGTGGACTCACTTCTCACTTTCTTACTCAAATTTTCAGTTTCTAACTTAGCAACAATCAAAGGAATGGATGAATGGCTAGGGAGGAGTATTTATAGAAGGATGATCAGAGCTTCATGGATGGGTTGAGGGGCTGAGCATGCCTTCCCGCAACAGCTCCCCATGACTGGGAGAGTGAGCTTTGCTCCTCTCTATGCTCGGGTAAGCCCCCTCCCTTCTCCCCAATTGCTTTATTCCATTCTTCCTTCACCAAATGCAGAATTGCTTCTACTCATGCTATCCCACGTTCTTGATTCTCTTCTCCCTTTCTTCCTTCTCTTTCTCTCGTACTCTTCTCCTTCCTTCAAATGTGTTCAGCTGATTCTATAACCCATTTCCCTCATGGGTCATGGGTTGTGTGTTTCAATCTGGGCCACTCTTGGACTTCTAATTTAATTCCAATTGGGCTTCAAATAAAAACTCAATTGGGCTCAAATAAAATCTCACACTTGGATTATTAATCCCTCTCATTAATGCTTTGACGAAATTATGAAAAGTGGTAAAATCAAAAAAAGCGTCTTTTGCGTAAATAGTGTTTTAGCGTTATTCCTCTAAATGGTTTAATCAATACCATGAAATAACAACACTCAAAAATTATCGTATACACGTCATATGTAGTAATAAAACATTTAAACACATAACACAGAATAATATTAATAAAAGTTCAATTTATTTTATAAAATTCATAGGCTCGTGTTACAAAGCTACCTACGATCCGCGATCGTTACAAGGGATATCCATTATTTATTTCATATGATGATTTAAATATTATTTTTAAATATAAGATTATTTCTATAACATTTATTAGTATTATTGTCTAGTTGGAAAAGGGGGATATCGATTATTTCTTTCATGAAAAAATGTCAACATGACCAAGAAAAGAGTTCAAACAAAGCAATAAAAAAAGAAAATTACTAGTACACCCAATAGAACAAGGAGAAATCAAACATAGGGGAAGAAGGGATCAAAAATTACACAAAATTAGGAATCATATGATTGAAAGCTAAATTAAAGAAACCCACTCAAATTCGAAGGTTGGACTAACAATAAACAATTCAATTTAGGGAAGGTACAACAAAATTTCTAATCTCTACAGATAACCCATATGAGGAAAACTCACCTCTAATAAACCTTAGATTTCTTTCAAATCAAATAGAAATTACAAAATTAAGTAGGAATCTTTACCTTTCGATTTGTAACAGGTTATCTTTGTAGGAATCTTTACCTTCCGATTTGTAATAGGTTCGCTTTGAGAGAGAAAGAGGGCAGAGTTAGAGAGGGAGCAGATGGTTGCATCTGACCTCAAATGGGTTTTATTTTCTTCTTAATTTAACCCATTTTGCCAACTCACGTTTAACCTCGCGTGTTTTTTTTTGTTTCCGCATGTTTGTTACTTGAGTTCGTTCTTGGTATGTTACTTGAGTTCATTTTTGAAAGGAGTCGTACACACACACACACACACACACATATATATATATAAGATTCTCAATTGTGGCAACCGGTTGCCACATATACTATTCCAACAAGCATAATCTACACCGTTGATCGTAACATTGGATGGCACGGATTGAAATGGATTTCCCCCTGCCGCTACAGGCTGTAGCAGCACGATAGATTACTCATTTGTCCATGTGCTACATTGCATGCCGCTACAAGATCTGGCGACAGTGTAGCTAATTAATAAGTTAGAGTGGTGGAATGGTAGCATGATGGCCTAATAATCCATAGGTCTTAGGATCAAAACCTAGCTCTAACATAAATGTTTAGCTTCATGTGCTATATTTTTTGTGTATTAGATAAATTATACTAGCATATATATATATATATATATATAAACGTTTCTCTTTAAAAAAAGAGTATTTTCGTAGTCTCTAATATTTTTAAATTTATTCTACCTATATATATATACATACATATTCTTTTTAAAATTTCTTGTCAAAGTAAATAAAATACTCCCTTCGTCCCAAGATAAAAGTCCTCCATTGATTTTTATGGTCAAATTAACCATTTTTTAAATTAATATATCTTATTATTCTTTTATATATATGTAAAAAGCCTATAAACGTTATAAACTACATACAATTTAGTATTAATCTCAATGTTTGCTTTTTTGAAAATCTATATATATATATATGTTTAATAGTTAATTTTAAAAATGGTCAATTTGACTACAAAAGTCAATAGATGACTTTTATGGGACGGAGGGAGTACTAAACAAATCTCAACATTAAACTAAATATATATAAAAAGTAACTATGAATTTTTATATAAAGTAACTATGAATATTTATATATATAAATATATAAATATTTATATAAAGCAACTATGAATATTTATATTCATATAAATATTTATATATTTATACAAATATTCATATTTTTATATATAAAGTAACTATGAATATTTGTTTATAAATATTTATATATTTATGTATAAAAATATCCATAGTTACTTTATATATATTTAGTTTAATGTTGAGATTTGTTTAGTATTTTATTTAGTTTGACAAGAAATTAAAAAAAGAATATGTATATATATATGGTAGAATAAATTTAAAAATATTAGAGACTATGAAAGTATTTGTTTTTTTGTAAAGAGAAACGTTTATATATATAGATAATAGTAGAATTTATCTAATACACAAAAAAATAGCACATGAAGCAAAATATTTATGTCAAAGCTCGGTTTTGATCCTGAGACCTATGGGTTATTGGGACATCTCACTACCGCTATGCCGCTCTAATTTATTAATTAGCTACACTGCCTCCATAGCTTGTAGCGGCAGACAGTGTAGCACATGGATAAATGAAGAGCAAGTGAGTAAGTGAGTAATTTTTCGTGCCGCTACAAGTCATGTTGTTGTCGCTATAGCCTATAGCGGCAGGGGAAAATTCATTTCAATTTGTGCTATCCAATGTCGCGATCAACAATGTAGATTATGATTACTAGAATAGTACCCGTAACAATTGATTGTCACGAATGGGGACCTATATATACACGCACACACAAAACGAAGGGGTATCCAAAAAATAATATAACAAAAAAAAGTCCCAAGTAATTTTAACTACAAGGTTCATTGATAAATTGATTAGGAACTTGTAATTTTAACATAAAGATAGTCTAAATGATGTGAACATCTTCTAAAATGAACATTAATTGAAAAACATGAAGATAAACACATATCTATTCTTTATTCTCTATTTAGAGATCGATAATAAAAGAATCCACAAACTAATATAATGATAAAGAATAATATTATGTGTACAAAATGTACACAAAAAATTGTGCACAAAGAGTATAATCTATATATTGCTTACCAATAAAAATGTGTAAAATATTCAATAGTAAGTTTCGTTTTTTTTCTCTTTTTTCTCTTTTTTTTATACTGTGCGTGCACAATTTTTTGTATATAATTTGTATCTATACTAGTATTTTTCTATGATAAAAGAGTTCAAAATAATATGAGTAATGTTATGGATACAAACTATACACAAATGATTAACACTATGTCCACCAATTGTACACAAAAAGTTGTACACCAAGAATAAGACTCATGTATTGTTTACCAATAAAAATATGTAAAACATTTAACTGTAGGTCTCACTCCCTATTTTTTTATACTGTGTGTACACAATGTTTTGTGCATATTTGGTGTCTTTAGCATTACTCATACACAAAAAGTTGTGCACAAACAATATAAAAAATGAGAGAAAATAGGAGGCAGAACCTACAATTGGATGTTTTACACATTTTTATTGGTAAATAATATATGAGTCATACTCTTTGTGCACTATTTTTTGTATACAATTTGTGGGCATAGTATTATTCAAATAATATTTATATGTCCATTTCAATGTAATAATATAACAATTAAAGAGTTCAAATAATTTATCATCGCATACATTCTAAAATCATGTTTATCATAATTTATTCATGTTTATTATTTATAACTATATGATTATTTAGTTTTAAAATCATATCCAAAAATTCAAGTATTAAACTCTTATCCCAACTCTAACTCTATAAGATAGAGTTCTTCTACTGTGCCTGGGAGCTGGGGACCGGCCTGGAGCCCGGTCCAAATTTTTTTTTTTTTTTTTTTTTTTGCTTTTTCACTCCCAAATAATTTATGTGATTTATTGGAACAGAATTTTTTTTTAAAAAAAAGTGATTTATGTGTGATTTGGATACAGATCAAAGATAATTTCGGCTTTCTATATCCTTCGCTTATAATTAAAAAGAAAATCAAATTACTAACAATTTTTTAAAAACCGTGTCTTCAAGTTCCAACCATTTATTGGTAAAAAGATTTAACATAATTACCAACAAATAAACCTCAGTTTCTTAGTATATCAATAAAAATATATACTTAAAAGGTTAAAAAGTTAATTAAAAAGATAACCCTGCACATTAATTAAAAGATGAGCCCCTGCCTTATTGTCCGAAAGACAATTAAACACTTCCAACTTTTTTCTTTTTTCTTTTTTTCGTTCTCAATTTCTCAAAATCAGGAAGGAGGTAGCTTAAGGCTGGGGCCGGGCTATCCTTGGAATTTAAAATTTTTTATTTTAAACCTATAAAATTTTAATATTTTTACGGTAGAACCCTCAAGATTTATGAAAAATTAAAGTATGTATAATATTTTTTTGAAAAAATATCAAAAAATGCTTCCTTTATTCTAAATAGAAGAGTTATTTTAGTATGGACAAGTTCATAAATATTACTATTTTCATTTATTTAGTATTATTATATGAATATCATATTTTATAGTCTCCCTTAGCTCCACTTTGTACAAAAGAAATATTATTTCAATCAAAAAATATAAAACTGTCTACAAAATTTGGGCTAAGGGCGATGCCCTACACCATTAAATTATTTATGATCTTATCATATTATACCGCCCCCCTATAAAATTTGTTTTTAGCTTCCTACTTGGTCAAAACTTAATATTTTACGCATTTTTTTGTTATATAAGCATTCATTTAGTTGTAACTTGTGACAACATTAATATAGTTCCTTACATTTTAAATTTATATTTTCCTCAATGCTATAAAGCGAAATAAAACATATAAGGTAGAACTTTTTCGTGTTTTTTTATTATAGTATGGTTGTTCTCCCATATCGTCTAAATTGTTGCACATGCTCCTTTTTAATTCGAACAAAAAAGAAAAAGAAGAAGCCATCTAGTAACTAAATAAAATTAAAAATAAAGACCATAAATTAAAGGAAATTAAAAAAAGGGCGACAATAAATTTTTTTCTTAAGTAGATTGTGTAAATGAAAGTAAGATTAATAACCATTCAATGAATCAAGAATTGGTGCTAAAAATGAAAGAGAGATCACTAACCATTCACTAAAGGGTCCTCTTAACATGTGCCCTAAGGGCACATGCTAAGCACACGATTCAAGAGAATATTCTCTTGAACTATGTGCATATTCCCTTGATTTTTGCATTTGCAGCAAGTTCAAAGGAATATGCACACAGTTAAGAGAATATTCTCTTAAACCGTGTGCTTAGCATGTGCCTTAGAGCACATGTTAAGAAATTCCTTCACTAAACAATGTGAAGGTTCAAAAATGCCAGCCACAAAGTATTGATAAACGACTATATTATGACCAAAGACTCGTTCATCTTCCCGTAAGAGTGATGTAATGTGATAAATTTATGCTGAATTAAAATTAAAAAATTTATTAATACATAAAAATAACATAAATTTTAAGAGAACCTCACTTATTATTCGTAACTGTGGTAATCAAATAATCAATATAAATATTCGCAATATATATTATTTTCTTTATATGAAATTGCTAATAATATTCTCAACATTTTGTCCTATTAAGAATAACAAACATATTCCTTAACTTTCACTCTTTGTTTTGAAATATAAGAGTGTATATTACTATGTGAAGTAGCACTTTAAAAGGTTGCACCTAGACCTGGCAATTGGGCTGGGCTGGACTAAAATTGGGCTGGGCCAAAACGGCCCAGGTTTTGGTGGGCTGAAAAAGTGAAGCCCAAAACCCATTTTTTGGCGGGCGGGCTGGGCCGGACCACGGGCTTGGGCCATTTTTACAAAGGATTGAGCGGGCTGGGTCAATGTTAGGTTGGGCTAAATTTGGGCGGGCCAAAAAGGCCCAAGTTTTGGCGGGCTAAAAAAATGAAGCCCAGAGCCCAACTTTTTTTGGTCCGGCTGGGCCGACCCGCGGGCCTGGGCCAATTTTGCCAGGTCTAATTGCACCAAGTAAAGAGTTGAATTATTTATTACTAGTAACTATTTGGCATACATAATTGTGTGCGCAAATTTAACGAGTAGAGATATAAAATTTAGTAGGCAAGAGAAATTAGGACGTTGTGGATAATAGAAGTGGAAGAAAAAAAATAGGAATACAAATATTAAAATAAAATAATTAAAAAATATGAGAGACCAGGAGTCCTAAAAATAATTATTCTTTTTGCTCTTTTTTAATAATATAGATAATATTTTCAGTATTTGTAGTATATAAAATTTTATATACCTAAGTCATTTGGTTTGTTTTAAATATACACACACACACACACATTAAAATTTTTAAATCCTTTACATATTATTTTATTACTATTATGGAATTTGAACAAAATTAACAAATAAGACTTTTAAATAAAATAAAATAAAATTCACTTTTTTGTCCCTTTTTGATGGGCTCTAAGCCTCTAACTAATTCTCCAGAATCATCCTTCTTAAAAACAATTAAAATTTGAAGTATCTAGAATTAGTTCTCCCACTCAATCCTCTATTTTTCTCCTGGAACTCTCTAGACTCTCTCTCCCCCCATAAAAGCCCTCCACCTCAATCTCCTTCTTCCATCGAAATTGACCCCAAAATCTTCGGATCTCTCGCATTTTCTCTGTCAATAACGACACCCCCAATATATCTCTAGCGCCATTTCATTGGTTCAAGTGCTCCTCAGTTTTCACTGTGCTAATTTAAACCATGGAGGACGATTTTGAGTTCCCAACTGGTGGAGAAATGAACAATGATGACATGGGTATGGGTATGGATATGGATATGGACCTTCCTGAAGGCGACCCGGCTCTCAAGGTTGGAGAAGAGAAGGAAATTGGGAAGAATGGGCTGAGGAAGAAGCTGGTTAAGGAAGGTGAAGGATGGGAACATCCTGGCTCTGGTGATGAAGTTGAAGGTACATTTCTAAATTAATAGGGGTTGTCAGTTGAAATACCTTGTATTAATAGTGGGTGTGATTGATTAGATAGAATCATATACCATAATCATATATTTTGGGATAATTAAAAGCTACTGTTAATGCTATTATTTTGGTGAAATTTATAGTGAAGGAATTTGTGTTAATGGGTTGTTTTCAATTTTACAGTTCATTATGTGGGTACTTTGCTTGATGGAACCCAGTTTGATTCTAGCCGTGACCGTGGGACTCCATTCAAGTTCAAGCTTGGACAAGGTAACATATAATGTTGCGTAGGGATTTTTATAAGCTTGTTTATCTTTATGGGTGTATATTTTTGATATTCTTTGGGGCTTTGTTGATTAATTATTTTGTAAAATTATGATCTTTGTGTGATTAATGATTATGGTTTAAGATTATTTTAGGAAATTCGTGGACTTTACTCTATTCAATGTGAAATTCTTTTATGTCAATTTTGATTGTTGAAATATCAGTAATCAACTTATATGAGAATATCAATTTAAGAGAGGGTGCATTTAAGTCCAAAACTCTGAAATGATGAACTTAATCTTCTCCTCAAGTTTGTGAGTATCTTATACATAGTAAAAACTAAAATCTATATTGTGCGAGAAGGCCTATCGTTTAAAAGCTAACATACTAGATGCTCTTAAACATCTAAAAGCTAATCATGTCTGAGAAGCCGAGAAGGCCTATATGTGAAAAATAAAAGTAAAAGACTACATATTTGCAATACATTATTAAAGGGAACTCCTCATTGAAACTGATAAATCAATCTGGATCGCCAAGGGATAGGTTGGTATGTATTTATACAGCAACTTAGTTTAGTAATGTTCAGATAGGGAATTTATAAGATTAAAAAAAATGAGATTGTCTTGAAACAGACTACCGATTTTAAGAAGTTCCATTACTACCGTGAATGGCAGATACTTGTTTCTCTTAGTTTTGTAGTGTATTGCTTTCTGGGAAATGGGCCTTGCATGTTTCTCTTAGTTTTATATGGCCTATTGGTGACTTGTGTTTCTTTGTTACATCACTAGTGCTGTGGTCTTTTTATTCTTAGCAGACATTATTTACTTCCTGAAGTCCATAAATTGGAACAACTTCTTATATTCATGCTCTGTTGCAGGTCAAGTAATAAAAGGATGGGATGAAGGTATCAAAACAATGAAGAAAGGTGAAAAAGCTGTCTTCACCGTACCACCTGAGTTGGCCTATGGGGAATCTGGATCACCACCAACTATTCCTCCGAATGCAACTCTCCAGTTTGAGGTTGAGTTGCTCTCTTGGACAAGTGTCAAGGATATATGCAAAGATGGAGGAATATTTAAGAAGATACTTACTGAAGGAGAAAACTGGCAAAATCCTCAAGACCTAGATGAAGTAATAGGTACACAATTCACTCAATGTTTTGTCAATTCTATAGTTTCATATGTGAAATATCGTGAATAACCAATTTTCTTTGGTGTAGTTAAATATGAGGCTAGGCTTGAGGATGGAACGCTAATTTCGAAATCTGATGGGGTGGAGTTCACTGTGAAAGATGGTATGTGCCCATTCAATTTGTAGATTATTCTTTTCCCGTGTATGTATTATTCAAAGCATTCAATACAATATGATCGCTGTGCAGGGTATTTCTGTCCTGCTATGTCAAAAGCCGTAAAAACAATGAAGAAGGGAGAGAAGGTCCTCCTGACGGTGAAGCCACAATGTAAGTTAGTCTCAAATATTTCTAGTCTCAATTACTCAAACTAAGCTTTATTCTATACGATGTATTTTGAGGATCATTTGTTACAGATGCATTTGGAGAGAAAGGTAGACCAGCTACTGGAGATGAGTGTGCTGTGCCACCAAATGCCACCCTTCACATAACTCTTGAACTGGTTTCATGGAAGACTGTTTCAGAGGTTACCGATGATAAGAAAGTTGTAAAGAAAATCCTAAAGGAGGGAGAGGGATACGAACGTCCAAATGATGGGGCAGTTGCCAAGGGTAAGTTTTGCTACAGAAAATTGATAAAACTAATCTATGACTGATATCATTTGCTAAATCTTAAGTTTATTAATTCTCTTCTCTATGCTGCATGGCAGTGAAATTGATAGGAAAACTGCAAGATGGAACTACCTTTTTGAAGAAAGGATATGATGAGGAGCCTTTCGAGTTCAAAATAGATGAAGGTAAGAACCATTTTGCTAATTTTTTGTACTGCTAGTCTTATTGTATGAGAATCTGTGCCACTTAAAATGGATGAGACAGATTCTGGATCTCTCTTGTTGTTTAGTCTTGACTTTGCTAACTCTAATATGGACTTAAATTTTGAGCAGAACAAGTTATTGATGGACTTGATAGAGCTGTGAAAACTATGAAGAAGGGAGAAATTGCATTAGTAACAATTCATCCAGAATATGCATTTGGTCCGGCTGAATCAGCTCAAGAATTGGCCATTGTTCCTGCCAATTCAACCGTGTATTATGAGGTTGAGATGGTCTCCTTTGTCAAGGTTGGTGAAGTAGCTTTGGTTCTCACTATTTCTCTCTCATTTTCAAGGAAATCAGCCATCAGGTGAAAGTAAAATAACACTAATCATTACCTTAATTAAATACAGGAGAAAGAATCTTGGGACATGAACACGCAAGAGAAGATCGAAGCAGCTGGAAAGAAGAAGGAAGAAGGGAATGTTCTTTTTAAGGCAGGGAAGTATGAAAGGGCTTCAAAAAGATATGAAAAGGTAAATAACGTAGTTGATGAAGATGTATGGGTTATTTATTTAATTTTACACCAACATTTGGCTCATGCAATGACATTGCCCCTGTTGTACAGGCAGTGAAGTTCATTGAATATGACTCCTCTTTTAGCGAGGAAGAGAAGCAACAGGCCAAGGTGCTCAAAGTCACTTGCAACTTAAACAATGCAGCATGCAAGCTGAAACTGAAGGAGTACAAACAGGCTGAGAAGCTCTGCACCAAGGTTCTGGAAATTGATGGTAGGAATGTTAAAGCACTTTACAGAAGGGCACAAGCATATATACAACTTGTTGACTTGGATTTGGCAGAAGTGGATATCAAGAAAGCCCTTGAAATTGACCCAGATAACAGGTTAATTTATTTATTTTTTAAATCTTACTAACAATAAATGTTCTAGAAGTATGTTCTAGGTCTATAAATGTGATGGATAGGCATTTCTTTAACACTGGGCAACAAATCATCCAAATGAACTTGACCGTTTTGGTTGTTTCATCACTCGCTTAGTAAAATGATTGTTGATGTCAATCATGAAACAACAAGTATGTTACTTTGGGGTTATTAATTATTTTTTCCCCTCCATTTCAATAACTAACATTTTCCCGAATATCAATCTTGTCGCAACGATTCCAAGCTCTACTTTCTAGCTTCTAGCCATTTTTGGGGGTTATAAATTTCTACACCTCCTTTTTGATAATAGAGAGATTGTACCTTAATGAGAAAAACAATCTTGTTTAAACGACATTCCTAACTTTACTTTCTAGTCTACCTCTTAAATGTTGCTCATGTTTGAGTCGATGCCAGGGATGTGAAACTGGAGTACAAGGTTCTGAAGGAGAAAGTGAAAGAGTACAACAAGAGAGACGCAAAGTTCTATGGCAACATTTTTGCGAAGATGAACAAACTAGAGCACATAAAATCTGCAGCAAAGCAGGAGTCGGTGCCCATGACCATTGATAGCAAGGCTTAAGCGGCTTTTTATCTCTCTAATGTGCTTAATAAGTATAGGATTAACATGTGTGAACCTCTGATGTGCTTAATAAGTAGGATTAACATGCCTGAAATACAAGGACCTTGATTTCCTTATTGTAATAAATTTTTGTCCGTGTTTGTGTTGTGAAAGTGGGTTGTAATTCCTGTCTAGACATGTTCTATGAAAGTACAAATGTGATTTGTGAAGATGATGGCTTCTTAAATAGAATTATAGAAGTTTATAATTATTCTCTTGTATCATAAAAAATTATTAAAATAAACAAATGTTTATATTTTGTTAAGTATAATTGATATCAGCCACTTACGTTTGATTTATGATAGTCGGTTGTATCATTAAAATGAAAATGATTCGAATACTCTTTAGGGTTTTAGTCACGTCACTTGAACATAATATTTCAAACAGATAAAATTTAATTATATTAATTTGATTTTGGTGTATAATTGATATTTTTTAAAAATTCTACTCATCAGAATAATCATTCGTGTATTTATGTGAGTCATGTTTTGTAAGACTATTGAATTTGTCATATGAGAAAAATATTTACTTTCTAAAGAGAGATTTGATATTGTTATGCGATCTGATATTGTTACATTAAAAATTAAAAAATAAAAATTGTGTTATTAAGGTAATAAATATTTTTTAAAGTAATACGAGTCGATATAATAATTGTAAGGTATTTTTCTAATTGTTATCATTAAAGATATATTTTTAATTTAAAAACTTGCAGAATATAATTTTTATGAAATATCTATAGACTCTTATATTAATTAGATATTGATTAATTATAAGACTTCTTTTGCATTAAAATTATATTTTTAATTATAACATAAAATATACCTTCTTTTTTTGAGTAATGATAATATAAAAAATGCCACTTTTAATGAATAAATAAATAAAATTTATATTTTATTACTTAAAAAATTGTTTCAAGTATCTATTTTTATATTTATTAGATATCTATTAAGTATAAGATATATTTTCTTTGTATTCAAAAAGATAATTAAATGTATAATTTTTTTGTCTCTAAAAAGATGAGATAAAATACATAAAATAAAGAGTAACTAAGTCATTTAATTAGAATTCATCGGTATAAAAAATAAAATATTCATCACTTTATATAATTTTGTGTGTTACTAGAGATAAATTTAAAAAAATTTTACTTTCTTTTATTTAATTGTATTTTTTAATGAGTAATGTTAGGGATATAAATAATACATAAAAAGTTATACACACATTATAAAAAAAAAGAAAATAGAGGGTGAGATCTACAATTAATATATATATATATATATGTATATATTTTATTATTATTATTTTGATAAACCTAAAAATTTAACCATTATAATTTGAGTCTATCCAATCCGATTACACAAATCTAAAGATATGAATTGCACTTCAATTTTTTTTTGGTAACCAAATCATGATTTTTTTAGCTTTACGTAAGTTCCAATCTAGAATCACCCGACCCAAAAAAGAATAGTTACACGTGTCTTCCTACTATAAACCGTACAAACAAAGCTAGAATCTCCTACATCCGGCATCATTCTTCCCATCCAATATCCATAAATTAAATTACTACAATATCCCTACTTCCACCACGTTTCGAGCTATAAATGACTCGTACATATTTCTATATCTAAATCCGGTAACACCGTAATATTTATCCGGCACTTTGACAACGCGCCCTGTAATGGTAAAACTGAAGAACAGTCGTAGGGAACTCTTTCTCTCTCCTAAATTTTCTGTACAAAAATGGAAGGCTGATATGGCTATTTAGAGAGAGAATCATCAGCTCTTTTTGACAAATTCGGTTGTTATTATATGACAAAATACTCTCATCACCCTCGTGTTCCATGATTATTTTCTGAAAAAAATTGTAAAGATTTCCTTGGATTTTTCTGGATTTTATCGGCAAATCAATTATGTTGTCGTTACAGAACGATCTCCGGCAGCTGCATCTGCAGCAACAGCAGCAGCAGATGGTGTCTAGGGTTTCGTACCACGGCGATCACCGTGAGGGTCCGTTCCTGCTGAAATCGGAGCTTGGTTCGAATCTCAAACTCGCCCCCAAATTGGAGTCCTGTGAAGGTTAATGCTTGATTCTCACTACTTGATAAGGGCAATTTGGTTTTAGGGTTTGTATGTTGGTAATTGGTGATATGTGGAGTTCGTTTGATTTCTTTGATTGGTGGAAGTTAGAAATTTTAGGGTTTTGAAATTTGTGGAGTTTCTAATTTATAATAAATTACAGAAAAGATTTTGTATTTTTTATAGTTAACGATGCCAAATAGATTTACAAATGTGATCCTTCCTACTATGTGATAGTGCTTGTAGTTTTTTTGTTTTCCAATTGGTCTAATTATGGTTGAATTGACCGGATAGTTTGGCTTGATGCTTGTACTGTTTCATGCTATTACAACTTGGACTTCAGGTGTGGAGGAGGAGGGGGGTTGTGCGATTGAGTGGTAGGGTCTTTCTTGAAAGTAAAAGGTTAATTGAATCGAACTGCGAAGTAGCTACGATAGAATTTATTTATTTATTTGGTAAGATGTAATTGCCTCACTAAATATATGAAGATCCAACTCGTGCTCATGTTGTGTTCCTAGATGATAATTTGTTGTCATTATATAGTTGGTGATCAGACAATTTAAATGACAGAGACTTTACTTTCATTTTTTGGCAGAATTTTTGAAGAAACGGGGCAGTAAAAAAATACATTGCTGGTTTTGGAACATTAACCTCCCAAATGATAGACATTAATTCTATAGATCTTATAAAGTTTGATTTGTATATACATCTTGAAAAGCACATATTTTTGGGCTTGTAGATTTGATTTTAGAAAACTTGTAAAATGGAAGGTACTTGTCATTTGATTAAGTAGCAGAATGATCAGTCCAGTAGTAGAGCTCGCGAGGGAGTAGGGGTGGAAGTCCAATCAGATGGCTTGAGCTTGATTTGAGCTCTATTCATACGTGGCTTGAAAATTTTGAGCTAGACTTGAACTCGTTAATTTGAGCTACTAAAGGTTTTGCTTCCTACTTACATAACTCTGTCCTTGCTTAGGAACATAAGATCGGAATTGGATAGTCCTAGTATAAGATTCTACTGAAGAAGCCTGAATTCCAACTCGTGGAATTCTGCTGCAGTCTTCTGTCTTATAATTCAGCTCTTCGTAAAGTGTTGCGTAGTCAACTCTGTATCTGTAAGCACGTGTTAAAATGGGCTGATAGTTTGGCTAACCGAGAAAACGGCCAATTTAATTAGTCTAAACAAGGACTCCTTTGGTACATGTTAGGGTAAAGCGGATGTTTGGACCCTTTTGTTGTTTGCAATAGTTTTTTATTGGTCTAATTTTCTTTTATTGTTTGTTGTTGAAAGTGCCATCTCTTCATGTGTTGCAGTGGATGAAGACACTCTCTTGGCCCTTGCTCATCAAGATTATAAGGCTGGAAATTATAAGCAGGCAGCAGAAAATAGCAAGGCTGTTTATGAGAGAAATCCACAGCGTACTGATAATCTTCTTCTGTTGGGTGCAGTTCATTATCAGGTTAGTCATTTATCCCGTCCTCCCATGTGTGTTTTTGTCACAAAGATATATGTAAATCTGACAAATACCAATGCCATTTGTTGTTTTTAGTTGCATGAATTTGATTTGTGCATTGCAAAGAATGAAGAAGCTCTTCGAATTGATCCTCATTTCGCTGAGTGCTATGGGAACATGGCTAATGCTTGGAAGGTGACTTGAATTTCTTTGTCAGTTGCAAGCTTTTCTAGACAACTTTTCAGGATTTGACACAATAATATCTGCTTTCTGTACACAGGAAAAAGGAAATATCGATGTTGCAATCCGCTATTATTTGATTGCTATTGAGGTTTGTATAAACTGTGATTTTCTTTTTAGGGTCCAATTATTTACAGTATATTTTAACTTTGGCGGTTATAGTCCAGTAGTGGTTAGAAAGGAACGTATACATTTTGGGTTCATTGGAATTTTTCTTTTTATTTGTCCGGTGTATAGCTATATAGTTCACATGAGGAAGTTCAGTTATAGCATCTAGATTTGAGAGCAAATGATGTCAGCAATATTTTCACCTGTTTGTCCACAACTAAAATAGCAGTTCAAGGTTCTCTGAAGTCTAAAATTTGCTCAAGACCTTTCACATTATTGTCCAAAGTGCTTCAGACTTGATATTACATGTAGTTTAAGAACTACAAGATTTGAGGGCAATGACAAAGGATGAACTCTTTGCTAATATTTATTTGATCTGTCCTTGAAAGAATGACTTAAGTACATTTTCCTACACATATAAGAAAATCAATACTTTTTCTCTAACCGCTAGCCCTAAAATAATTCTCATTCTCTAATAGTGGGCCCCAAAAATGTATATCTTGTTATTTTAATGAATAAAAGTACTTTTGCATGGGGTCCACAACCCTTATAACTTTGACTTATTAATTGCATCCATTCTTTTGGGACAATTTCTTTCTCTGAATCAGCCAAAGGAGTACTTGTGTATCTGGTAGTGAGTATGATCTTCCGACACATTCTGTGAAGTTGCGGATCAAACTTGATGGCAGTTTTTTGGGTTAATAGTGCCAATAATAAGGTGTGTAATCATGTGTACCTCTCCCTATCTGTCGGGAGTGAGCTGGCTGACAGCAATTATTGGTGTGCCAAATGTGATGTACAGCAAATTTAGGTTACTTTGGTTACACAGATCCTAAATTAATGAATGGGTCTGGTTACTTATGAGTTATATCAGCCTTAGATATGAAAGGTAATCTTTTTTGAAGATCTAGTTCTGGATCTTTAGATAAAACACAGTAGAAATATGGATAGTACTGAAATTCTTTTGAGTGATAGGTTTTCACATAATGAAACGAGTATTATTCCATAAGGATTGAGCGTGAATTAATGGTTAGTGTATTGGTGGTTTTTACTTAAGGTCCTCTTGAAATCATATATGTTAAGTACTTCAATGGATGCTGAGAATTTGGGTAGATAAGTCTGTGGTAATATAATGATTTACAATTTTGGGGATTATTTGGGAAGATTTATGACAAAGCAATAAGTGGTTAGTTGAAAATGACGTACAATTGAAGAATGGTGAAGGCACAAGTTCTTACAATTTATTTGTTAGGAGTTTAGGACTAACTGACTTCTCATGCTTGAAATACTTCTGCGCGAACAAGAGGTTGAAATGGCATCTTGATCCAGGGAAATATGGATGAGGGATTCTTGCTGCCACTTTATAGGCAACCATAGTGATAATATATTTTCTTTTCTTTTTGTTACTACTCTTTTGTCGGGTTTTATATTCCCTCGTGTTAAACTGACTCTGTTTACTGCAGCTTCGTCCCAATTTTGCTGATGCTTGGTCGAACTTAGCTAGCGCATACATGCGGAAAGGGAGGCTAAGCGAGGCTGCCCAGTGTTGTCGCCAGGCTCTAGCCTTAAACCCTCGTTTGGTAGGCCCTTTTTCTCAGTTGTTTATCTGATTATAATCTAGTTCTGTGAGATAGCTCTTTAACATTGCAACTGCTGCAGGTTGATGCACATAGTAACCTAGGAAACCTGATGAAAGCTCAAGGATTGGTGCAAGAGGTATGACAGTATTGAATTGTAGATTTGGTTATTTCTTCCTGATTTGTCCTTGGAGTTCTGTTAGGTGCAAGTGTAAATCTGGTGTTTAAAATTGTTGGAGGGTTGCTCTACCTTGTCTTTTGTCTTACATTATCGAGCAACTTATGATGACTTGGCCTTCGTTTCATGTATGATATGCTTTCAATCAAAGCATCATAGATAAGTTGGAAGCCTCCTACATGCAAGTATATTAGAACCTTTTTTAACCCTCTCTGTATAGTGTCTTTGTATTTTTTTATGTTGTATTTTTAGATTTTACTTTTGTGTTTGGAGGGGTGTTGGGGAGGTAGTGAAAGATTTTTGGACCAATTTGGTTATGAAAACCTTTATTGGCCAGAGAAATTTGTGACTCGTTACCGAGTCTTTCAGAAGGATCTTTTAGTGTGCGTGTCTGGTTCCTTTTTTGTTCTATTTCTACTGTCATAGTATGGTTGGTATATAGTATGGTTGGTATGAAGTAGCATAACTTTAAAATTCCTTTGTGCTTGTAGTTATTACCTTTGTGAAACTAGAGTTTCTTATCATATTACTTGGTTAGTTGGTTGCAATCCAGTTTCTTCCTAAATAGAATAACCATTTTTGCTTTTGTATAGGCGTACAGCTGCTATATTGAGGCTCTCCGGATACAGCCAAATTTTGCAATTGCATGGTCCAATCTTGCTGGCCTTTTTATGGAGTCTGGAGATCTTAATAGGGCTGTTCAATATTATAAGGTATGTATTGGATTTTTTCGACAATTATGATGTTTTGGAACATGGATGCTGAAATTCATGCACAAGAACACTTGTTACTGTTTATCTTACATCAAAAGTCAAGACTGTGATAAATTTTGCCTCCATTATGCAAATTTATTTTCTTGTCGTGTAGGATTAAATTGCCCTCCTCATTTCAAATTGCGCGTCAACTTCAAAACACATTCAGTGATAACATTTTTTTATATAGTCTTTTCCAAATTACTTTAAGCTCAAGTACAATTTTATAAGGGAAATATGCTAAATATTATTTATAGCTGTGCCATTTTCACATCTTAAAAGTTGTGCCACACATCGTTTTGAACTATGATACCCAAACTTGAAGCTAGAGACTATCATGATTGCTTTTTTATTATTTCAAAAAATCTATTTCATTACTTGAATGTAATGGCATACTAATTTTCAGGAAGCTGTTAAACTCAAACCAACATTTTCAGATGCTTATCTGAACTTAGGCAACGTTTACAAGGTAGGTTCCCTTGTATGCATTTAGGTAGTAAACTTGCGAGTGCCTGTTAAAAAAACTCTTGTGTGAATGGAAGTCTGTGCTTCATTTTCCAGGCTTTAGGGATGCCTCAAGAGGCTATTGTCTGTTATCAGCGTGCTCTTCAGGCACGACCAGATTATGCTATGGCTTTTGGTGAGCTCTATTTCCTGTAACTTTTTTAATCTTTGTGTACCCATCCTTAATATATACGTTTTAGTTAGACAGGTCCTTCTGCCAGATTCAACTGTGATTTTTTTTTTTACTAAAAATAATAATAATTTAGGTCACTATGACCAACTGTTTATTTATTATTTATTTTTTATTTAGTTTTCGATAAGAATTTAACCTGTTTGGGTTCATGTGTGATGTATTGCAATTCAACCTTCCTTAGTGAGTTTGAGTAGGCTTGTTATGGTTAAAGTGCTCTCCTCAATTTGTAATCACAGAATGTGATGTTTGGTGGTTTCTACGACTAGATCACAATGCTGGGTTTTTAAGTTAGATATAAACATGGAGACGTGTAAATGGCTAAGGAATTTTCTTTCTTTAAAACCAAGTTCACTGCCATTTATCAAATCAAATAAGATAAATTAAAATAAAATAAAAGACAAAACGATGTGTATTGCTGTTAATGTTGATCCATTTTTCCATTCTTTCTCCCCCTCTTTAATTTGGCAATCAACTATGCAGGCAATTTGGCTAGTATATTTTATGAGCAAGGCAACATGGACATGGCAATACTTAACTATAAGCGAGCCATTGCTTGTGATGCTGGGTTTTTGGAGGCATATAATAATTTGGTTGGTCATTCATTTCCTTTTCAATCTTAGATTCCCCCCCCCCCCCAACCTGAAATGTAAGTTTTGTATCAAAATTTCAGCTTAAAAGTCCTTTGTTAATATTTTTCTTCTGTCAGGGTAATGCTCTGAAGGATGCTGGTAGAGTTGAAGAAGCTAGTCACTGCTATCGTGTAGGTTCTTTTCTACTTTTCTGCCTTTTGATCTAGCTTATATTGTCTTTCTAGCTTACAGTTTGATCACAACTCTGTTATGTTGTCCAGCAATGCCTTTCTTTGCAGCCAAGCCATCCTCAGGCTCTTACTAATCTTGGAAATATTTACATGGAATGGTATGTCTAATTTTTAAATAAATGGATGTATTACCTTATATTTTCTAATGGAAGTTCCTCTGCATCTCATGACATTAAAGAAATATTTTTAAGTGGTCTATAATTAGTTAATTACTGGGTAAAAAAGCGTAAAATATTTAAGTGGTCTTTGATATAATGATATGACTTTGAAAAGAGTTTATTCCGATCTTGTAGGAACATGACGCCAGCTGCTGCGCAGTGTTATAAGGCAACATTAGCTGTTACAACGGGACTTTCAGCACCTTTCAACAATTTAGCAATCATATACAAACAGCAGGTAAGCAGCTTCTCATTTCTTCTGTGTTTCTCCTTCGCTATATATGTATATTTATTCTCTTGATCTATCGACCTTTATTATTATGTTGTTTGGTGGGACATCGTTCTATGAAGAAAGAACATTTGTATAATTTTTGGAAGGCCAAAGCATTATCATATTCTTCATTACTCCTTGCCTTGGCCAAAGTTCTAGTATGGAGCTAATACTTATTTTTTTAAATATTGATTTCAGGGTAATTATGCAGATGCTATATCTTGCTATAATGAAGTTCTCCGTATTGATCCTCTAGCAGCTGATGGACTTGTCAATCGGGGAAACACCTATAAGGAGATAGGAAGAGTTAATGAAGCAATTCAGGACTATTTACAAGCTGTTGCGATCCGGCCAACCATGGCGGAAGCTCATGCAAATTTGGCTTCAGCCTACAAGGATAGGTAACTACAACTCTTAGTATTATTTGTTTGTGCAAACAAACTACAACTCTTATTTAGGTAGTCCAGACATATATAAGTTGGACCTTAGGTAGTCCAGACATATATAAGTTGAACCTTAGTAGATTTTCATGTATTCCCCATGTTAATTTTGAGTCTGGACAAATCTGTAGTGGACATGTGGAAGCAGCTATCAAAAGTTATAAGCAAGCTTTGGTTCTGCGTCCTGATTTTCCAGAAGCAACTTGTAATCTTCTTCACACATTACAGGTATATCAATGAATAATATGTATGCAACATTGTCATCTTGGTTGGTTTTTGCATCAATTTTATTATTTGCGCATCAAATTTAAATAGGTCTTCTAGTCAATGTGATTTGGTGCTATTCCTCTCTAGTGTGTGTATTTTTTTTTTGTTTCTGTAACTTTATATTTTTTTTTGTGTTGCACTATTTTGCTTGCTTCTTTCAATAAAAGTGGGTGGTATTCTTCTTTTTAAGCATGTGTCAATGGTATTATTCATTTCTGCCATGTGCAACCTTCCTTGTGAGTCCATTTGTATAACATTGCTAGACATGTAAATCAACAAATAAACATGCCTCAATTGCATTAGCTGTTGCTAGGGTTAAAATTTTAACAGACAGAAGTAGGAGCCCCAGTTTGTATTTTGAGTCATATAATTTGTAAGAGTTCCTTTGAATATTGAGCGTACCATTTCTAGGGAAACTTTTGGATGGTCAGAAAGTGGTACAGTTTTCTCTTTCTATAGAAAGGGTATTGTGTGGCCTTGTAGTGCCACTTGTTTACAGTTCTCACATTATATTGATATTTAGAACTAGAGAAGTCAACTTAGTTCTTTAGTCCAGATGTGTCAAGGTTGTCTTCATATGATTACTGTGGAAAGTAGAGTTGTCAAGGACTTAAGAAACATATATTGGTGTTTTTCCTTTGGATAGATTAAAAATATACTCCCTTAGTTCCAAAATACATAATCAAGCTTGACCTTTTGAAGTCAAATTAAAACATTTTCAAATTCAAAATTGATACAATTTATTTTAAATTTGAAAAGAATAAATCTTGTAATGAGTAGTACTTTTTAGAAGTTTACATTATTCAGAATATTATTGAGTCCTGCGGAAAGGAAAAAGAATTTCAAACTCTACCTTACGATAGATTCCAGACTTTTATTAAATGAGAGAGAAATCCTCTCAATTTTTCCCGTTCTTGCTACGGATATTCATTTCGAATTTGAGAATGTGGTAAATTGACTTAAAAAAGTCAATCTTGATCTTATATTTTGGAAAGGAGGGAGTATTTTAATGGGACATTAATGTGAGTGGCCTTTTGTCTTTTTGATAAGTAAAAGTGTATTACCAGTAAAAGACGCCAAAAGGGGGCGTCGTGCCAGTACATGCAGAGTTAAAAAAGCAGGCAGATTCCCCGCCACCACCCCCCCCCCAAAAAAAAAAACAAAAAAGAAAAGAAAAGAAAAGATGTTCTATTCAGATTTATTTCACGAAGTTTATCTGATTTGATGACATTTTGCAGTGTGTATGTGACTGGGATGGCCGGAAGAAAATGTTCATTGAAGTCGAAGGGATTCTTCAGCGACAGATTAAGGTTTCACCTCATAATATGCATGAATTTCTCTCTCTTTTTCTGTATTCTTATGTGTTTGATGTATGTGGTAATTGCAGTTGATCTATTCCAGCCAAAACTTGAAGTCTGACTTTTAATAATGTCTTTCAGATGTCAGTTATTCCTAGTGTGCAGCCTTTCCATGCGATAGCCTACCCCCTTGATCCGATGCTTGCACTTGAGATCAGGTGAGGAATTTAACTTTGGTGACTGCAATCATGAACGTTTTTAATCTCAATGCTCATCTAATTTCTTTGTTGTTGTAGCCGAAAATATGCGCAGCATTGTTCCATGGTTGCGGCCCGTTATTCTCTTCCTCCTTTCAACCATCCTTCGCCACTCCCCATAAAGGGTGGTGGTAGGAATGGTCGGTTGAGGGTTGGGTAAGTATGAATATAGATTTTTCTTTTGAAAAATATTTCTCACTGCTTCACTGGGCTCTGAGGTCTGAAATAAAGATAACCTTTTGCCTAACTGGATGTTGCTTTTGGTTTTAGGTACGTGAGCAGTGATTTTGGTAACCATCCATTATCCCATCTGATGGGCTCAGTGTTTGGCATGCATGATAGAGAAAATGTTGAGGTTTGCAATTTTATACTATTCCATTTAGTTCCATTGGATTGCTAAACCTAAAATATTCTTACGTTGTAATAATTTTATATTGAATAAATAATATGTTTTCTTTTTAGGTTTTTTGCTATGCTTTAAGTCCGAATGATGGCACTGAATGGAGGCTGCGCATCCAATCAGAAGCAGAACACTTTGTAGATGTGTCATCTATGTCGTCTGATATGATAGCGAGGCTGATTAACGAGGATCAAATACAAATCCTTATCAACCTTAATGGTTATACCAAGGTTTGAAATAACAGCTAATTTCATCAGTTTTTCCCAAAAATCATACTAAATTAATATAATTGTAAAGATTGTTATAGCTAATGTGGCAGCACAGTGGTAAAATAGCATCCAGTAGCGTGTCTAGTGAGCTTCGATTCTCTTCATTCCTTTGTCTGTCTGCCCTAACACTACCATATAAAACAAAAACAGAAAACGTAAGAAAATATATGTCCCGGTAATTTATAAACAAATAAAAAGATAAAAATATTCATCAGTTCTAGTTTTCATCTCTAGTTAACACTTACGAGTTGTCTTAATCATCCTAAATTCAAGATCAGAATTTTTTAATTTGCAGACTGTTAGCATAAGTAGTTGAGTGGTGAGTGTTTTTCTTCGTCGCTCTTCTCTCTATTTGAGTTCCTGATTTAGTTCAGTTTTAATTTTAGTGGTTGATTTAGACTTCTGGCCATATTTATTTCCTAAAGAACTTGTGCAAATTTGCAGGGGGCTAGAAATGAAATATTTGCCATGCAGCCTGCTCCAATCCAGGTTTCATACATGGGATTCCCTGGAACCACAGGGGCAACCTACATAGACTATTTGGTCACTGATGAGGTTGGATAGTTGCGGCACATACCTCAGGTGCTACTTTTTATATCTCATTTCATCAATTTTTTAACATGTTGTTTCTGTTGTGGCAGTTTGTTTCACCTACACAATTTTCTCATATATACTCGGAGACACTTGTCCATCTTCCTCACTGTTACTTTGTAAATGATTATAAGCAGGTTGTATCTCAAACTTGAATGCTTCTTTAAGAAACCTGTCTACGAAATTTGTTAATATTTTCGATTCATACACCATGTTCAACCTTATTCTGAATCTGTATTATTTTCCATTTTTCCATTTGCCTTTAGAAAAACCGTGATGTACTGGATATAACCTGCCAACCCAAGCGATCAGATTACGGATTGCCAGAAGACAAATTCATTTTTGCTTTTTTTAATCAGCTGTACAAAATCGATCCTGAAATTTTCATGACTTGGTAATTTAATTAGTTTTGAGTCTTTTGACAGTGTATTCAGTAGTGTTTTCGATTTATTGTTATACGAAGTCTGGCTTTAAAATTTTCAGGTGCAACATTCTCAAACGTGTTCCTAACAGCGCACTTTGGCTCCTCCGATTTCCAGCTGCAGGTGAAACAAGACTGCGTGCATGTATGTAACACTGCTAGCTTTAGTTTTATGTTATTTGAACGGGGCTTCTATAGGATTGTGTCTGCTTTTCTTTACACGTCTATTGTTTTTCCTTTTTATTTTTATTTTTTTTGGGGTGTAAGCTAAATTACTTAACCAGGTTGGTCTTGTATGTCCAGATGCTGCTGCACAGGGTGTGCAACCAGACCAAATTATTTTCACAGATGTTGCAATGAAAAGCGAGCATATCAGGCGTAGTTCTTTAGCTGATTTATTCCTAGACTCGTATGTTGCATCTTTTATTTCAGAAGTTATTTAATGTTCAGTGTGGGGAATCCTTATACTATCAAGTATTTTCTAATTTTATATATATATATATTATTTTTTTCCCTCGAGCAGGCCTCTATGCAATGCACACACTACAGGCACAGATGTTCTTTGGGCTGGTCTGCCAATGGTGACTCTTCCCCTTGAGAAAATGGCAACCAGAGTTGCTGGCTCACTGTGTTTGGCCACTGGACTTGGAGAGGAGATGATTGTCAGCAGGTAGATTGTTTTTAGAGGAAAAGTGGTAGGCTTAGATGCTACCTATTAAAAAGTATATATGTACTTGTTTATTACCTCTGTCCTGTTGATTTTTTCTAATGCACCAAGGTGTGCATCAACCACACGTAGGCATAATTTTCTAATAACCTTATTCCAATAATAATTTTAGTCATTCAGTAAGAAATTTATCAAAAAAGTTGTCTAAATGTTTTATAATTCACTTGATATTCGTTAAAAATAAGTAATAAAAGAAAAAGAAGTCAAGCATGGTAGGACTTCTTTCTTGAGATGATATAACTTAAGCGACCTTCTAGACGTACACAATTGAGGGCATTGTCTATTTTGCCTTGTCGAATATGGTGTCGTCTATATTGGCGGAAACCATCAGCCCATCTTTCCACCCTCGCTCCCCCTCATTTCCCCCCCCCCCCCCCTTACCAAAAAAAAAAACTTGTGTTTAATTGTGTGTATTTGGTGTTCCTGCATCATGTGTCTTGGAGTTTACTTTCCTTAATTTTTAAAAACTGCTCATAAGAAGGATAATGGTCATTTTAGTTATTAATTACTCGCTGCAATTTGTGTTGTAACCGTAGTATGAAAGAGTACGAAGAGAAGGCAGTATCACTGGCATTAAATCGGTCAAAGCTCCGGGATCTTACCCACAGACTCAAGGCATCCCGCTTGACTTGCCCTCTATTTGATACAGCACGTTGGGTGAGTGAACACTGAACAGTATTTTATCTGCTAGTTCAAAAATTCTGTTTCTCTTTATTCTGTCCCTTTTGACTTGCCCTTTATCTGATTTTGTACATTGGGCAAGTGAAGAGTATTTAGTTGCTTTGGAGTTTAAGTTCAAACTTCTTTCCCCCACTCGAGTTATTAGTTGTCTCTACCCAGTGGACTGTGGGGGTACCAGGACAGCTTGAACCTAAACCTTTTATTCTCTTGTATAACCATGAATGCTATATTATGGCAGTAAGTAATCCTATTGATATAAAAATCCGGACAATCTATTGCAGGTGAAGAATCTTGAGCGAGCGTATTTTAAGATGTGGAATCTGTACTGCTCTGGCCAGCATCCTCAGCCCTTCAAAGTGACCGAGAATAATTCAGAATTTCCATATGACCGGTAGCATTCTAGGACATAGAAGGGAATGTAGATAATTTAAGAGAATGTAAAGCTATCTATTACCTTGATGGTTAGATTGCTTGGTCTGGATAATGCTGCAATGGTGTTGTGTACTGAATATGACATAGAGCTTCCCTTGTAAACTGCTTACCATAGCAGTTGAAAATTGAGCCCTGAATTTATTGCTCATAAAATGTATTTCATTCTTCTCTTTGATTGGAGTCTTTAACATTGGCTCGTAGTAGGTGTGTTTTAACCGAAGGCAGTCTGACTCGAGGGAGTTAGTGATGTAGCGACTTTGAAGTTGGTTGGAACCCGATGGTTTATATCGTGTGCCTTGCTACCGACTTAAATTAATAGAAGAATCCTATGGAAAGCATGGTGAAATTTGGTGTGCAGTTGGTTTTTTGCTTCTCTTTTTGCAAGGGGATGAGCTCTTTACTGGAAAAATTGCTGATTATAGGGAGTAACTAGGCAGAACACCTGTGCCACGCACGGGAAACTTTGAAGGTAAGAAAAATACTAGTAAATTCTTCAACGCGTACCAAACCTATGTAATTTGACTTTGCTTGGGTTACAAGTAATTGAATAGATTGACTGAATTTCTTTCAAGGGAATGTAAATGGACCTTACACTTACGGGAGAGAGAATTTGTGAAAAAAATAATTTTTATTCGTAAAAATATCAATTCCCTTAATGCACTAATGCAAGTGGAAGCGCATTTTTATTCTGAACTTAAAAACCAGGAAGACATGGCAAGAAAGCTCCCAAGGGGAGATCCATAAGTTATATAGGGAACAAGAGAGTAGAGGTAAAACGTGGAAAAATAATTTTTAGTAGCGCTTTTTGAAGCTTGGAACCTTGTATTTATGCACTAATATTATGTAAATTCAGTGGAGTAGTGTTGTATATAAGGATAAATTTATATGGATACTTCTTACATACAACTATAAATTATTGATGTTTGTGGATATATGAAATAAAAAAGTAAAAAAAGAAAGAATTCACATATTGTTATTTTGTTTTATTCTTTACAATTTTATGCAAGTCGTTCACATTCCACTTAAAATTAGGTGACATATAAATTACTCCCTCCGTCCCAAATTAATTGCTTTTCTAGGATTTTTTTAAGTCAAATTGACTATTTTTAAAATTAATAATTAATCATATATAAATATATTTCTAAAATTATAAAAATTGAAATTAGTAATAAATTGTATATACTTTCTTTTGGTTATAATATTTTCACCTATATGTTAGTAAAAATAGTAAAAAGATTAGTTTTAAAAATAGTCAATTTAATTTTAAAAAGTCCTAGAAATGCAATTAATTTAGGACGGATGAAATATTTTTTTCAATATTAGACAAAGGAACTTAAAATTAGGTGACATATAAATTATTTTTTTCAATATTAGGACAAAGGACCTTGTAATATGGAAGAGTGTAGCACCAACAATACCTACACCTATTAACTTCTCTTCCCAAAATTCTTAACAATTTCCCTCAAAATAATTAATTTTTCACACTAAAAAACAAAAACAAAAATGGACCATAATTTCTTTCAATCTAAACAACCAATAATGCAAACAATTCAGCTAAATATTTATTAAACCACATTACAAAGGCAACCATTGCTGCAGCAAGGTTCCGCTTGAGAGAGAGAGAGAGAGAGGGAAAAAAGGAAAAACCCACACACAGCATGCTGAAAAAGTGAAAATCACCCAGAATCATCTTCTATTTAGTAACAGGTGAAGGTCCAAAATGTAACAACTGCTTCGACTTCTTCCACGGCTGCACCACCACCTCCGCCTCATACGTCGCCGCAGCCCCACCGGAAGTAATCGTCGCGATCTTCAAGTAATACTTAATCCCCGACACCACCTGCTTCTCGGCTGCCACCACCTTCCGAAACTTCAGATCTCCTCCGCCGTTCTGGCCGCTCCCCTTCTTATGCTGCTGTCGATTATACTCATTCACAGAGTATTTTCCCAAATCCTGAACCTCCTTGTTCGTTTCCACATCTGTGATCTTCGTTCTTCCGCCCACTTTACCACCTCCCAAACCCCTTACTGGTGCGGCGGAATACGCAATGACGAAGAAAAATACGACGGAAGCTGTTAGAATTAGTGATAGTGAAGGTTTTGCCATGGTTATTGGGATGATTTGGTTTATGACGGGTATTGAGAAATTTTGTAAGGGAAGTTTGCTTGTATATATAGAGGAGAGAGAAAAGGGAGAGGGAAGGGGGGTGTTTGGAGACGTAAATATAGAGTGAAAGGGGTTGGCAGCACGAACGGCGTGCCGCGTTTTTGAAAAGCGTGGGGGGGTAAAGACGACAGTTTTTGGACGGGATATTCTGCTTCCTCTGTTTTGGAATTTTGGATAGTGCCATTGTTTTTAGTTTTCCACTTTTGACCTCGATTTGTATGGGTTATTACGTCATGTGGATTTTTTTTATTTTTTATTTTATTGTTATAAATAATTTATATTATTACAATTTAATTTTAGAAATTTGAAGAAAGGGTGCAAACCTCTTTAATCACTGAGCCAACCTTGTATGGAGGCTTCTTTGATGATGCTTATAAGTTATATCATGATAGGGGCGTAATCGGTAATTCGAATGGGAGGGAGCCAAAAAATTTATGAAAATCTTTTTAGCACTAAAAAATATTAATGTAATATTAACAAATATAAACATAAAATAAAGTTTTATATATTTATATATGTTATTATTATATTTATTTAATATCATGGTGAATCTTAAGAATTTCATTATATATCAATATAATAATAACATGCATATTTAAAATAAATTGAAAGACTAAATTTGAGACACCTAACATTAATCATGATATTAATCTTATTCATTTAACTTTAAAACTAAGTTAATTTTTTTAATATTAACCTTATCTACCTGTCATTGAAATTATGATTGGACTTTGAAATATATTAAAACTTGAAAATAAATTTTATATATCATTTTAAGTATAGTGTAATATAAAATTTTATTCTTAAAATATGAGTCTACTAGTAAAATATTTATGTAATAAAAAAAACGGACAATACTAATATTAACATAAATTTATATATTATATTATAAAAAGTTCTTTTATGCGGACATGATAATTAGACATGAACTCTTTATAATTTTATTTATTTATATTTTGATCTCCTATTTTCTTATAATGAAAAATCAAGATATAAATAGATAAAATTATAAATAACTCGTGTCCGTATAAAATTTTTGTATTATAAATAGATAAGGAAAGGAGTAGGTAAAATATTTATGTAATAAGAAAGCGGACAATACTAATATTAACATAAATTTATATATTATATTATAAATAAATAGGAATAGGCGTAGGAGTAGGTATAGCCGTATAGGCCTATAGGGAGGAGAGCGAGGGGTAGTGGAAAACAGGCAATAATGTATGTATATGTGGTCACGGTTTTTGTCATTTTGTTTTCTAGACTTATTTATTTAATTAAAGGGTGGAAATTGATAAATCACACACACACACACACACATATATATATATATATATATATAAAGAACAATTTTATGTGCACAATTATGTATAAATTATATAGAAGTATTATTATTTTATGCATTAAATAATAAAAAATTATTTAAAAAACTAATAAATTTAATTAATAATTTAAATGTTAAAATCTATTAATTACTTTTTTTTCTTTTATTTATGTACATTTTTTTGTGCATACTTTGTACGTATAAAATTACTTGTCTTGCAAACAATGTACACTGAGTAATTTAATACTGAATCATGTCTGTGCACATATTAATAAACTCATTACAATCATAATTATCATAAATTATCTAAATATGTAGATTATTACAATTTTTTATTTTTTTAACATGAATCACACCAACTATAATTGTTAAAATTTGGTGAATTGATTTCAAAGTATTAAAATATGACTTTTTTTCATGTGAAATAATATGATTCACATGATCACATCTACTAGATAGTTAAACTTGAATGAATCTAAAGTTGAGCTATGATCTGAGCTGAAGTAATTAAATGATGTACTTCTAATCCCATTTTGGTAATCAAGCGGCCAAAGTCCATACACAAATTGTTATTTTTAGCATGAATAATTCAAAAAATTAAAATTTCATATACTGTCAGTGTATATATATATATATAACAAAAAATGTATATACACAACTGTGTAATGCACAATTAGTTATAGTGACAGGTGAACCGTCGTTATAGTCTATAATATTTATAGCAATAAATGAACCGTCATTATAATTTAAAAAAATTGTCATTATAATTCGACTGTGCAATATATACATATATATATATATATATATATATATATATATATATATATATATAAGTTGTAACCTATATATATTATGGTCGTATCAAATTTTAACGTTATCCACATAACAGCATTGTTATCTTATAAAATCCCAAGACAAAAAGCATTTCGTATTTGAATCATATAATTATTATGGTAGTGTCCACTCCCCATGTAACGCCAAAAAGTAGACCACGGTGTCGTTGAAAAATGATCTCTCCCTCAGGAATTGGAATTTTTATTAGGAGGTGTAGGTCTTTTTAGGATCTTCCTATACACTTTTTGACACGTGTAATGATCATACATAATTAATACAAATTGGTCCCCACATGTTATGTGCTATTGGTTAAAAAAATAATTATTGTACACGTGTTAAAAATGTATAGGAAGGT
Organism: Aralia elata; assembly: GCA_034770075.1. Classification (NCBI taxonomy): domain Eukaryota; kingdom Viridiplantae; phylum Streptophyta; class Magnoliopsida; order Apiales; family Araliaceae; genus Aralia; species Aralia elata. Next base: position 71,412,998 of record CM068387.1, on the reverse strand, counting down.
CATTTTCCTAGTTGGAAGACATGGACCTCCTAATAAAAACTCAAGTGAAAGAGCACGCCAGTGGAGTAGTCGCATTACAATGTGGGCAATTAATCACCATAATTTTGGTAGTTTTTTTTTTGGACAATCCGATTTAGGAAATATATATTTATTCAACTAATTTTTTTTGAATTACATGTATAATTTTTTATCCTTAAAAAATAAGATAAAATACATAAAGTGAAAGATAAATATGTCAGTTAGTGAAGTCCATTAGTATAAAAAATAAAAATATTCATCACTTTATATAATATTATAAGGCCACGGAGGATAAATTTAGAACTTTTTTACTTTTTTTCACTATTTTTATTTTTTGTAATATGTGTACAAATTATTTTTTTTCCCAACTTTTTGAGGACAAAGAGAATATGATATAGTTAAATAAAAATCAAATCTAAGTAGAAAAATAAAAAATAATTATCAAAATTCGAACATATTGTATCTTGAATTTAATTCTGAATATATTTGCAATCACCTATTACGTTAGACGAAATCAACTCTCTACTTAAAGAAAATTGAAACTTCCAAAAGGAAATATAAAAAATGAATGTATAAGAGTTGAGAAAAAAATTAGAAATCTAACTTCAAAAAAGAAAAAGAAAAAAAAAGTACCCAAATCTAAGTGAAAGTTTTGAAAGATATAGTTTCTGATTAGAGAGAAAAAGAGATAAAAATTTAATCTTTCCCACCAATCAATTTTTTACCATCCTCGGGAGTAAATTTTTAAATGGTGATAGAAATATTATTTAAGAAAAATATAATAAAACTAAGAATAAATTTATTTTTGCCCACCATATTTTTGAAAAAAATTGCACTCGATCAAAATTTGACCACCTTGTTAATAAATTGGGATTTAAATACCTAACGCCATAAATCTTCGTCCACCCAAAGAGAAAATCTAATTACGAGCATATATATGTATTATGTTAAAGCATATCTATTATGCTTGATTTGATTTGATGTGCTACGTTATAAGTAGATCTATATGAATATTTAAAAAATGGAACCGTGCTTGTCCTATCATTGGTTAATGTAATAGATTTAAACCACGTCCTTTTAAATAAAAATAATAATAATAAAATATCAATATTAATTAACAAGATACAATGAGCAAATTAAGAAAAATGTCACTAAAAATTTCATGTTTTGGATTGGTTCCACAATCAACTATGTATGAAGTATATCTAATATGTTATTTTATATTATTATTAATAAAAAAGAAAATAAATTACAATTTATTTATTTATTCATAAATGGACTCGTAACATATTATATTATTATTAATAAAAAAGAAAATAAATTACAATTTATTTATTTATTCATAAATGGACTCGTTTGTAAAAATGATGGAGTATAAAATAATAATTATTATTCGTGTCATTTTGTATCTTCTTTTTATCTAATATTTTGTCACTAAAACATTATTCCTTTCGTCTCTAAAAAGATGAGCAAATACAATTTGTACATGTATTAAGAAAGTAATAACAAAAAGATTTTAAATTTATCTTCATAAAATTATATAAATAATGAGTATTTTTCTTATATAGTAATGAACTCTAATAAATAATTTTATATAATTTGTTTTTATTTTTTTAAATAAAAATATTTATATATTAATAGACAGATGAGGCCAAAAGAAATATGGGAGAAAAGGTCAGCTGAATGAATCACAGTTCCCGGTGCCCGTGACACATAACACCAATACATATATGAAATATCGTTGCATTCATATCCCTATCAATTATCATCTCATTCATATCCTATAGGCTATAGATATACATATACATATACATACATATCCATTGGACTTCTAATCTAGGCACCCACCATATGTTACAAATAAAATCTTCTTTTTTAAAATTGTATTTTCAGGGTAAAATGGGGAAATTAATATTAATTGTGATTTGATGTGTAAAATAATTTTCATTAAATACGTTACTCCAAACACTTGAAAATACTGAATTACTATTGTTATTTGTAAAAAGAGTTTCTTCACATTATTATTTTTTATTTATTAATAATAATAAAAAAAACAATTTTTTTTTACTGGTCTAGGTTGCAGGCATCATATCTTTTGGGCCACAAGGTGAAAGTTTTGGGTATTATTGATAGTTTCCTGGGTTTAAGTTGATTAAGCGTTGGGCTTTTGGCCTTTTAATTTCGAAATGAGACCCGATTTTTCTGTAAACTCAATTATTTTTTTAAAAAGGCGGGCAAATATAAGTTTATGAGAAACGGTTAAGCCTAACCAAGAGGTCAGCACCGGCCCTGGGCTAAAGTCCAAGGTGCCCGGGCTTTAGGCCCACTAGAATTAATAAATTTTTAGGGCCCAAAAATTTTACCCAAATGAATTAGGTTTACACGTGCTCAAGAAAGGCAGAAATTTGCTTTTTGCTTCCATTTGAAAAGTAATCTGCTGAGTGCTCAAGAAAGGTAGAAATTGGAAAACTGAAGGAAGAAAGGTATTTCTCCTCCAGAAAGAACAAGTTAATCTTGCCCTTCAGGCTTCAATCTTCATCTTATGCAGCTTGCTTTTTCCCCTGGGCCCTGTTGAAGGTAACCATTTAAATACATACTACTTCCGTTGCATATGTGATAATGTATATCTATTTTTTGGGTGAGAAATCGTCTTGTTATTAGAATTGAGTTTAGTGTACTTTTAATTTTTAAGTGGGTAAATGGTGATAAACAGGCTTACAGGCGGCCTTGTTATTAGAATTGAGTTTGGTGTACTTTTAAAGGAACAAATATGTTTAGATTTGGTGCTGATTTACTTTTTTTAGTAATTAATCTGGTGGTGTTTTGCTATTTGTTTGATAATATATATAATTTTTTGGTATAGTGGGACTTAACAGTTAACTCTAGTACCCATATAGTTATAAATAGTAATTTTAATTTCTTAGAAGGAGACAAGGGTATCTCCCAAATTTATTTCCAAATTAATATGTATGTAATGTAAGACTGTCTCGTATAAGTAGTTTGTTCTCTGTTTATTTTCGTTTAGTTTTTATTACAAAATGTGAGACTATATTATATAGATAATCACGAGATAATCACGAGTTGAAGCTAATTAAGAACTACCTCCGCTCAACTATGTCACAAGAAAGGTTGAATGGATTATCCATCCTATCCATTGAACATGAGATGACAGATAAGATTGATTGTGCGAATATTATTAATACTTTTGCCGTTAAAACTGCAAGAAGGATGATATTCAAGTGATGTCTTTGAACTGATTACTTTTTTTATTTAGTGATAATGTGATATGTAAATGATGCTTTCGAAATATTGAAAGAGTCGGTTATTATATTTGGTATTTTCTTAGTTTTTTTATGCTTATCTTAATAGCAATTCGCAAAAGTCCCATTTTTTTGTTGCCGCTTTAAGCCCTTAAAAACCCAAGGCCGGCCCTGCAAGAGGTAGGGCTGAGTAGAGGTGCACAAATGGCCTGCAGCCCGTGGCCTGATCTTGGTCCGGTCTGGTTCGGCCTGGTCAAAGCCCGGCCTGAAAAGGCCTGGCCTGAAAGGCTTAAAAAGGCCGTCATTTGTTGATAAAAATCTGGCCTGGCCTGATCTGACAAAAAATTCGGCCTGGACCGGCCTGTGACCCAAGTCCGACCTGAGATTGACCTGCAACAGGTCTGGCCTGTTCATCAAATAATTTTTTTTTAAAAATACTCTGATAAGTGATAAGCATTGTTTTGGAACTTTGGTCAGTGCGGGGTCCGATCGAGGTGCATGTGATATATAAACAAATTGATTTCTATATATATATTATATACTCACACATGAATCCGTCACATGCAATACAGCAATAGCCTAGGAATTGGGTGCTAGCCTACCTACCAGTCTACCACTAGTCCACTGTCAGTACCACAAACTTGAACTTTGGAGTCTTGGAGTTGGAGATTTGGACCAAAGCTATATAAAACATTAATAATATACATATGAAGGACCAAGTATCAATGTCACTCAGCCACTCATATAACACTTAATATACATAAATTAATTATTATAATATATACATGTTTAAGTGGCTCACTAAATTATCGACTCCCAAGTCCGTCACATGCAAGAGCCGTTAAACGATAAAAGAATAAAAAAAATAACAGTATAACGGCTATAATTTTACTAACGGTAATTTTTTTTTCTTTATAAAAATCATGCAATTTACTCCACAACAATTACAACTCCTCACATCTTTCTCTCTATTTTAAATTCTCTGGTATAATAATAACATCATAGCTCAAATTCTTAACTTGTATTATTGTTAGGATTCTTATAATTTATTTATTTTATTAGTATACTCATATTATTACAATGAATTCCTCTAACACTTCAGAAGTGCCATTATTTATTCAAAATGATCTAAATATCATTATTCCCGAAAGTGTCGTTCCAGGTTCGAGTACAATATTTCCACGTCCTACCGGTGAGCAAAACAAACGTACATCGGCTGTTTGGGATCATTTCATTGAAGTGTGGATTGCGGAAGGTGTTAAAAAAGCCCAATGCAAAATATGTAATAATTTCTTTGGGGTTAAAGGAAATAACACATTACTCCGTCACTACGAGTCGTGTTTGAAGAAGCATAAAATAATTGATGAAAGCTCTCAATCACAAATTGATCGTTCTGGTCACAATTGGAGTTACGATCAAAATTTACAAAAGGAGTGGCAAACTAAGTTGGTGATCGAGAAGGAGCTTCCATTCAATTTTTTTGATGATGCGCGTTGTACCGACTACATTCAAGGCGCATTGCAACCAAAATATAAACAAGTAAGTAGAATGACTACTAAACGTGATGCAATTAAATTATATAATATAGCTAAAAATGAATTAATTGAATATTTTGATAATTTTGATAGTAAAATTTGTTTAACTAGTGATACTTGGTCTGCTAATCATCAACCTGGAATTAGTTATATTTGTATTACAGCTCATTGGATAGATTCTGAAATGTTTATGCAAAAAAGAATTATAGGATTTGAATATTTTGAATTACCACATAATGGTCAATCAATATATGCTCAAATTATGTCTATAATTCGTACTTTCAAAATTAAAGATAAAATAATGAGTATTAGTTTAGATAATGCAACAAATAATACTAGTGCTGTTAATATGTTAAAAATGATTTAAAACCTGTAGCAAATGGTGTATTTTTTCATGTTAGATGTATATGTCATATAATAAATTTGATTGTACAATCCGGATTCAATTACTTGCAAACGACAATACATAGAATTCGTCGTATGATTGGTTTTATTTATGGTTCAAATAGAAGAATACAAGATTTTAGAACTTTTTGTCATGCAAGAGGTGAAAAATTTAAAAGAGTAAAATTTGATAACAATACTAGATGGAATAGTACATATGATTTATTTAAAGATGTTTATAAACGTCAAAATATACTTATGGAGTTTTATAACACACAAGAGAATCATGAAATAACAAATCAAGATTGGGTTTTATTATATCAACTTTTGAATATTCTTAAAGTTTTTAAAAAACACACAAAAATATTAAGTGGTGTATATTATCCTACAATTCATCATGTTTTGTTTGCATGTTTAGAAATAACAAATATGTTTCAACAATATAAATATGATACTTTTTGGGCTAACCTTATTTCTACTATGGAAGAAAAATTTAAAAAATATTTTGAAGACATGCCTACTGTTATTACTTGTGCAGCGGCATTAAATCCCGTAATAAAATTAGAATGTGTGGAAAGTATTTTAGAAGATATAGTAGAAAATATAGGTACTCAAAATATTGATTGTATTAAACTAAAATTTAATAATACATTTACTGAATTTTATAAACAATATGAGTGTGCATATTCTACATCTACACGTGCACCATCCCCTGCCCCTTCATCTTCTAAGTTTGCATCATTAATAAAATCGTTATCAAAAAAAACCAAAAATTTCAACACACACAAGTAGTTTAAACGAAGTTGGTTTATATTGTAGTAATGATTTTAGAAGTTTTATGACTGACCAAGAATTTGAAAATTTTGATATACTTGCATTTTGGAAAAAGCATAACCGACAATTTCCTATTTTGGCCGCCATGGCCCGTGATTTACTAACTATCCAAGCTAGTACCGTAGCTTCGGAATCTTGTTTTTCGTTATCTGGCAGGGTATTGGATGAAAAAAGAAGTAGACTTAATCCGAATTCGTTGAAGATGTGTATTTGCTATAGAGATTATCTTGCCGCACAAAGAAGAGTACAAGACGTAATAGACGATCAAGATAGCTCGGAAGATCTCGAAGTTGGAGCAGGAACTGCTGAAAATGCGCATCCATGAATATTGAAGATATATTTTTTTGAAGATTGAAGCCATATTTTTAAAATTTTGAAGACATATTTTTTAAAAATTTGATACCGAATATTTGTAACCGACTCATTCTTGATTATTATTAAAGTTATACTTTAAAGTTATAAATTTATAATAATTACTCAATGATTCAATAGCATATAAGTTTACTAATTTCTTTAATATATTATATAATTTGTAAGATATAATAATTTAATGCCTTGTGAATACATTTAAAAAAATGAATAATGGATCAATCATTTCGGTTACCAAACTTAGCCTATTCTCATTTGGTTTTTACTATTCTTTAGTTTTTTGTGGCAGTGAGTGGACATGTGGTCCCAAGTCCTTATGGAGAAAAAGTATTTATTTGGGATAAAAATTGATTTATTAGCTCAAAGTTCAAACTTCAGTCAAATCCTTGTTGTTTCTTCCGAAAAGTATTCTAAAACTTGGCAAGTTGGCATATTCATGTCTTTTTCATTTCTCTTTTCTATTATAGGCTTACAGCCTTACATTCAGGGGGAGGGTCGGAGGGGTTTTTGAACATCACGCTAGCAGGTCACAACTCACCGGACAGAGAGAGAAACAACAATTTTAAGCGGCAAATCTAGTCTCCATATCATGATGTCTAAATTTTTTATCTTTAATTATGTTTCCCTTTCGACCTTTCTCTCTAGTCTCTCCTTAATCCTCATCACATACACGCCGACACCGACACCGAGTCACCCTTTATCAGTTTATCACCATGGTGGCATGGTCCATGGCCTTCAGGCTTCAGGCTTCCTCTTCCTTCATCTCTCATCAAAACATTTGAAAAATAATCCATTTTTGTCAAATTTTGAATTTGACCGAGATAAGGCTCATGAAGCCTTGCGAAAGTTAGACCTACAACTTCAATCTCTGTCGGAAAAAAAATTAGAGATTAGAGGTAAACTTTCAATTCATTACTGGAAAATTAAAATTAGGATTTTTCTACAAATATTACATTTTTTATATAAAAAAAATGGTGCAAGACTGGACCAGACCAATGTAGACTTGGCCCAAGCCTGGCCTGGCCGGGTCCGCAGGCCTCATCAGTTCATCTCTTTCACTGTCAAGTCTGGCCTGACCTGGCCTGCAGGCCTAAAGTCAAAAGTCTGGCCTGATCTGGTCAACGACCAAAGCCTGACAGACCAGGCCGGACCAAGACCAGGCCGGCCTGTTGTGCACCCCTGGGGCTGAGTAAAGAACCAAATTAGAACCGAAACCGTACCAAAAATCGCACAAACCGCACCAATTAAAACCGCACCAACGGTTCCGGCGTATGTGGCGGTTTTAGGTGAGTTGAAAAATCGAATTTACGGTTCGGGTTTGGTTACTAGTCAAAACCGCATGCATAAAACCGAAACCGCACCATACTTACTTTTTCATTTATGAACTCATAAACACACAAAAGAATACTTGTACGTTTTTTTTATTACTTTTCATTTTTCATCTTAATTTATGTTTTTTATTCTTTCCTTTTCTTTTTTTTATCCAAAACTCATAAACATAGTGTAAGTTTCCTCTTTATTCTTATTAAATCACATATAAAACTTTTATCTGTGTCATAAATGTGTGTGTGTGTGTGTGTGTGTATATATATATATATATATATATATATATATATATATATATATATATATATATATATTACCCACAAAAAGAAAATATTTTTTAAAAAGCCAGCTTACACTAGCTATGAACTAGATCCACCTCTGGAGACTGGAGTAAAATAGGATTTGGCCCTTAGCAGAATGAAAGGGTGCAAACAATTACACAGTAATTGAATAGATAATCACTTAATTTTTTGTCAATGTTAAACAAAATTATGACGAACAAGATCATTGAACACTACAAATTATTTTATCTGATGGTCAGTTATATAATCTTATTTTTGTCATTTGATAATAAATTACAATCCCAAATAAAAATATAATATTATATAATATTCTCAAAAGGTAATAAAATATTAACTATATAATTGAACCGATGAACACCTTATTTATAATATTTAGACAAAACATTATAAGTAAAGTTGTGTGTATTATCAAATTGGTATTTAATATTGTGTGATGTTAAATTGTTAATTTAAATTGTATAAAATTGTGTTGTTTTAATTGGTTTTTGAACCGAAACCGCACCAAATGAAACCGCACCGCACGGTTCAAAATCGCACCGCACCAATCACAAGCGGTTTCATGTGCGGTTTTGAATTTGTCAAACCGCACCTAAGCGGTTTCGTGTACGGTTTGGGCTTCAAACCGCACCAAACCGCACCATGCTCACCCCTACCAAGAGGTTAACACTTTCCAATTATATGTCATAAGTTTAATACTTCACGAAGATAATGATAATCTTTTTATGGGCCCACGAAACATAGTTTACTATGAATTTAACTTGTTGTTGACCCAATGTATACCCCTAAAATTGGTGACTGGTACAAACGTCATAAAAAGGGCTTACATTTTTATTTTCTTTTATTTTAATAGCTAAACTTCTAATTTTCATATTAAATATCAAATTAAATCATATTAAAATCGCATTAGGTGAGTTTGCTGTATAAAGAAGATTTTTATTGGAAGGCAGAGGCCCACAAAAATGTCCTTTTGGGGCGCATAATTCGGCCCAATTTACTTTTTTTTTTAATTCTGCTTTTTATTTTTAAGCTGATATTGAATCTTCAGTCCCCTAACAAAACTATAGAACTCAAGCCCAAAAGAAAATTAAAACAGAAAAAGAAGACTATAGGCTCCATTTGTTTCACGGAAAACTTTTGCCCAAAAATAATTTTTGAGAAAATTTTCAATGTAAATGGTTTATTTTTTCTTATTTGGTTGTTTAACTAAAAAATAAATTGACAAAATAGGATTGAAAGAGACTAATATTACCAAATTTGAGAGCTTAAAGATGAATAGGAGATATAGATATGAAAAAAGTAATTGAATTAATTGAGAAAAAATAAATTAATTTGCTAAAGAGAGATGAAAAATAGAAACAGAATAAAAAGTAAAGTTTGTTGTTAGGAGATAGAGTTGGACAGTTTTTCCTGAAAATGACTTACGGATCTCAAATTTGCAAGTCATTTTCTTAAGATAAAAGAAGAGTTTTCTGTTGACCGAAAATTGTTTTACGGTTGCTCACGTTTTTTTTGACATGCAAAACATTAAAAAATATGATAATTGAGCCTATATAACATCTATTTTACATAAAAATTAAGAACCAAACTAGAGGAGCTAATTTAAAAATTAAGCAAAATCTTTGGAAAAATTAAAAATTGTGTTAAAATGCTAAACTTTCTTTCCAAGTAAACAATTTTTTTTGCCTAAATGACACTTCGGACCCTCCCAATTTGCCAATCACTTTTAAAGTCATTCCTAAAGTTTATTTTTCGTCAATTGGATTTTTAAAATGACATTTTGTGTCAATTCCGTTCCTTTTTTTTAATTTCACTAAAACTCGTCCAAAATTCAACTCGATCTATTTTTTAAGGATAAATTTGTCTTAACAATTAAAGCTATCATTAAGTTATTAAAGAAAAACAAGATACCAAAAAAAAATCAAAATCATCTTATTCATCTTCTTCAAGACTCTAACTTAGTAACTTGTCAAAATCACAATCCATCGCCACCCTATCCCCACCTTACATCATGGCACCGCCACACCGCCTAACCCACACCTTACATCATGATCTTTAGTTCTTCAATTTTACAAATCTCAGATCTTACAATCATTTAGATATACTTTTATTTTCACATAATTAAAGTCTCAATCCCACCAATTGTCTCCTAAAATAATTAGGGCTTCAAATTCATTTCATTTATCTGCAAAACTTTGAAATTTAACTTTTTAAAAATTTGAAATCCTACCGATTGTCTCCTAAGAATTTAACTTTTTTTATTAATACTTTATTTTATTTTTATTTTTTGAAATTTGAATTAGTTTGTTAAAATTTTATTTTGGTTTTGTATTTTTATAATATATGTATAAATTTAAATTAGTTTATTTTGAATTTTAATTCTAAAATCTATTATTTGATAAAGACAAATTTGTCCTTAAAAAAATGGATTGGAGAGACTTTTGGACGGGTTATAGTGAAATTGAGAAAAAAGAGCGAAATTGACACAAAATGCCACTTTAAGGACCCAATTGATGAAAAATAAATTTTATGAACGACTTTAAAAATTGGTAAAAACTCGGAGGGATAGAAGTGTCATTCAACCATTTTTTGGGGAAAAAAAATTGTTTTTGCAAGTGACTTTGAATACAACTTTCAGAAAATAATTAATTTCAGCCGACAAATTTAGTCTATTCAACTATATATTTACCACTTGCATGTGAAGCAAACAAGGTGTCTTAATTATTTATCATTTATTTTAATTATTTTTGCTTAAAATTCTATAAACATCTGACAAAACTATCTGTTAATAGAAAAAAAACTGAAACATAGTACTAAAAAAATGAGTTAATTCTAATCATTAACCTGCTTCAAACTTTGGATACCTTCAAGGCTTTGATTGGAGGAGACTTCTCATTCTTTAGTTTAGAATTTTTTTTAAAAAATCAAAAGCTAACAAACAAATTAAATAAACAGTTAAATACTATTTCAAGGATTTAATTTCTAAAGAATTGGTAGAAATAAAAAATGAATTGCCTTGAGAGCCGTGCCGTGTGACTAATGGGGAATCACCACCTGTTGCATGGCCTAATTAATATATGGTCAAAGAAAGAAGGTTTGCGTATGTAAATGAGATTCAAATGATTGAAGATCACGTTGGATGAAATAATTTCTACAGTATTTAATGCATTAGATCAACTTTTTCACTATTACACACACACACATCTATATAATAAAAGGATTTTTTTAATGTGTGTCCTAAGGGCACACACTATACACAGGAATCGAAAGAATATTCTCTTGATTTTTGTGCATATTCCTTTGATCTCTTTACACACAGATCAAAGGAATATGTACAGAAATCAAGAGAATATTCTCTCGATTCCTGTGTATAGTGTGTGTCCTTATGGCACATATTAGAAGGACCCATAATAAAATAGGACCAAATTTGAATCTTACATTTGACAAAGCACAACAACGGCTAAGATCAAAGGTTTCTATTCCAAAGGTTCACAATACATCTAACTCCAAAATCAATTCCCGCCCATGGCAGGCATGCTATCTCCTTCGTACTCCTTCCCAAGCCAGACGGCAACCAGAACGTCTCTCTCTTTCTCTCACGACTCTCTCTCTCCCTCTCTCACACTCACACACAAGAAGCAGAGCAAACCTCTGTCATGTCTCCCTCTCTCTGCCGTCGTCCAGGTACCCCTCCTCTCTCTCTCTCTCTTTGTGTCCAGTAACACACACACATACATCATGCACGCACCCACACACACAGATATCACGCGCACACACACATACCACGCACAGTCACACGATTTGCGAAATTTAGGTTTTCAAATTGGGGGTTTTTGGAGTATTTTTGAAATTTGGGTTTTCAGATTTAGTATGAGTTTTTGTTGTGAGTTATTCATGTTTTATGTATTGATGGATTGTTTTGTGTTTTTGTGCAAGGATTTGGTGGATGGTTTATGGTGGTTGTGTTTGTGGCAAAGTCAATAGTGGTTGTGTTTGAGTCCATCCTTTTCTCCTTCAATGCATCGGCTCTTCCTCCGTTCCGTTTCATCTTCGGTTTACTCACTGTTCAATCGCCTTTGCTGAGAATCAGAGGTTCCTCCCTCTCCCCAATTTCACAATCTCGCGATTCTCGATTTCAACCAATTTCAGCAGATGTAGAGGTTTTGTCAACAGTGCAGCAGGTTTGTCGTGTTGTGTTAATAATTTGTGTTGATGGATTATTGTCTATTTCCTCTCTCTTTAATGTAGTATCAATTTGTCGTATGAATTTTGAATATTGGGTTATTTTTCATATTTTTTTGTGTAGCTGATTTATTTGAGTATTGCCCCACATTTTGTTCATCACATAATGGTTTTTCTTGCACTCCCTTTAGAAGAATCTAAATGGAACATATATTTCTGTAATAGTTTGTCTTCAGCAGGAATCACTAATTTAGTTGAGGATCATCATAGTAAGAGTTGTTCGTGATGGCTGGATATTCTATGTTTGAATTAAAAATTAAAAAAATTGTTGTAATACCCACTCTACTATTGTGATGCTAGCCTATTTGTGATGGTAATTCTGTGTCAGAATAGTCACACGGAATTTGGATGTTGAGTTTGTAAATGCAACATTAACTAATGGTTGGAATATGCACTTGGTTAAGCATTAAGCGCAAGATTCGCAAGCAAGTAAAGTTCAAAAAAATGTCCCGATAAGAGGTCTATGAATTAAGAAGTTTTATGTTAAAAAGTTTAGTGCGTGTGCTGTCACCGCTCTCAATAAACTCCGCCCACTATTCCATCTTCCAATTAAATAACCAACTAAAGATTCTGAAGAAGAAAGACTGAAAGGGGTAAGTTCGGATTGTGCCCAAATTATGAGTCCTACTTATGATAGTTATATGCATCATTCTGTCCCTATTTCTTTGGATTTTGATATTGGGTATGAGTTTGACAAAATGGTACAATTATAGAAAACCTAATGTTTTCTATTGCGATAATAGCATATTGATGTTTTTCTGCGTTTATTTTATTTTGGGAATTCAATGAGTTAAAATTTTAATTTATGTTCTTGGAAATGTTATTAGTTTTGTTTCAAATTTTCCAAAAATGGTTGGAGAAATTTGCTTGGATTCTAAGGTTGGGTTCAATTTTTCTCACTGAACCAAACTTGAATCTTTCACCTCTTTGATGGAATGAGAAAGAGTGCATCATATTGTTATTTTTAGCCTTCAATTCAACTAATTACCTCAAGAAAGAGTGCATCTTGTTATTTTTTATGCCAGTAAAGAAGCTTTACATATTGTTATTTTTCACTTCTTTCTTAGTCCATTATAACAAAGACTATTTGTATAATGATGATTTCATTGCTTTGAATGAAATTTTTTTGGACTTATACGAGCATGGGCATTTCATCGTTATATTAAATAATAATGATTAGGCCTCAATGTATTCATTCTACCAAGGTAACTCCTCTATCCCCGTTACATAAATTTATTATTTTTGAATTGATTTTAGCTCATTTCTTGAATTTACCATTTTCCATAAATGGATAACGAAATTAATTGTTTGAAATTGGATATGATTTTGCAGTGGAAGAATAAAAAAATGAGGAGGTTGAAGAGGAAGTGTTGAAAGATGAGTCAGAGATGTAAGTAATTTATTTCTGTTAGTCATCGATACCCCTCCTACAGGCTCTCAGTATTGTTCTTTCTGTTTCAGTTTTGTATTTTTTTTGCTTATCCTAAGTATTTTTTCTTCGATTCCGGAATTCATGGACCTTATTTTGATGGAAATAGAATGGAATAGTTTTACATTTAAGCTGTGTTAATAATTTCCTAGATTGAATACTTTTTCCATTAAAACACAGAAAATTTAGTGGGAGGGGATGAAATTTAGCTGTCATTGCTAGGGATGTAAATATCCAGGCACCAAGTTATTTGGAAGCAACAATAGATGTTCATGCTTAGACATAGATATATTAATTAATTAATTTTTGTTTGGTAGTTAAGTTTGGCCACAAGTAAGGGGTTGCAGTGAAAAATGTATACATTGGTGGATATATAATATCTTGCAGTAGATTATTGCTAAAGATTGCTCATTTGAATTTTAAACAGTTGCCTTACAGTTGGATCATAAATGTTTTCTATTAGTTGTGTTATATGTTTATTAAGTGCATCATTCTTTTGCTATCCTCTTTACATGTCCTGGAGTTTAGATTTATATTTATGGTTAATGTATGCACAGGGCGTAAGTATGTTGGACAATATTGCTAAAGATTGTTTGTTTTGTTTAATTTTAATATTTCAAATCTCAAGGGCTTAAATGTTCGTATTAATCTCTCTGCATCTCAAATTCTTAAATTAGCTGACCAACTAATTGCCAAATCCAAGGAGGTTCATGATGCAGTTGCTTCTGTTCCTTTTGACAAGGTATTAAAATAAACTATCTTACAATTATTGACTTGAGTTGGGGCTGAATCTATGCAATACGTTTTCAGTGAGTAAAACAGTGGTTTAGTGTTTTTTGGATCGTTTTTGGTCCCCTCTTCCTTTAATCCTTCTCAGCTTCGTTGTAATCTCCGCCAAATGACGAATGAATTACTTTTATATGGATTATTTAGCATAGAAACAAACTTTTGAATACAATGAAACCCATGAACAAAAGTAGCATATTGGTTTAGCTTCAATGAAACACATGAACAAGTATATTGTTATTTTTCATCAAGTTAGAATCCTGCATTTCTATTACTATATCCAACTTTTGTGGTCCTAATAATTCCTTTGTTAAGCAGTACTTATTCCCCCTTTCAACACAGGTGAAATTAAGATGAAAACAGTCTTTGATTATATTTTCTTAGGTAATGATCAAGATGAAAACAAATGGATCTTTCTATTTGAAAATTTTGATTTGTATAGCTAATTTTCACATTACTTGCAATGATTTTTTGTTTCAGTGATAAGGAAATGGAAGGAAAACCTTCTCCTCAATCCAATTGTTTGGTATGAGTAGTTTAGTTCAGTTCTAATTTGGATTTAAGTAATTCATATTGTGAATTGAATAATAATTTGATGATTTTTGTAGTTAACTATTAATCCTCCAAAAGAGACAAATTTAATACTATATGGGAGTGAATTCTACAATGGCAACAAGGTTTGGTCATATTTTGTATCGTTATATATTACACATAATATATAGTTGTCGACTATTTTTTCATATATCTTTTTCCCTCTTTTTGTTGACCCTCCTTTTTTTACGATAAAGGGTAGTGCTTAACAACTCCTTCATTTATGCAACTGAATGAATCTAATCCATTTGAAATCATGAAAAATCTCATATTATCCGGGAAATATGGATTCAATCGTTTTCTATCCTTCCTCTGTACTTCGCTTGGCTTCTTTCTCCACTCTCAGCAAAGTAAAAAATGAGGATCAATGGCCTGTACTCATTCACAAAGTTGAAAACATATGATGGTTGTTTCCAAGGACTTTCAAGTACAGTGATAGCCTTCTTGCATTATGTATGCTTATATACTTTGCTTTGAAGAGTTGCATTTAAGTTGTTTAGTTTATGATGTGCTTAAGGTGGTTGCTCTGGATTAAAGAAATGTTGTTGATGTGCGAATATAATTTCCTTTCTGCAAGAATTTTATGTTATATATTTGATAATGTATTTAACAGATGTTTATGTTTATTTATGTGGTGTTTCAGCTTTTCAAGTTTGGGCTTACACATTCAGTATGCATATCTGAAGGTTATGAAACCAGCAAAGAGGTATGAAGTTTAAGAATGTTGGGTGGTGTCCCTTTTTCCAGTTTTAAAAAGTCGTACTCTTTATGTCCCAATATGGTCATCCTCATTGGTTATACTCATTTAAATAATGTAATTAGTTTGGTATATAAAATTGTGGAAACTGTCCTAATAACTGGATGTTGCAATATGGTAACGGTTCGATAAGTAAAAATTGAGCTGATAAAGTTTTGGGACATCCAAACAAGGAAATCCAGGTCAACTAATCTTGGATTGAAGGAGTGTATGGAAAGTAGATTAGGTTATAGTTATCATCTTTAAATGAGTTTGAATATTAAGTTGCTTCAACAGTTCCATGTGGTGATGCCATTAACTTTTGCTCTCTTCTACAAACACCAAGAATGGGTCATCTCATGTTGTTACTTTTGAAAATCTTGGTGATGCTATTTAACTTTTGCCATCTTCTACAATTTTCGAAGGACAGAAAGACTACCATATAGATTGTTTCTTTCCCGATGGAAATAAAGGTATATAGAACTTGAGGATGCATATATCATAGATAGTAACCTTTTACATTTTTTTTAGAGTAAAATTAACCCAATGTTGGAGTTATTGCAGAGACAATATATCAATTCCTTGACATTTTTGTACCCTGATGTCAGTTTTTCACTAAAAATAGTTATGATTTGAGAGATTTTTTATGTGGGTATTTGTGATGTTTTCTTAAACTTGCTTTTTTTTATAAAAAAAATTGTGAGATGTGTTTCTATTTAACTTTTTTTATAATGGATTTTTTTATTTGGGTGTGAAAATAGGGGTTTTGGATGATCAATTTTTGCAGCTTTAGAGACTGCGGGATGAGAGTAACCCAAATTTTGTGAACGAAGTGGTGACCCTCTTCTTTGCAATAATGGTTGTTATTGTTCTCATTTTGAATGTCATGAAGTTTTGTAATTTCAGTTTATTATATTTGAAAAATGTTTAGACTATAGTTTTGATTTTTGTGTATTCTACATACAAATAACTTATTATAAAAAAAATATTTTTCTCATCATAATTTTAACAAATTATACAATCCGTTATATCAATCTAAATCATTCCCCCCCACTACATACACGTGTGTGCTCATTTGTTTTTTAGATAATTAAGATTCAAGTAACGGGTCTTAAGTTTCAGATTTACAATTGTTTTATTTTGACTCACATATTGCGATAATTTTTATATTTCAAATATTTTCAGGTATACATTGAAAGATACTTGGTGTAAGCTGTAAAGATACATTGCGAAGTTGTTTCTCTATTTTTTGCATGTGTTTATTTTTTGTATTCTGTCTTTTATAAGGTTAACTAATTATACATGGTTATGATGATTTTAGGTATGGAATGATTGTTGTTTTGGTGGTTTGGATATTTATTGATGATTGTAAATTTTGTAGACATGTTTAGATTTTTCTGGATATCTATTTTTAAAACAAAACTTTACCGAAATTTCTTGAAATTAGTAGCGACTAAATTGATGTTTTGGTGGTTAAATATGTGTTAATTATTGTGGTGGTATGTTTTGGTAGCTGAGTATGTATTAATTATTGTGGTGGTATGGTAAATTATGATAATTGTTATGTCTGATTGTAAGTTATTTTAGGTTGCAAAGAGTTTTTAGGTAATGTAGTAATTTTTGAATTTTAATATAATTTTTCGTTTCTGAAGTCACGGACAATTACTAGTATATATATATATAACATAAAATAGTATGCGTATTACGAATCAGAGGAACATGAGAATACGGAGAATGATGGCAAATGAGTCCTTTGCAAGAGGATGCATAAAAAACAAAAACAAATGATTGAAGGAAAAAATATAAGAGGATTTTGAAAGTGAAAGGTCTCCTATAATTACTCTTTTACCCCCTGATTGGTAGGACAGTTTCCGGCACAATTGAATTTGATCAAGGCCAGGGTAAATATATTTATTTGCTTAATTTGCAACTCTTTTGGGACAGTGCTTCACTTTTGAGATTACACCAAAAAGTAACCGCCTAAAAAGCCTCCGGCGGCACACGCGATGGAAAAAATTATCCACAAAAATTGAAGTTATAAATAAAGAAACACTAATAACAAACAAATTGAATTTGAGACTGAAAACCAAGATTGTGTTGCCTTTTTCCTTCTTTTCTATTTCACGACTTTAAAAAATTGTTTTATACTATTTATTATGAGAAATAAAAGCATAAAAGAAGAGTTTGCAACCCTGGCGTACGTGAATAATCCCAAAGGACTTGTGTACGCAATTAAACTGTTAGAGAATATATATAAAAAAATTCACCATAAAGTATAGGAGTGAGGCAGCAGAAGGAGAAGAATTATATGACAAAAAATCTGATTTTGTCTTCTCCGCCGTTCAAGCTATACATAATTTGAAGCATATATAAATCTGAACAGTATTTTTTTTTAAGAAAACAAATCAAATTGCTCTGTTGTAACAGATGTGATCGCTTGAGAAGAAAAAAGAGAGCAGTTCTGAGAGAAGGAAGGAGGATGAACATAAGTTGAAGATGGATTTCCCCTCACAAGACATAATGTCCAAATCTAAGGTAGGAATCAACTAAGCATTAGCATAAAAAGAAGTTGGTCTACTATGTTAACATTATATATCAAAATATACAAAAGGTAAGATTTTGATGATGATGATAATAATATTGAAAAAGAAAATAATTGCACCACTACATTGTCAAAAAAAGTAGACACTTGACCCCAATAAGTTATGGCATAAATTCCTAGAATAACTAAATAAGTATAAATTCAGTAATTGCAATTAGGGCAAAAAGAACATTAGAACATGATGCTTTCAAGATATTATTGTTCACTCTCTAAGTCCAACTTTAACCTTCTTCAATGTATTTTATGGGCAATTTTAAAACCACAGTTTCTAATTGTTGAGCTGCATTCTTAATTCAAGGTTTAGCATTAATTCAAAGAAATTGCTTCTACAAGAACTTAGTTTGACAATCAGTAGACAAACATACCACAGCATGGACAGTACAACCTATTTCTCTTTCAGCAATCTCTGCAAATATGCAAATAGCAATAATTAGTCGATTTGTAAGCTTATAGGCCTATAAAAAAAAAATGAAAAGACTACGCATGAGTTGGCCGCCAAGACATTTCAAATTACATCAAAAATGTTGACATGTAAATGAAACTAAAAATTGATAGATCAGATCCCAAATAGGATGCGCCTGAGATGGTAGCAACAGCCACGACAACACTTCAGCCACATCAATCCTCAAGCACATAGGATGGCAGCTGCTTCAAATAGGTGAATCCAAATATCCAACCAAAATGAAATCCAAACAACTTCCACATTGTACAAATACAATCCACAAAGTTTCAATCAACACATCCATGACAGAAATCAAAGTTTCAAACAACTCCCACGATCCACAAATACAATCTTAATTTAAAATAAAGGACATACATAAAATAGCAAATCAAATTCCAAGGTGCCTCCAATCTGTGAGATCTTCTGCACTAGTACGGCAGCTGGATCACTGCATATCACCATACATCCCTGGTTCAAATTAAAACAAAAGGAGATTTAACAGAAATGAATCTATAAAATTTCAAACATTTAAAAGTCACAAATTTACAATAGAAACATATACTCATACCAATAGCGTTTCCAAGTGACCCTCACTTGTATGCTGTTTATTAGTTTTTCCGATTTACCATGGAGCTCAACACCAAAGGATATATCTGCTTTAAACTCCGTGTCCGTGTCCTTGCTTTTCAGATGTGCACAAACTATGAGGTTGGACTTGACTGGAACGGCTACAACGGATATGGGCAATGGAATTCGCTGCCCATCTACTACTTCTACGCTTTGACTCGAGTCCTCCTTAAGGAAGAGAAAACTCTCACAAAGTGGATCAACAATCATGTCATTTTCAGCGGTGTTCAATCCATAAACGCCTTTTCTCTTTTCATTTATCAGGCTAACCTCTATATCGGTTTGCATGGCTTCGTTGAAGAAGGCGTACATCACTGTTGCACACACTTGTCCATCCTCGTCCTTTAAGTTCCTCATGTAAGGGAATGTCAAATAAATATGTCTATGAAATAGTTAAAAGCAACAGCCTCGGAATGTAATGGGTAAAAGTAGCCATCATCGTCAAAGCAGTCCTCGTAGTTTGCGATGCGTTGGTGAGATTCAGATCCCAAAAGACAGCGAGACCATTTCCGATCGAAATACCAGCACGATTAAGGCCAGTCAGCAGCAGATCACCCCCATCCTTAATATATTGGGAGTGCTCACTCCTGTAGATGTATTGATGAGTATTTGAATTATCATTGATCAAGATTTTACCAGACAGGTTGCCTCCCTTGTGGATCCCCACCCGAAACACCTCCATCAGCATATTTGAATGATCTCCCGACAAAGGAGAACTCCTGGACATCAGATACCTCCTTGTCGTGATGGCTCTTCCCGAGTGAGTAATCCATATTTTTCGTCTGAAAAAATCAAACTTGATCTTCTATTGTACTTTGTATGCAGGTATTTCAAAAAATTATAAAAGTCAAGGCCAGCAGAAGGATCTCTTTTTCAACATTTCACTTGTTCCTCTTATATATATATATATTCTTTTTTCATTATCCCTTTATTACCAAAGTTTTTACACCGCAGAAGTGGCTGACTAAACCTAAACACTTCACTTGTTCTTTTATATATTCCTTTCTACATTTTCCTTTCCCTACAAATAGCAAGTTCTTCGACGAGGCAGGCAACTTCGTCGTAGAGACAGGCAGTCCAACCTCCAGTTGGATAGAGCCCAAACCATCTTATAGAGTATAAGGATGAATTTGATTTTTCAGTTGATAGCAATTCATATAAATCATTTATAGAACGAGTTAGAGAGAATGTTTGTATTGTCTAGAAATCATGTCCATGTCCCCAGTATGAACATTTCAGATATCTCAAGAATAAACCTAATAATTATTTTGAGATCTTGTTCAAAGCCAACAATGTTGAAAGGCTTCTTCAAGTAAGATTTAAAATGAAGAATCTTTATTTCATTGCATTTAGGAGGCCAGATGGCGGTAACTGATGGGCTTTTAACGATGTTATAAAATCCCCAGTTCCACAATTTGGAATTCGACTCGTCCAATGCCACCGATTCTAACTTTTTTTAAATAGCAAATAGGAAAAAATATGAAGTCATAGCCACTAAAAATAAACTTCGGATGACAGTTGTTAATTTGTCAACAACTGATCCGACAAGAGAGGAATTAAGCAGATCAAAAAAGAAAAAAAACTCAAAACATGAAAGTATTGCGAGATTCATTTTACAAATAATACAAATGATTTAAGAATCTATAAAATTTCAGGCAATCTTAAATCATTGTATTACATCCTATGAAAAGCTAATACTGCACCCTTCAAACTTAAATTGGAAAAAATAGAAAATTTGTGGTTTGTCGTCTCAAAAACATCTTGTCTTAAATAAACATCTGTTCTATAAGTTTGATAATCGCTTATACTGCAGTTATCATGGATAAACTTTAGTTAAAGTTTCTAACCACTTTAGTGATTAGTAACAGGACTAAGATGTGGATCTTTCTCAATATCCTATATGACGTCCTTTTTACTAAACACTAAAATAGTTATGAATTTTAACTAGAGTTTTTCCATGATAACTGCAGGATAAGCGACTGTCAAACTTATAGAAAAGAGGTTTTTTTAAGACAAGCCGTTTTGAGAGAGCAGACCACATATTTTTTGTTTTTTCCAATTTAAGTCCAAAGGTTGAAGTATCAACCTTTTCATAGGATGGAATACAACGATTTAAGATTGCTTGAAATTTTATAAATTCTAAAATCATTTGTATTATTTATAAAATGGCTCTCGTAATCCTTTCATTTTTTGAGTTTTTTTAATCTGCTTAAATCCTCTTCTACCGGATCAGTCGTTGACATATTAACAACTGTCATCCTAAATTTATTTTTAGTGGCTACAATTTCATATTTTTTCTTATTTGCTATTCTAAGAAAACTAGAATCGGTGGCATAGGACAAGTCGAATTCCAAATTATGGAACTCAGGCCTTTATAACATCATTAAAAGTCCACCATTTACCGACATTTGGTCTCCTAAATGCAATAAAATAAAGATTCTACATTTTAAATCTTATTTGAAGAAGCCTGTCAACATTATTGATATTGAACAAAATCTCAAAATAACTATTAGGTTTAATCTTGAGACGCCCAATATGTTCATAGTGGAGACATGAAAATGATTTCCTGACAATACAAACATTCTCTCTAACTCATTCTATAAACGATTTATATGAATTGCTATTATCTAAGAGATCAAGTTCATCCTATACCCTATAAGATGGTTTGGGCCCTGTCCAATTGGAGGTTGGACTGCCCCTCTCAACGACGAACTTGTTCGTCTCGCCGAATAATTTGCCATTTGTAGAAAAATGGATAATATAAAAAGGGAATATATATAGGAACATGTGAAGTGTTTAGGTTTAGCCAATCACTTTTATGGTTTAAAAACTATGGTAATAAAGGAATAATGGAAAGGGAATATATATACATAGGAGGAACAAGTTAAGTGTTGAAGAAGAGATTCTTTTTTACTGGCGTGACTTTAATAATTTTTTAAAATACCTACATACAAAGTATAATAGAAGATCAAGTTTGATTTTTTTTTCTAGCCTGGCTTTTATGATTTTTTAACAGACCTGCATAGTACTAACAGAAGATCAAGTTTGATCTTTTTTTGCTGGCCTGACTTGTAAGATCTTTTTATTTGTTAAGTTTATATGTTGAGAAATTAGGGTTAATACTACCTACCACTTGACGTGGAGAGACCACTTCATATCAGGTAACTTGGTTATAAAAAGAAAATTCCTTTTGTGGAATAAATTTTTTTTTAATAAATGAGACTTTTTTTGTACAATGAAAGAAATATATTTTTATTTGCCTCTATTTAATAAGGGTTAATTACATATCGTACCCTGAAGTATACACACTTTTTTACCATTCGTACCCCGAGGATTCATTTCCAACTCTTGATTCGAACATTAACCTTACATTTTGCTTTAGATTTTGAAGCAATTGATGAGGACTTACCCTTTGGGATCAACGCATGAATTCGTTCACATTTGATTCTAATCTCCAAACCCATTTCTCCCAAATCGAGAATTTCTCTGGTGAGGATGATGTCGTCACCTCTTAAATCCACCGCCAGAATGAGTTTTCAGGGGAGGAAAAAGGAGAAAGGAAAGATGGGATTTGAGGTTATGCTAATGAGGTTGATTTTTGGGTGTGGGGTTGATTTTTGTGGTGCTGTATGGGTTTTCTTAGGTGCTTTCTAAGGTTTTACAACTCGAATTGTCACCGGATCAAGGGTTTTGCAAGATTTGGATGACAAAATTGTATACTTGAATACTTGAAGACGGAAATACATGAATTCATGACCTTTTATATGACCGTGGACTAATGGCAAGGCTGAGTATTTGATTCGAAAATCAAATAGTTCATGGATACAAGGAAAATGGAGTGCCTCTGCTGTGCATTTCGATGGACATTTGTGTCCTAGAGTGAGAAAATGAAGTAGGTTTGAGATTGGGAATTTTTTTTTGAAGATGATGAACGAATTGGGGTTTTTAGTTTGAGATTTTCAAGCTTCATGAATGGTTACAAGGGAAGAGGATGAATGATTTGAGTATTTTGAATTTTGAAATTTTTGGTGAGTTACATGATAATTGGGAAGATGATGAAGACGGGGAAGAAGAGGAAAAAGAAAACAAAATTAGGTTTGTAAATTTATAATTTATTGTATTAGTAAGTATTATAAACGTATTACTTAATCTAATTAATCAGGTTTTCAAAGATTTTATAGGATCAAATTTATAAAAATCTGGTCAAATCGTGTACTTATATTGTGCCTACCAGAACACATGACACTTTCGGCCACTTTTCTGGCCGAAAATAACAAAAGAGTTATTAATGGTTACTTAACGTTAATTTGGGTATACAGAATTGGAGCGTTTAAACCGCAAGGCACGAATGGTAAAAGGGTGTATTCGGAGTACGATATGCAATTAACCCATTTAATATTAAATAAAATACAGTGACACCCTTTCTAGATAATTATAATAAACCTCACATCCTCTCCAGTTTTTTAAGTAACAATTAATACCCTTGCAAGTTTTTAGGGTTGACTAAATAGATAAAGTTACATATTTACCCTTATATGTTATCAAATTTTAATTACCGAATAATATATATATATATATATATATATACACACACACATATACATCATATATATATATATATATGTTTAATGTTTAATTATCCTTTTTTAATACAATACATTGTTTTATAGTTTTATTTGTAATTAAGACTATTTTATTCAAATTGTTGGTAACTTATAAAAAAAATTAATTTAGTTTAATTAAGACATTTTTGGATAAGTGATACAAATATTAAGAATTTTACATAAATTATTAATGGAGTTGTTCTAATTAGAGTGATTGATAGTTTAGTTTTTGGTGTTTAACAACAAAAATTATTATTTGAATTCTTAGTTTCATATTATGATTTTTATATGTTAAATTTTTTTTGAGTATATGTCAAAATTTTGGATGTTTACGATTTTGATTACATTTTTTAGTATACAGTTGGTGTTATTTTTGTGCAATGTTAAACAAAAAAATATATAATAATATTTATTGCTAAGTGTGACTTATGTTTAGTTTAATATTTGAAAAAAATAATTAATATAATTTTTAATACTTTTTTTATATAAATAATAAGATTCGTTCTGTAATAATAAGTTTGTTTTATGTAAATTTTAATATTTGAAAAAAATAATTATAATTTTTGTGTGTTAATTTGTACTTTTTATGGGTATTAAAATTTTATTGTTTAATTACAAAAAAATATATTTGAATGTATATTACGTAAATTTTAATCTTTGAGAAATTTAATTAGCAAAAAGTGTACGACTTTATTTTCCTGATAAAATGAATATTTATTATTTTTTGGCATTTATGTTATTTTTTATTGCACAAGTTAATAATTTAATTAATTAGATCTAGTTAAATAAAAATTATAATATACTAATTTATATTTAGTAGATATATTAAACGTTATAACCTGAAGGGTGTATTTGACATTATATTAAAAATATTTTTGAATATTAGTTGGTCAACCATACTAGGGGTAGTGAATGTTACATTTTGTAGAATAGAGGGGTACTGACTATAACTTGAAAAACTAATTCAATTATCATATCACTAATATTATATTCACAACTTATTGTTTATGTTATGACTAAATACAAAATAAAATATAAAATCCTTATAATTATAAACGTAGTTTATTTTGGGACAATAATAGTCTGAGTAAATATTGACATACTAATAATCAATAAATAAATTTTCAATAAGTGAAGAACAACCAGAAAATAGAGCTAGAATTTTTACTTGTACACTAGTTTTTTTAGCAAAGCCAACGTACTACTAGCCATAGAATTTAAAAACTACTTAAATGAGAATTAGAGAATACTAGCCTTTATCATTTTGAGTGCCACCGGGAGAGGATCACTGGACTAACCGTGCAATCAATTATAGGCATGTGTCCCAGTATAGGATGCTTAACCTTGTGTCATGATAAGAACAATACACCGATCATGTGGTGCATGCATTGACTCACTGCCATCATCAACCACATTTAGTGAGAGAAAACATAAGACATATAATTATATACAGAGAAAGAGAGTAATATTAATATATTCCCTCCGTCCTATATTAATTACATTTTTAGGACTTTTTAAAATCAAATTGACTATTTTAAAAATTAATCTTTTTACTATTTTTGCTAACATATAGGTGAAGATATTATAACCAAAAGAAAGTATATACAATTTATTACTAATTTCAATTTTTATAATTTTAGAAATATATTTATATATGCTTAATTATTAATTTTAAAAATAGTCAATTTGACTTAAAAAAGTCCTAGAAAAATAATTAATTTGGAACGGAAGGAGTATTATACAAGTTGCTACATATCAATCCCAAGTTTTTTGTTATCAAAAAAACCAGATGCAGGCATGGCCAAACTTACCTACCAAAAAAAATTAAGAGCGGGCAAAATATACACTTTCTGCTCCCTAATTTAGTGTCTCAACCTCGAGATAAAACTAAAACTAAAGATTGGCAAGTTCACATGCATGATCACATCAAACATATTTACCATAGATAGTTGTACTGCATTACACGATGTCTAGCAACATCACATGAGACTTCTCTAAGGTCATGTTTGTTTGCAAGGATTATAATCCCGGGATTATAATCCCATGGATTATAATCCCAAGACTATTAATTCTAGGATTAAATAGTCCTAATCACATGTTTGTTTTTCATGGGATTATTCATGGGATAACTTAAAATAATCTCATGTTATGTTTTAATCCTTCATGATGGGATTATAATACCTAGCTAGACATGGTATTAAATAATCCCTCATCTTAAGCTATTTTATAATCCTTGGATTAATAGTCCCAAGCTCAAATTTAAAAACAAACAAGACACTTGGGATTAATAGTCCTATCCCAAGTGTAATCCTTGCAAACAAACATAGCCTAAGAGTATAGTCAAAACCAGAAATGCCCTTTAAAACTCAAGCATCTAACAAATCAGCTTTTAAACATGGACTCAAAAACATTTAGACCAGATGGGTCTTACAAATGCAAGTTATGCTGATTATTATCTACATAAACAAAATTTTAATGAGTGCTGAAAACTTAAAAACGGCCAGTAAGTTTACCAAGTATGACACTTGGGCTATGTTTGTTTGCAATGATTACACTTGGGATAGGAGTATTAATCACAGGTGTCTTGTTTGTTTTTAAATTTGAGCTTGGGACTATTGGTCCAAAGATTATAAAATAGCTTAAGATGAGGGATTATTTAATACCATGTCTAGCTAGGTATTATAATCCCATCATAAAGGATTAAAACATAACATGAGATTATTTTAAGTTATCCCATGAATAATCCCATGAAAAACAAACATGTGATTAGGACTATTTAATCTTAGGATTAATAGTCTTGGGATTATAATTCATAGGATTATAATCCCGGGATTATAAACCTTGCAAACAAACATGGTCTTGGTGTCCACCTACAATACTAGAGGAACAAGAACTTTGATACATAATATAGACAACCCATAGAGTTTGACCTATAGCCCTCACCCCAACCTACCCAAAAACCTACGGCCCAGAACTAAAATTGCCAAAATACCATAGGAACCTTATATTCAATTGGGGGTAACATAGTGCAATATAAACATTCGATATAGATAAACCATTCATCGATTGTGAAATCAATAATCTCTAATTCCATTAGAACATACTAAGCTCCAAGTCAGTTACTCAAATATACCAAATTGTATTTTAAAAATATATGTGCCACTAAGAACATCAATAATTTGCTATCCCAAATATTTATGTGGTACACATACAAATTATCTATGGCTATTTATCTATGGCTGTTTAGGGAAAAGCAGATCTAGGGTTCCATCAACCTTGGGCTTGGAAGAAATCTAACCGGAAGACGAGATATATCAAACACCAAAAATAAGCAAAATTTAAGAAAAAAATAACCTTTGAATTCAAAATCAACGTATCACAGACGTATATAGAACATAAGATTCAAAATTAATACATTAGAACCAAAACTCTGTAATATCTGAACTACGGTACCATAAAGTATCACATAAACTTCAGTAAAATACAAGCAAAACTAATACAGAGGCGAAGAAAATAAAAAACAAATAAAGACTGAAATCTTATCAGAAAAACTAGGGTTAGGATTCATTAACCTGAACAAATAACTGATTCTGAGAGAGAACACGAAAGTAGAAACAGTCTGATGTGTATAACAGAAGCTCAATAAACGATTTCAAGTTCTCTGCAAACAGGCGAGATCTAGGAGTTTCGCCGAGGAGAGGAGAAGCTACGAGGAGAAAGAAAGATGAGAGAGAAAGAGAGGATTGGGCTTGAACTCGATAGATGTAATATTAGATTTACTAGGGTTAACCTGTGTCTCCGGCACTACGAAGGGTGAGATGAAGAGAGAGATAGAGGGATTATAAGGAGAAACTTGAATGAAGGTGAAATGGAGAACAAGGAGAGAATGGGATGCTAGGAGTAGAAGAGAAGGAGGAAGAAGTGAAGGAGAAGAGAGCCGAAGTATATCTACGAAGGGTGAGATTTATCTCAAACTTTGGAGGGTCCAGATGATTTATTAGGATGAGCGAGAATATTATGGAATTCAAAAATAGTTGTGTTTTGTTATATAGATGTTGGAAGATTTTGATGAGGGGGATAACATCATGACAAATAAAGCCCATAGAGTTATTGAGACATTTAAATTGGAAATATGCAACAGAAGTCAGGTCAGAGTATCATAAGCATAATTACCATCTTGTAATGATCAGGTTTCTCAGTTTTCTTCGTGAAACTGGGAATAAGCCCCCATTTCATGCAGTGAATAGCAACTCCTTGAGAATTGGTTCCGACATCTCTTCTAATAACCAGCAGATTCAATCCTGGTGGGACATTATAAGAAGGACAATGCCTGCAATTTCACATCAATGTAGAATCAGTGTCCACCTATACCATAGTGAATCACTAAATTTAAAGCTGATAAGGATTCCCACCATCACATTTAAGTTTGTCTTTTAGGTGAATGTGACACAAGTTCATGACATGCCAAAAACTTGTCTATAAAGTATGATTATACTCATTCCATGGTCCATCTCAGGTCTAAATATAAGTATCATGTCTTCCTTATTTGCAGATCTCAGAATAAGTGTCGCTTTAACAAAATTGATGAAAATTAATGCATATCAACTATCCTCTCCCTCGTAAAAATGGAGATTATATTTATGTATACATGGAACTAAGTTAGTCTACTTTCTAGTCCTTAAATTATTTTTGACATGTCACGTGACACCAAAAGCGTTTTATTTATATAAACAATCAACAGCCAAATAGAACCTAACTTCTTCAAAGTTTGTAAGTTGTACGTATAATATACACATATCTGCACACCTACGCATCGATCGATTAAGAGAGAGAAAAGTTACCTGTCGGTACTAACAGAACGGACGGGGCGACCACGGTTAAGATGACAAGCCCTAGGGATATCATCGGCCCGGAGAGTACAACGAGTTCTCCCGCACATGATGATTCTCTCTCTTCTTCAACTGTGGTCGGTCAATCGGAGAAGAGCGGGAACGAAAATGAAATGCAAAGGGCTATCTTTCTTTCTATTCTATATTGGGAACTAGGGTTAACTCGTGCACATGACACTACGAAAGGTGAGATAAAAAGAAAGATGGAGGTATTATAAAGAAAAAATTGACTGAAGGTGAAATGGAAAACACGGAGAGAATGTATTTATGATCGAATGTTAAACGAATATAAATACGCTTATATTCGTATTCGTATTCGTTTATTTACGAATATTTTTAAACTGAATACGAATATATTTATTTATTTTTAAATGTGAATAATATTTGATTTTTTTTTTTATTTATAATTTTTTCGATTATCATTTACAACCCTAGACTGCTAGGTCTCATAAATGATATCAGGTCTCATAAATGATATCAGCTATTAAGTTTCATAAATGATGCAAGATCGTCTTAAAAATGATAGAAGATCAACTACAACTAATAGGCATGCATTGGTCTTCAACTCCAATTCCAGTAATGGGAGAAATATCATATTAAACGTAATACACCATAATCAACTACTTTATTTTTACATCCTGTTGGCAGCTTTCATCTGACAAATATACAAAGAACCAGAAAAAAGATTACCCAATTTATCACACAATAAATAAACCAACAAAGTCAGAAAAGAAGAATTGCAATACTCCAATTACTCAAATACAATCAAAAAGATGCCGTGAGAGGAGCACAAAAGTGCAAAAATAACACTAATGGTGTGTTTGATAACACTTATTAGTCACTTAATAAAAAAAATATCTATTTGAATAAGACACAATGGTTGCAAAGTGAATTATCAAACGGGCTTACGTGGGCTTAAGTGTTCCCATCCTTGCTTTTTGAAACAGCTGACTAGCTTAATGGATGAATTACCAAAAAATATCTTTAGTGTCAGTATGTAATCCCTCTCGCCCTCCACCTTCACTAGTATTGATATTCAGGCACTTCAAATTATGATTTTTATATATTTAAATATTTTTTGATTCAATTTAAAATTGATGAACTTTAAAAAATTAAAATTATTTTACTAAAAAATGTGAAAAAGTCTGTTTAGTAGTATTAGATTGAATATTCATATATAATTATTAAGTAAAATTGTTCCAAATAGTTAAACAATGTTAAAATGGGAAATCCATTCATCCATATATTTTAAACGGATGAATTTTCAAACATGTTTTTCATTTGGTGTTTAACAAGTTTAATTATTGAAACGATTTTATTCTATTTTATCGAACACAACTTAAATTTTGAATTAACTTGTTAGAATGAATACAAGTAATCTATTACATCAAGTAAATTAACTAGTATTAAAAAAACACACAATTTAAGGCTCGTGACTGAGTTTTACTCTTTCTAATTCTTTAAAACTGAAACTATAAAAGAGTTTTTTTTCAATATTTTGAAAACTGAATATGTTTGGTTGTCAAATAAATTTTTTACTCCATACTTGTCAAAAATAATTATTAATTCTTAAAATTAAAGTAGAAGTGATGTAGGACAAAGATGGAAAAAATGAATAAAAGGGATAAAAAAAGAAAAGAAAAAGAGATAATAAGGCTAAAAAGCCACAACCCACAAAACACACGGCTTTATTCAACAAGTCAATATCCCATAACAATGAGATTACATCGAAGTACATGGAAAACTTAATACTTGGAGAGACCAGGTAAAATCCTAATTTAAAAGGAAACAAATCCCTAATAATTATATATTATTACAATTAAAACATGAATAGTGTAATTTACATAACTGAATATAATTAAATTAAATATCAAATATTTATGTATAATAGTAATATAAAATAAGAAATAATTAATCTTTTGATCTTTTTTTACTCTGCGTCAAGAAAAAATACCTGGTAATCAAGAAGAAGAAGAGAAGTTTTTTCTTTTACCGATAAGAAAATCAACTATTATTAGATCAATTCATCCAAATCGAGATGACGTGTATTCAAAGTACAATAAAACTTGGATTTAGTAGGAGCAACACATAGCTTTAGGTACAAAGACAACCCATGAAGATTTAGGTACAAAGATTATGGTTTAGTTAAAGCCAAGCACAATTAATACTCCCTTGTATTAGAAAACGTCAGTAAAAAGTCCAACTACTACTGTGAAACTGTGAAACAATTTCTACTCGGGGGCCTTTTTGTTTATATTAAACAAACCAAAAATCTTAAACATATTTAGGAAACTGATATTTTCACAAGTAAAAATGATAGTTTCATAAAATTCCTCCCACATTAATAGTAAATGAGTAACACACTTATGTGAGAGACTTTATGAAAATATCAATTTTTACTTCCGAAAATAACAATTCTCAATATCTATCATTACTGTTCCCATTTTTACTTTACGTAAATGAAAAATTTTTATCAGCAACTTCTAGTGTTGAAAACAATTCATATATTCCCGCTAACATTTTTTTTGGGGTGATGAGCTACATGAGTAGTTTATATCTAAACCACGAGAAAGGCTGGATGCATATTATTCTTATGGTGTTCTCAAATATCAGAAATATCTCATATTGAGGGAATTTTTACTCGGTCTTTATTAGCACACAAAAAAAATTCAAACCTCAAGGTTTGTTTAAAAAAAATCATATATCCAGATTCCGAGTTAAGTTGAATTTTTTATTAACTTAAAATTTTAAAGTCAAATATTATAATAATGTATATAAATTTGTTTTTTGACTTGGTCATTTGATAAGTTTTGAATAAGTAAGATAAAATAAGGTTATAGGTTAGTTTTGGTTTACAAAATTTAGTTATAATTCTATTTAAAAACTAAAATTATATTACTTATTTTTAATATGAGTTGTGTGGCTTGGAACCATATAATTGTGCGTTAAATATAAGTCAACTCATATTTTAAACTTAAAGTTTACCATTATTATGGTCCAATTAAATAAATTATTTATGATATTTAATTTCTATATTCCTTCACCTTTTATCTCTGATGTTTTATACATTTTTTTTCTCTTTAAATTTTTTATACACACTATCTAAAATTTTTAAATTTTCTCTCTAAATTTTTTGTACTTTTTTTCTCTAAAAATTCTTCTACGCCCAATTTTTTATTTATATACTTTTTTTTTTCTCTCGCTTTTAAATTTTTTAATAATTTCTCTCCCTCTTAATTTTTATACACTCAGCTCTCAACTTTTTTATGCTCTCTCTAAAGTTTTTAAAAATATATATAACAGATATATTATATTTACGGTGCAAAATATAAATAAACGTAAATATGACTTAAAAAACTAATTCAATATATTTCTTCAATGCGTATCGTATTGATTAAGTTATCCATCACTGCCGTGCCTGTGCTGGAGCTACCTACCTAGCTAGGCTAGCTAGCAGGTTTTTAATGTTAGTAATTATCACCAATTTTATCTCAGATGTGACAACACACAATCCATCCATATATACTACTTTGACTGATGTTTTAAATTATAATTTCTTTTCACTCTCATAAGTCTTATAACTATTAATGCATTATGCATATATACGTATATTCTTGGTAGCAATGCTCTCTATCAGAATAATGGAGGCGTCAGAATTTGAGCAATAAATGAATTTGGAGGAGCAGATATGGTGTCCGATGAGAAGTGTTGATGATGGAGTAATTAATGCAATGGCAGTGGAAGTAAATGTAATTGGACTGCAGGGTCTCTGTTCATCAGATGACCGGCACCAGACTGGAACCCACCCACCCATTTCTTCTTCTTCTTCACCTATGAATACAGTCCTATATATCTATATGGAATACTTATATATATGTGTATATATATATATATGTTTTTTCAATTACCAAGGAAACAGTGAGCAGTCCCAACAGCTTTACCCCATTCTTTTCCACAAAATTACACATCTGTGATCTATTCTTCTTTGTACTAGCCGTTGCAACTGTTCTATAAATACCCATGTTTACTTGAGAGAGCAGTAGTTGATTCTTTTTCTTTTAGTCTGACTTTTATAATTTTTTAAAATACTTGCGTATACACAGTACCTTAGAAAATCAAGTTTGATATTTTTTTCTAACCTGGCTTTTATGATTTTTGTGACAGACAGGCATACAAAGTATAACAAAAGTACAACAAAAGATCAAATTTGATCTTTTTCTGCTGGCCTGACCATAGTACTACTAGGAGTCTAGGTCTCATAAATATATGGTAGAAGAATAGGTGTTAGGTATCATAAATGATGAAGATTATCTCATAACTGATCTACTACTCTACTACGCATGCACTGCATACCATGCTAAAGTTGTCAGAAGGTCTTCAACTCCAACTTTATTAATCGGAGGAATATCTCCTTTACAATCTATAATATAAAACAGAGCAGAGAGAGAAAAAAATATTATCATCCGACGGTCTAAATTTAATTCAGGTTTCAACATCCGAAGGTCGATAATATTTCTTTCATTTTCAAAAATCAAACATTTAAACACCGCCCGTTTAGGAGAGAGAGATAAAGAATACTCCGCCCCGCCTTGTACCTCAGCCCCGTTCTCATTTCGTCTTCTTCTTTCCTTGTACTCTCCTCCACCTCCAAATCCCTTAGTAAATACTTCCATTTTTACCCATCTAATCCCTTCCCATTTGCGCCGCCGTTCCACCCAACTCTTCCACCACGGAGAACGTCAATTTGGCCGTCAATTCTGTCACCAATATATTAAAGTCAAATTGAAGCTCCAAGATCTGAATTGGGACCATTATTTTGTTCGTGAACTGCCGTTTTTGTTGTTGCGACTGAAATTGGTGGTAAGTTAATTGATTGCTAATAATTTGATGCTTTTTGTCAAGTTTATTCTGTGGAGTAAAGTTTATTTTTAGTAAGAAATTGGTGATTGTAGCCCTGGGTACGAAATTTGTTGGGAAAAATAACCTCCCAAATACTGTTGTATTTGATAAATTAAATGACCAAAAATATCAGTACATACCAAATAGATTAAATTTGCAGTTTCACCAAAATAATAACTACTGCAGAAAATAATGAGAAGAAATAACCAAGCACGAGACAACAAGATTTTTAACGTGGAAAACCTTTATAACTAAGAGGTAAAAACCACGGGACATACTCCGAAAAATTCACTAGAATAAACAGAGAGATTACAAAGATATCCTAATTTGAGTACACACTCAAATTATCTCACCACAATAACTATATGATAGAACCCAAACAACACTCATAGTTGTTTAAACTTTGTCTCTCTATTTTTCTCTCCTGACTCTCTCTAATTTTTCTTCTCTCTCTTGCTCTCATCCATCCTCCCCGGATGGAATTTCTCTCGGATGGATTGTCTTTCACAATTCCATTCCTTGTTTGCAGCAGGGAAATGA
This sequence comes from Aralia elata, assembly GCA_034770075.1. Lineage (NCBI taxonomy): Eukaryota > Viridiplantae > Streptophyta > Magnoliopsida > Apiales > Araliaceae > Aralia > Aralia elata. The sequence goes on along the minus strand of CM068387.1, from coordinate 71,378,586 downwards.
TACATATATAGGCCAAGGCCCTATGCCCTTTTTTCTTTCTCACTCCAGCATCAATCATGCATATATAAAAGCTTGTCCCCTTTTGCTGAAACCATGATCCATGTTTTCATTTCCTTTTCTTTCTCCCGAGGCTGCCCACTTTTGCTTTCTTTTCTTTCCATCAATTCCGAAGTTCCCACTAACTTTGTCTGCTAAGTAAACAAATTCTCATGGGTGAGGAAACCCAACAAAATTCGCAGAGATGAATTCTCTTCTGATTTATCTATTTTAATTTTGTTGTTGGCTTTTCTTTTGATTTTGTGTAGTGGATTTAGCCAAAGTCCCAAAGCAAGCAAGGTAAGTTACATTTATTTGATAAATTCATGAAAACTAAAGTAGAGAATAATTGTTATTGTTATGAATTGTTGTTGTGGGAGTATGAATTAATTTGTGGGTTATGGAGTATAAATTCATGAAAACTAAAGTAGAAAATAACATGTTTGAGTTTTTAAAGTATGCACAATATGTGTTTGATAAAATACCTATATGAGGTTATTTTGCTAAAACATATATTTGCAATAAATTTTCTATTTCCATTTCGTCCCCATCTCTCTTGTTGGTAATGGTTATGTTTTGCAACTTGTTTTGGTTTACACCTGTTTGGCAGCATGTATTTGAAGTTCATACTAATTAGATAGCATCCATTGCACTTAATTGGCAATATTCCGTATTAAAAATTGTAAAATTGAACATGTGTTTATTAATAGTCTTCACTCTTTTACTTTTCCATTCCTTTTCCCTACTCTTTCCAAGTTCTGAACTTTTAATATTTTATAAGATCCTATATTCTTCCAAATCCATACTTATTTTTTGGGGATATGTTTTATTTCTCTTTTGTACTTCATTGATTGATTGGACCCGAGGCTACGGGGTTTCGGATTACTTTCATGCATCAAAAGGATGTGATGCTGACACAGACTATATCAGCTTAGACACAACCTTTTAATTTAATTAAATGACAACTATGTATAAACACATGATCTTGATAGCATTCAAAGTTGCATCGAAAACATCATGCGGTCGTTGAAAATACATTTAGATGGCCGATCACACTTTTATGTTCTTTCACCGAAATTACAGGTTGCTGGCCATTGAAATATTGCTCTTGTTTATTAGTGGTTATTTTGGTAAAAATGTCCTGGTTTGATTGATTAAAAAGTAGCTTCTTAAGGTCCGAAGATGTTAATAGATTTTATTGGTTTTAATGAGTCATTTATATTCAGATAGATAGCCTCTCAGAATTTCATTACATAACCTTTTCGTTGTATTATTAATTACAGGATGTTCCGTATAAGCCTGAGGAGTTGTATGTTAAGACACGCAAATGTGAGCCGGATGCTGGGGCAGATATCGTGAAGATATGTGAGAGGCAAGCAATATATTGTTTAATTTTACTTTTCTTAATATGTTGTTTACTACGTGCCCATCTTGTCACTAAGGTAATTTCTATTTGTAATTATCTATTCCCAGGTTTGGACCCGGGTCTTGAGCATTTGGGACAAGGCTGATGTGATTAAGGTCAGTGACAATGAGCTGGAGTTCCTCACTGGTAAAGAGGTAAGTGACGAGGCAGCAATGTCCCTGTGGCACCCTAATTTAAAGCTTTTTCTGATGACCCTTGGAGAGAAAGGCTGCAGTTATTACACCAAGGTATTATTCCTGCACATTTTACATACTTTTCTAATCTTTAGCTGCAATTGGGTAGGTGAAGTTTTTAAGTTTTAGAGGAATTGATGTCACAGCCTCTCTAACTACCAATGTTATTGATATCCAAAAAAAATAAAGAAACAGAATACTAAATACAGGTCTCTTTAGAGGCTAGATTTTTATGCCTTTTATGTTTTATATAGTCTTGAATTAGTAAAGTGAAATAAAGTTTAGATGAACTTATGATCAACTAGATTTTTGTTTTATTTTTTTTCAAGGTCCTCCTGTAGTGGTCCTCTTAGCTACTTAGACTTTTGGTGACATACTATAATTTTTTTACAAGACCCAAAAAAATAAAAAAATGAATTGTAGCAGGAACTAGAAAATTAAATGGAAATATGTTGTCTTTTCTCTTCTTTTGCTTTGAACATTGAAATCCCCACCCCTTTTGACTTTTAGGAGTAATGCTGCAAAAACAGTGATCAAAAGCCATGTTGCAGTGCTATATTTTTTTAAAATAAGTTTTTAAAAATTGTGTTATATAGTCCCACTAACCTACTTTTAGTTGAAGAAATAATGATCCACAATCTCTGGATATCATGAAACATAAAAATGAGCACTTTTTCCTGTTAAAGGTCTGCTCTTGAAAAGAGTGATGCATGTGGTGATCCCAGATCCAATCTTATATGATATGAGCTCTGCCATCTTCTTTTAAATGAAGGCATGATTAGGGTGCTTATGACCATCAACCCATTGATTTGTTGTTGTGGTATATTTGCACATTTTCTACATATATAGCTCACCAAAGTTGCTTTAAGTTGATTAAGTTATCCCTTCATTCAGATTTATGAAGAAACAGAATTTAAATTTGTTGTACATTTGCACATTTTATATATAACATGTTTTTCTTTTACAAGGAGGTTCACAAGTCACAACCTTGACCGAGGAATCTTCTGAAAAAATTGTATTTCTTTGTGAAAATAGAAAAGTTCATCTGAGTGAAGGAATTATAGAGGAAGGGGAAAGTTGTCCCCCATCTAGATTTCAAAAGACAGCATTTAATTTGTGAAAAGGGTCCTACATTCAAAGTTGTTTGGTGGGTGAGAAACTCAAAACTAGGGGCTTTGGATAGAAGCTTTTCTTTGTGGTAGTAGACTATTAGTCATAAACAACTTGTCTTTTAATTTTAATTTTTTTGTTATTTTTTTATGACCGTCAAACCCCCCGCATCAACGACCCTTTAGAGTGTCTAGCTTGTCTTTGTACTTTGAATCTTTCTAATTATGTACTTTATTTGAACAATACCAAAATTTCCGTGGATCTATCCCTGGGTTTCATGTCAATACAGTGGATACAACTGGTGCCAGAGACTCATTCATCGGCGCACTCTTGCATAAAATGGTCGAGGACCAATCCATAATCACACTAAGGAAACGTATTATCACCGTTATAAATATTTAATTTGTCATTATCTTCTTGTTAACGCCTGATTTTGTCCGCGCGTCCAATCCACTCTCTGCGCGTGTACCTGCACAAAAGCCCCGATGGCTTGGGCCGTGTGGAGACTCTTCGGGTGTAAGAGTAAGTAACAAGCTCAAGGTGCGCTAACAATGGAGGTCAAATATTTAGTAGGGTAAAATATGTCATACCTGACCTTCATTGTTACTTGGGTATTTATAAGGATTCACTTGGCTACTTTCTACCCCTATTAGGAGTGTTCTGCCCAGAATCCTTACTAGACCCGGATTCAACTACCTTGATCCAATAGAAGTATAATCTAGTAGGGAACCATAAGGGCCTAGAATACCGGCCCAAGCCATTTCGGACTGGAGAGTCCTCTTATAATCTGTTAGGTTGGATTGGTTTTTGGGCCGAGCCCAACATAAGAAGCCCAATCCAACCTGTTAGGATTTTATATCCGAACACTTCTCTTTCTCCTATTTTTGAACTAAATCTATGGTGGTTGTACATGGGAAATTTTTTACGCAACTGTCCTTATAATTTGGTAAATGGTCAATTTTGCAGGAGGAAGCAAAGTTGAAGGAAGTACTTATATTTGCTTGTGCATGTGGAGCCATTACAACCACCAAGAAAGGAGCAATCCCAGCTCTGCCCACAGGATCTTAGTTCCTAACGCTTCTTAATGCGGCATAAACAAGGAGGACCTTCCATTGTTGTATAAACTGATAAAATGGATTTTTATTTGAGAGGAAAGAAGACTTTGATAAAGAGAGTACTTTAGAGAATAATACATTGTTCATTGTTTTTTTTTCCTGGTATGTAAATTGTTCATTATTTTTTTCCCCATTATATACATGGTTCATGGTTAATTGGTCTATTCAATATATTAGTGGAACTTTGATCAAAAAATATATTAGAGGAACAATTGCATTCTTCTTTTTTTTTAGTTTGTGGTTTAAATTAGAACAAATGATCAAGAGAGACTTTTTAATTTCAACCAAGAGAATACTTTGGAATTGGAGGTTTGGCAGGGGCACTATATTCTACGTGTGTACATTAAGAATTGATAAATGTTATTGTCGTACATGAGCATATTGATGGTTAGTAACGAATTTGATCTTTAGTGTGAAGTACATAATTCTCCTTGGTTTAGTTTAACCTATGAATTTTCCTTGCAGTTTATCATAGGGTGGGGTTTCAGGTGAGGCATTGGACTTGGTCTTTCAATTGGGTGGTGGTGGTGAGCATTCTTTTATCTACTTGCTTAGTTGTATTTATATTGATGTGTAGTGCTATTTAGGTCAATTTTATATTGATGTTTATTACTAGATAAGTTCAATTTTGTATTGGATAGATTACTTTGTGGGTAATGCAACTGGAATTTTGGAATATTTAATTAAGCAATTAGCCGTTAAAATTAGAATTTTTCTTGAATTTGCTTGAAATTGAGTATAATATTTGTGCGTGGATTTTGATTTAGCTTGCTTTGGGTTCAATGATATTTTGATTTGAATTGTTATCTAAATTGCGAATTTGAGTTGATTCGAACTCCAGGTGTTTGAAGTATTGTTTCAATGAAGTGGATTTGTCTATTTGTTTGATTTTTTACTAATTGCTCAACTCTTTAATTTTTATTTTTCTATCCATATTTTTTAATTTTATTTTTCATATATCCAGTCTATTTTATGTTTTTTAGTCTTGAACGTGTTTGTGTAATCCCAAATTTTTATATTTGTTTTGGTTGTTCTCTAGGTCCTACTCCAAAGTAAGTTATTGAGCTAATGAATACAACAAATCTCACTCTAGCTCATGTCAAGAGACATTTATAGGTGCAACACAACAAGAAGAAAAATATTATTTTCAACTCTCTTTTTAGAATTTAAAATTTGATTTTTTTTTCGTTGCTCGCATAATGACAGCCAGCCTTTGCACCCAATAAAAGTACTCAGGAAGTCTATTAAGTATTTGTTTGATCTGTAATAAAGGCTGCAATGTAAGGTGTTACTGGTATTGTTAATCACTACTGATTTCTAACATCAAATCCTGAATTTGTTCCAATATATTAAATCTTTATTATTTTAGATTTGTGGTTTCCTTTAGGTCTTGAGTCCACCAGATAATTGGACAAAAAATAAAAGAGATTTTATGAAGTTGGATTGGATTTTGGTGAAACTCGGCTACACTTTCTATAGAGGTAATATATTCTTACTCTTTAATATGGTTTGTCAATGTGAGTTTTGAAATTAATTTTTCTGGTGATTGAATCTGATGAGTTTCTTTGAAATATTGGTTGCTACTAGACCTCTATGTCGTCTTTGCATTGTTGTTCTTTTTATTTTCCTTTGTTAAGATTTTGTTTATTAACTTTGTTTCATTTTCATAGCAGTGGTTTGTTCATGGAGGTTATACTTCTGTTTCATTTAGATTTGTTCTTAACTGTGACTTTAAAAATCTAAGGGTCGATTACTAGCCTTTTAGAATGATAAACTATATAAATTGTGCATACTGGTTTAAATTTTTATGGGCTTCTATTTTTAGAGGAATCATGGGACAATTGTTATAGGATTTTATGGGGCAATTGTGCATATCAAGGTATTACCAATTCTAAATTTTGGAACAACGCTACACTCCAAACTTGTTTACTGTACAAAATACTTTTCTGATCACTCTTTCGCAGACACAACATTCGCACACACCGACTCTGCATCTCGCTTATAGTAGCACTTATACATACTCACACACAAGCCCATGCAACACTCGCATGTGTGTGGAAGTATGTTTGGGTTGTATATAATTAATTTTGGTTTTATAAAATCGAAAGTGATTTTTGTTCCTTATATTATTTTCAGGTATATATGGAAGCATGCTTGGGGTTGTTTTCCAGTGAAGTTATATGTATCACATTCAAGCCTTTGATCCCCATTAGGCTTACAGTAACCCATTTTTTATCCATTTCTTTCATTTCGATTAGATTGTTTTTTATCCTTTTCTTTCATTCTCTCGGAATCATGGATTAATTTTCTATTTGTTTCAATAGATTGGTACATAAAGTATTGCATAAATGTTGTTGATTGAAATCTTTGGATTTAAGCATTGAGTATTCTTGGGTGCATGTAACATGAATATTTTTATGATGTTATGGACTTCATTTACGTGGTTGCGTTAGTTGGTAAATGGTTGTGTTAGGCAAAATTGTGGCGTAATAGTTAGACATTTAGTAACCTTTTTGGGTATGAGAACAAATTGTGTATACAGGTTGAAAATTTTCTGATGTCCCATTTTTAGGGGAAACTTTGGCCAATTTTTTTTAAAATATATGGAGGATTTAACTTTTTCTCCAATGAATTTATTGCTAATTGTTGGTTTTGTTTTTGGTTACTCAGCGTTTTAAGCACAAACACAAGAACAATTGAACTAATTATTTTGATTTGTTTTAGTTTTGCTTAGATTTTGAGCTGATATGGATGTTAATTAAATATATGTTGTCGTGATAGTTGATGAATGATTTTGTTAATGCAGAATTGAGGCTTATCCAATTCAGTGTTCGATGTTTTTTGAATTGCACCGTGCCTTCAGGCACGGGTTATCCCTAGTATTAAACATAATATAACATAATTAACTACTTTATTTTTACATCCTTTTGGCAGCTTTCATTTGACAAATCTACACAGACCAGAAAATAAGAGGGATAAGATAAAATTACCCAATTTCTCACACCATAAGAAAACCAACAAGAGCCAGAAAAGAAGACTTGTAATACTCCAATTACTCAAATACAGTCAAAAAGATGCAGTGAGAGGAGCACAAAAGTGCAAAAATAATATGGAAGAGTGTAGCACCAACAATACCTACACCTATTAACTTCTCTTCCCAAAATTCTTAACAATTTCCCTCAAAATAATTAATTTTTCACACTAAAAAACAAAAACAAAAATGGACCATAATTTCTTTCAATCTAAACAACCAATAATGCAAACAATTCAGCTAAATATTTATTAAACCACATTACAAAGGCAACCATTGATGCAGCAAGGTTCCGCTTGAGAGAGAGAGAGAGGGAAAAAAGAAAAAACCCACACACAGCATGCTGAAAAAGTGAAAATCACCCAGAATCATCTTCTATTTAGTAACAGGTGAAGGTCCAAAGTGTAACAACTGCTTCGACTTCTTCCACGGCTGCACCACCACCTCCGCCTCATACGTCGCCGCAGCCCCACCGGAAGTAATCGTCGCGATCTTCAAGTAATACTTAATCCCCGACACCACCTGCTTCTCGGCTGCCACCACCTTCCGAAACTTCAGATCTCCTCCGCCGTTCTGGCCACTCCCCTTCTTATGCTGCTGTCGATTATACTCATTCACAGAGTATTTTCCCAAATCCTGAACCTCCTTGTTCGTTTCCACATCCGTGATCTTCGTTCTTCCGCCCACTTTACCACCTCCCAAACCCCTTACTGGTGCGGCGGAATACGCAATGACGAAGAAACATACGACGGAAGTTGTTAGAATTAGTGACAGCGAAGGTTTTGCCATGGCTATTGGGATGATTTGGGTTAATGGGTATTGGGAAATTTTGTGAGGGAAGTTTGCTTGTATATGTAGAGGGGAGAGAAGGGAGAGGGAAGGGGGGTGTTTGGAGACGTAAATATAGGGTGAAAGGGGTTGGCACTTGGCAGCACGAACGGCGTGCCGCGTTTTTGAAAAGCGTGGGGGGTAAAGACGACAGTTTTTGGACGGGATATTCTGCTTCCTCTGTTTTGGAATTTTGGATAGTGCCATTGTTTTTAGTTTTCCACTTTTGACCTCGATTTGTATGGGTTATTACGTCATGTGGAATTTTTTTATTTTTTTTAATAACTTTTTTTATTATTATAAATCATTTATATTATTACAATTTAATTTTAGATATATATTTTAATTATAAAGTCTTGATTTTAGATACATACTCCCTCTGTTCTTAAAAGATTGTCGTTTAAGCTTAATTCACGCAGATTAAGGAATGCAATTACTCCTTATGAAAAATACTATATTACCCTTGTTTTAATTATCTCAACTAATTATTAACTTTGTAGATTCCAAGAAGGAGTATACTACCAACCATGACATTATGAAGAAGAAGTATTGGGAAAGGAAGAGATTTGTAAAGACATTTCAATAACCAAGAAGAGTTTTATTTTTTTTGAGAAAAATCATTAAGTAAGAGAACTTTAAATAAGGGTAAAGTTGAAAAAAATTACTCCATCTGCATTGATAAACTCAAAACGTCAATCTTTTTGGAACAAAAATTACTCCTTAAAACGACAATCTTTTAGGAACAGAGAGAGTATATTTTTATGGAGGCCTTTTTTTTTCCTTAATCCCTTTAAGGACGCACCTTCAACATCGGCAAAATTTTAACCCTAGAAGTCTACTCAAGGAAGGGTGCAAACCTCTTTAATCACTAAGCCAATCCCTTGGGTTTGTATGGAGACTTCTTTGATGATGCTTATAAGTTAGGGTCCTCTTAACATGTGCCCTTAGGGCACATGTTAAGCGTTAATACCGATGTGTTATATTATTTATTTTTGCATTGGTATCAGCAATGCACAAATACAAATGCATTGGGATCAACAATGTTATTTTCAATGCATTTGTATATGTGCATTGTTGATACCAATGCATAAACAAATAATATAATGTCTTGGTGTTAACGCTTAACATGTGCCCTAAGGGCACATGTTAAGAAAACCCTATAAGTTATATCATGATAGGGGCGTAATCAGTAATTCGAATGGGAGGGAGCCAAAAAATTTATGAAAATCTTTTTAGCACTAAAAAATATTACTGTAATATTAACAAATATAAGCATAAAATAAAGTTTTATATATTTATATATGTTATTATTATATTTATTTAATATCACGATAAATCTTAAGAATTTTATTATATACCAATAAAATGATAACATACATATTTAAAATAAATTAAAAGACTAAATTTGAGACACCTAACATTAGTCATGATATTAATCTTATTCATTTGATTTAAAACTAAGTTAATTTTTTTAATATTAACCTTATCTACCTGTCATTGAAATTATGATTGGACTTTGAAATATATTAAAACTTGAAAATAAAATTTATATATTATTTTAAGTATAGTGTAATATAAAATTTTATTCTTAAAATATGAGTCTACTAGTAAAATATTTATGTAATAAAAAAAACGGACAATACTAATATTAACATAAATTTATATATTATATTATAAAGAGCTCTTCTATGCGGGCATGATAATTGGACATTAACTTTACAATTTCATTTATTTGTATTTTGACCCTTTATTTTTTTATAATAGAGGATCAAAATACAAATAGATAAAATTATAAATAACTCGTGTCCAATTATCATGTTCGCATAAACTTTTTGTATTATAAATAAATAAGGAAAGGAGTAAGTAAAATATTTATGTAATAAAAAAAACGGACAATACTAATATTAACATAAATTTATATATTATATTATAAAGAGTTCTTCTATACGGACATAATAATTAAACATTAATTCTTTATAATTTTATTTATTTGTATTTTGATCCCCTATTTTTTTATAATAAAGAATCAAAATATAAATAGATAAAATTATAAATAATTCGTGTCCAATTATCATGTCCGCATAAAATTTTTGTATTATAAATAGATAAGGAAAGGAGTAGGTAAAATATTTATGTAATAAGAAAGCGGACAATACTAATATGAGTCCTCCTACGGGGACATTATTTTGGGACCCAAAAATTGGACATTTCCAATTTTCTTTTGTTTTTTTTTTTGGGTTTAGTCTAAATATATTTATACTATGAATTTAAAAAAAAACTAGAAAAAAAATCAAAAATTACGTCCAATTTGGATATATTTCAAAAAAATAGTTATATGGGCCTAAATTTTTATGGTTCATACAACTATTTTTTTGATATATATCCAAATTGGACCTAATTTTTGACTTTTTTTCTAAATTTTTTTATAAATCCATAGTATAAACATATTTGGACTAAACCCAAAAAAAAACCCAAAAGAAATGGAAAATGTCTAATTTTTGAGTCCTTTTTTCCATGTCCCCTAGACTTATTCTACTAATATTAACATAAATTTATATATTATATTATAAATAAATAGGAATAGGAGTAGGTATAGGCCTATAGGGAGGAGAGCGAGGGGTAGTGGGGAACAGGCAATAATGTATGTATATGTGGTCACGGTTTTTGTCATTTTGTTTTCTAGACTTGCTTCTTTAATTAAAGGGTGGAAATTGCTGATAAATCACACACACACACACACACATATATGTAAAGAATAATTTTATGTGCATAATTATGTATAAATTATATATAAGTACTATTATTTTATGCATTAAATAATAATAAAATAAAAATAAAAAACTGATAAATTTAATTAATAATTTAAATGTTAAAATCTATTAATTTTTTTTCCTTTTATTTATGTACAATTTTGTGTGCATACTTTATGCATATAAAACTACTTGTCTTGCAAACAATGTACACTAAGTAATTTAATACTGAATCATGTCTGTGCACATATTAATAAACTCATTACAATCATAATTATCATAAATTATCTAAATATATAGATTATTGCAATTTTTTATTTTTTTAACATGAATCACACCAACTATAATTGTTAAAATTTGGTGAATTGATTTCAAAGTATTAAAATATGACTTTTTTTCATGTGAAATAATATGATTCACATCTACTAGATAGTTAAACTTGAATGAATCTAAAGTTGAGCTATGATCTGAGCTGAAGTAATTAAATGATGTACTTCTAATCCCATTTTGGTAATCAAGCGGCCAAAGTCCATACACAAAATTGTTATTTTTAGCATGAATAATTCGAAAAATTAAATTTTCATATAATGTCAGTATATATATAAGTAATATCAGAATTATATATATATATATATACACACAACTGTATAGTGCACAATCGTTTATAGCGACTGTTTTTTTGTGCTATAGTGACGGTTCACCTGTCGCTATAGCCCAGAATATCTATAACGACACCCGTAGTTATAGTCCAAAAAAATCGCCCCTATAATCCGACTGTAGAGTACACAACTATATATATATATATATATATATATATATTAGTGTATCAAATTTTAACGCTATCCACGTAACAGCATTGTTATCTTATAAAATCCCAAAACAAAAAGCATTTCGTATTTGAATCATATAATTATTATGGTAGCGTCCACTCCCCCATGTAACGCCAAAAAGTAGACCATGGTGTTGTTGAAAAATGATCTCTCCCTCAGGAAGTGACACATAGCACAGCAGTGGAGTAGTCACATTACTATGTGGGCAATTAATCACCATAATTTTGGGAGTAATTTTTTTTAGACAATCCGATTTGGGAAATATATATTTATTCAATTAAAAAAATTTGAATTACATGTATAATATTTTTGGCCCCTAAAAAATGAGATAAAATACATAAAGTGAAAGATAAATATGTCATTTAGTGAAGTCCATTAGTATAAAAAATTAAAAGTACTCATTACTTTATATAATATTGTGGGACCACAAAAGATAAATTTAAAACTTTTTTACTCTCTTTCTACTATTTTTATTTTTCTTAATATGTGTACAAATTATTTTTTCTCATTTTTTTGAAGATGGAGGGAGTATGCTATAGTTAAATAGAAATTAAATCTAAGTAGAAAATAGAAAATAATCAAAAAATAACTATCGAGAACACATTGTATCTTGAATCTAATTCTGAATATATTTGCAATTGCTCATTACGTTAGACGAAATCAACTATCTACTTAAAGAAAATTGAAACTTCCAAAAGGAAATATAAAAAGTAAATCTATAAGTGTTGAGAAAAAAACGAGAAATCTAACTTCAAATTAGAAAAAAAAATATCCCAAAAAAAAACTGCACAAAAGAAGAATAATAACAATAGAAGATGAGATTAATGATAACAAGAAAATATAAGGGAGTCTTCAAATAAAATATAAAAAAATGTACCCAAATCTAAGTCTGAAAGTTTTGAAAGATATAGTTTCTGATTAGAGAGAAAAAGAGATAAAAATTTAATCTTTCCCACCAATCAATTTTTTACCAACTTAGGGAGTAAATTTTTAAATAGTGATAGAAATATTATTTAAGAAAAATATAATAAAACTAAGAATAAATTTATTTTTGCCTACCATATTTTTGAAAAAAATTGCACTCGATCAAAATTTGACCACCTTGTTACTAAATTGGGATTTAAATACCTAACGCCATAAATCTTTGTCCACCCAAAGAGAAAATCTAATTATGAGCCATATGTACTATGTTAAAGCATATCTATTATGCTTGATTTGATGTGCTATGTCATAGATCTGTATGAAGATTGAAAAAAATGGAACCGTGCTTGTCATGGAAAAGGATCCTCTTCATTTAAATAATTATTATATCATAATGATTTGATTAGTAATGATTTAAATATGTTAATAGATAGTTAATAATATTAAGATCAATTTAAAAAAAAGTAATCGGACACTTTTTCATCGTCAATTTTAACGATGAAAAATCTTTTAGACTTTTAATGGTAAAAAAGTGTTGCATTATTTTTTTTTTTAAGATTGATCTTAATATTATTAACTATCTATTAACATAATTAGATCATTACTAACCAAATCATTATGATGTAATATAATGTAATAATTGGTGAAATGAAGACTCTCCGTTTCAAATGAAATGGAGAAGATCATATTCGGCTTGTCTTAGTATTGGTTAATGTAATAGATTTAAACCACGTCCTTTTAAATAAAAAAATAATAAAATATCAATACTAATTAACAAGATACTATGAGCAAATTAAGAAAAATGTCACTAAATTTCATGTTTCGGTCCTTTTGGATTGGTTCCACAATCAAGTATATCTAATATGTTATTTTATATTATTATTAATAAAAAAGAAAATAATTATAATTTATTTATTTATTTATAACTCCGTTTGTCAAAATGATGGAGTATAAATGTAGAAGAAAGAGAACATGTGGCTTGTCATGATAGTTAACTTTGAATATAAATATACTCATTAATATTAATGATATTTTTGACTTTACATCATTTTTATTAATGTTATTTCAGATATTTACTATTTTATTATTAAATATTACGTAAATTTGTGCTTGATTTATAAATAAATTTGACTGTGGCAACTGACAAGCCATATATTTTCTTTTTTCAACATTTTTATAATATATAGATACATAGTACTGTTACATTGATAAAAGATGACTAAAAAAATAACATGTAAGATTATAATCGATGAATGTTTCGATATACATTGGCGAATCTAATAGTTATAAATACTAATTATTATTCACGTCATTTTATATCTTCTGTTTTATCCAATCTTTTGTTACTAAAACATTACTCCCTTCGTTCAAAAAAGATGAGTAAAATACAATTTACACATATATTAAAAAAAATAAAAATAGAGAAAACAGAGTAAAAAAAATTTAAAGTTATCCTTAGAAATCCCATAAAATTATATAAATGATGAGTATTTTTTTATATATAGTAATGAACTCCAATAAATAATTTTATATATTTTATCTTATTTTTTAAAAAATAAAAATATTTATATATTTAATTGTTATTTTTTGGAACGGAGGGAATATTAACAGATAGATGAGGCCAAAAGAAATATGGGAGAAGAGGTCAGCTGAATCACAGTTCCCGGTGCCCGTGACACATAACACCAATACATTATACATATATGAAATATCGTTGCATTCATATCCCTATCAATTATCATCTCATTCATATCCTATAGGCTATAGATATACATATACATACATTATACATACATATCCATTGGACTTCTAATCTAGGCACCCACCATATGTTACAAATAAAATTTTCTTTTTTAAAATTGTATTTTCAGGGTAAAATGGGGAAATTAATGTTAATTGTGATTTGATGTGTAAAATAATTTTCATTAATTACGTTACTCCAAACACTTGAAAATACTGAATTATTATTGTTATTGTTATTTGTAAAAAGAGTTTCTTCACATTTTATTTTTTATTAATAATAATAAAAAACAAATTTTTTTTTTGCTGGTCAAGGTTGCAGGCATCATATCTTTTGGGCCACAAGGTGAAAGTTTTGGGTATAATTGATAGTTTCCTGGGTTTAAGTTGACGAAGCGTTGGGCTTTTGGCCTTTTAATTTCTAAATGAGACCGATTTGTTTATCAATAAATAAATGTGTGTAGGAGATTTATCAACTAATTAAGTTACATATCATATGTAATTAAGAAAAAAGGGTACATATAATATAAATGTATTTTCTTTGTATTAATTAATGAGTAAAAGAAGACATTTACAATGAATACTAAAGGGAAATGATATTTTCACATGTGCTTATCTCACATAAAGGTTAGGATTTACCCTATTCTCTTGTGAGAGAACACCACGTGGAAATATCAAAATTAGATGTGGAAATAATGTTCCTCATATTAAATACTCTTGTACCAAATAAAATAAATACTAAATACGAGAAATTTCTTCAATTTCTAATTATTATAAAGGCTACACAAGCCAAACTCTTGATTTTTCAACACGCGAGAGGTTTTCTATAAACTTAATTCCTCAAGTTATATTTTTTGTAAACTCAATTATTTTTTTATAAAAGGCGGGCAAATATAAATTTATGAGAAAAAGATTAAGCCTAACTAAGAGGGTAACACTTTCAACGTATCTCTCATCAGTTTAATACTTCACGAAACGAAACATAGTTTACTATGAGTTTAACTTGTTGTTGATCCTATGTATACCCCTAAAATTGGTGACTCTGGTACAAACGTCATAAAAAGGGCTTACATTTTTATTTCTTTTATTTTAATAGCTAAACCTCTAATTTGCACATTAAATATCAAATTAAATCATATTAAAATCTCATTAGGGGAGTTTGCTGTATAAAGAAGATTTTTATCGGAAGGCAGAAGCCCACAAACATGTCCTTTTGGGGCGCATAATTGGGCCCAAATTTACTTTTTTTTTTCAATTCTCTTTTTATTGTTAAGCTGATATTGAATCTTCAGTCCCTAACAAAACTATAGAACTCAAGCCCAAAAGAAAATTAAAACAGAAAAAGAAGACTATAGGCTCCATTTGTTTCACGGAAAACTTTTGCCGGAAAATAATTTTTGAGAAAATTTTCAATGTAAATGGTTTATTTTTTCTTATTTGGTTGTTTAACTGAAAATGAGATGGAAAAGATCATCATATTCTCTACTTGAATTAATTAAAAAAAAACAGTGCATTTTGTCTTCTTCTTTTCTTAATATACGTTGTATTATAATAAATAAATAAATATTACCATATCTATAATTTATTCTAAAAAATAAATTGACAAAATAGGATTGAAAGAGACTAATATTACCAAATTTGAGAGCTTAAAGATGAATAGGAGATATAGATATGAAAAAAGTAATTGAATTAATTGAGAAAAAATAAATTAATTTGCTAAAGAGAGATGAAAAATAGAAACAAAATAAAAAGTAAAGTTTGTTGTTGGGAGATAGAGTTGGACAGTTTTTCCTGAAAATGACTTACGGATCTCAAATTTGCAAGTCATTTTCTTAAGATAAAAGAAGAGTTTTTTGTTGACCGAAAATTATTTTACGGTTGCTCATGTGTTTTCTTGACATGCAAAACATTGAAAAATCTGATAACTAAGCCTATATAACATCTATTTTACATAAAAATTAAGAACCAAACTAGAGGAGCTAATTTAAAAATTAAGCAAAATCTTTGGAAAAATTAAGAATTGTGTTAAAATGCTAAACTTTCTTTCTAAGTAAACAATTTTTTTTGCCTAAATGACACTTCTGACCCTCCCAAGTTGTCAACCACTTTTAAAATCATCCCTAAAGTTTATTTTTCGTCAATTGGATCCTTAAAATGACATTTTGTGTCAATTCCGTTCTTTTTTTCTAATTTCACTAAAACTCGTCCAAAATTCAACTCCATCTATTTTTTTAAGGGTAAATTTGTCTTAACAATTAAAGCTATCATTAAGTTATTAAAGAAAAACAAGATACAAAAAAAAAAATAATCAAAATCATGTTATTCATCTTCTTCAAGACTCTAACTTAGTAACTTGTCAAAATCACAATCCATCGCCACCCTATCCCCACCTTACATCATGGCACCGCCACACCGCCTAACCCACACCTTAAATCATGATCTTTAGTTCTTCAATTTTACAAATCTCAGATCTTACAATCATTTAGATAGACTTTTATTTTCACATAATTAAAGTCTCAATCCCACCAATTGTCTCCTAAAATAATTAGGGCTTCAAATTCATTTCATTTATCCGCAAAAATTTGAAATTTAACTTTTTAAACATTTGAAATCCTACCGATTGTCTCCTAAGAATTTAACTTTTTTTATTAATACTTTATTTTATTTTTATTTTTTGAAATTTGAATTAGTTTGTTAAAATTTTATTTTGGTTTTGTATTTTTATAATATATGTATAAATTTAAATTAGTTTATTTTGAATTTTAATTCAAAAATCTATTATTTGATACAGACAAATTTGTCCTTTAAAAAATGGATTGGGGAGACTTTTGGACGGGTTATAGTGAAATTGAGAAAAAAGAGCGAAATTAACACAAAATGCCACTTTAAGGACCCAATTGATGAAAAATAAATTTTATGAACGACTTTAAAAATTGGTAAAAATTTGGAGGGACGGAAGTGTCATTCAACCATTTTTTGGGGGGAAAAAATTGTTTTTGCAAGTGACTTTGGATACAACTTTCAGAAAATAATTAATTTCAGCCGACAAATTTAGTCTATTCAACTATATATTTACCACTTGCATGTGAAGCAAACAAGGTGTCTTAATTATTTATCATTTATTTTAATTATTTTTGCTTAAAATTCTATAAACATCTGACAAAACTATCTGTTAATAGAAAAAAAACCGAAACATAGTACTAAAAAATGAGTTAATTCTAATCATTAACCTGCTTCAAACTTTGGATACCTTCAAGGCTTTGATTGGAGGAGACTTCTCATTCTTTAGTTTAGAATTTTTTTAAAAAAAATCAAAAGCTAACAAACAAATTAAATAAAAAGTTAAATACTATTTCAAGGATTTAATTTCTAAAGAATTGGTAGAAATAAAAAATGAATTGCCTTGAGAGCCGTGCCGTGTGACTAATGGGGAACCACCACCTGTTGCATGGCCTAATTAATATATGGTCAAAGGAAGAAGGTTTGCGTATGTAAATGAGATTCAAATGATTGAAGATAACGTTGGATGAAATAATTTCTACAGTATTTAATGCATTAGATCAACTTTTTCACTATTACACACACACACACACAAATACATATATATATATATATATATATATATATATATATATATATATATATATATATATATATAACCAGCTTCTTGTGCCGACCAATCCAAAATAATGTAGTTTAATTTAGTAAATATATTGAGAATTATTAAAAACTTTTTCCGACGTACCGGTTCGTTTAACGGATCGGCTATTGTCACGGTTCTAAAAATTATTATTATCAATTTATCTATGATTTAATAACCATATTATTTTCGAGTTTAATTTTGTTACCATATTATGTCTCTTTTCTATGTATCGTTGTTATACAATTTTTATTTATTTATTTATCTATTACGTATAATATTTTGTAATAAAATAAAAATTATGTGAAATATAATACACAAAACAGAAATTACGTAAAATATAATATGTGGAGTAGAATAATAGATTTGAATTATTTTTTACAATATTTTGTAATTGAAATAAGATTATGTAAAACGCAATACAAAGATGAGATTACGAATGAGGACAACAGAATTGAATTATTATCCCATGTACATATTATTCATCTCTTGTTTGGCAGTGGCTGTCTCCATTGCCGACATTTGTGCATGGGCATATTTCTAATAAGTTTGAAACTGAAAAACAAATTAAATTTTATGTGCGTGTGTTTTGTGTGTGTGTGAGATAAAGAGAGGATCTGCAGATTGTTGCCTGGTCAAAAGGAAGGAGTGATAATTAGAGGAGGAAACGGTGGGCGGTGGCGGAGTAAATACTACTGGTCGGAAGAAAGGGTGGTTGTTGGATCTTGACTCACGACTAGGGCTTAATTTTGTACGGCCTGTCCACAATTCTTGCATGCATGCATGCATGCATATACTCACTTTTCTTAATTTCTATAAGGAGTAATGTTATAATGTTACGATAATAAAAAAATGTTTATAAAAAAATGAATATAAAATGATGTGTTAGATTATAATTAATTAATGTTCTACCATATATAGGTGAGTCCAATGATTACAACCAAACGCAATCATACACGTCATTTTTTTATCATTCTTTTTATATAATTTTTTGTCACCAAAGTATTTTTGTTCTAGCTATAAGTTGAGTATATATATTCGGCAACAGTACTATGGAAATGGCTACAAAAATAAGATAAAAAATAATATGTATACATAAGAATGGCAAAAACAAAAAAAAAACAAAATTATTCATTCATTTTATTAAAAGATTTTTATTTTGATCTTTTGAAATCAATTAATCTTATTTGTGTAGTTTTTGAAAACTATAATTTTGGTAGTTTATTATTCTTCTTTAAATAGTTGACAATAATTTCAAGTATATTAACTAAATCAAATAAAGTTATATTAATTTTAGTTTTATAATTCTGCAAATTTAGTTCAATAGGTCAAAACGAGACACTATAGAGATTAAAACCCCAACTTTTGAGAGATATTATCACTACAATTACAAATGTATTTTATAATCAACATACATTATGTAAATTTTATATTTTATGGATGAGAATACAAGTTTCATAATAAAGAGAAAATAAAATCTTATTATAGTGATACAGATATCTCTTAATTTACTGTGCAAATTTACATAATCTACCTATTAGCAGAAGTCAGAAGAAGTCGGAATTAACCAAGACACTACATGAAAAAGACAAATTTTTCCTAGTTCCCCCTAGTTCCTTCTCCTTCTAGTGCTTTTCCATAGAATAGGTTTTCACAAAAAAAAAAAGACAAAAAAAAGAGGTGTTAACTGGTGCGTGGTTTTACTAAATAAGAATTTGTTAGTATTCCTCTTTATTTGAGGTTAATAAATTTTGTAATTTATTTTAACAAAGTAATTATTGTAATTTTAAATGAGATAGTTGATATTAATTATGAAATTCTATATATATTTTATTTTTCATCATAGTGTGATCTTTGAAAAAATATTAAAAATAGAAAGCCAATTGATTGGCCAATAATATGATAAAAGACCAAATAATGAAAGCATAAAAGCTCCGAATGTCCTCTGGGCTCTGGGTCAAAACCCAGCCCACTATCAAAAAGACTAAAGAGAAATACTTCCACCCATTCATAGGAGGGAACTCGGCCCTAAAACACCATTACTTCTTCTGTTCTAAAGAAATAAAAAATTACCTTTACCATTTTGGAGTTAAATCACAAATTTTTAAAAATTAATATTGATATTAATTAGTCTGTTTTTACTTAATAATATGACGAATATTATAAATTAATTAAAAATATTATTAATTCATAATTATATATTTTAAATTTCGTGAGTTAACTTCAAACAAAAAATTAATCTGTTATGTGAAATGGAGAGAATATATATCCTCATTGGAAAAGTAATAAATCTTTTAGAGTCGTGTTATACATTACGAAAATTTTCAGCCAAATTATGATTGCGACATATATGGATACATAGGATATGTAGGAATTAAGAAATGTCTCACTTTAATTTATTTTATTTCATCGCATACACTTCCACTTTGGTCGCAATCCAATTTCATCAAATATTTATCGACATGTATATCATTTTTCAATCTTTTATGTAATTCAGTCGATCCAAAAAATAAATCAAATCAAATTTAAAAATTAAACGTGAATAATATCTCGTAACACTGTCACACATATCATAATTTTTTTGTTTCTATCCAATTAAAAAAAGGAATTATGCTTTCACAATCCACATATGCTTCTTGCCTTCTCAAGGAAGATGACATATATATTTATCTGATTTCATCATTTATGGTTACACAATTTGCAGTGACTTCATTTCCCTTGTTTCCTATGACTTCTTTTTCCAGTATCCACTTGTGATTTTAAATGCTCTATATATACACATACATTTTTCATAAATTTTATTTTATGTGGACCCCACCTACCCTTAAACCTAAACAAAGACCCTACCCTACCCTAGATTCCTTTTCCTCATCACTCTACCTCACAAACCTTGCCATTCTAGATTTCTTTTCTTTTTGTAAAAAAAAAAATTGAAAGGTCACAAAAAGTAGAGAAATAAAAGAAAAAGGAAATAATTTAAAGTCTCTTACTTTTGTGCATTGTGCTTTCTTCTTCTTTCTTTTCTTTTTTTTTTTTTGATAATTCTTTTTTTATTAATGTGAAATCATCATTAGAATGTGCCACTCTCTTCACTTCTACCTAAACATTAAAATAACTAAAAAAACTCTCTTTCTCTCTCATATCATATGCAACTAAATGGAGTAGTATTATATTAATAATAATAATAATAATAATAATAATATACTCCATATTAAAATATATAATACAGTAACTTTCTTCACTCTTTCCAACAGTACATTAATCATTGTTCATATCCACCATATGACAAACAGTTGCAGTGTAACAGGGTGTTGTGTGCCAGTAGAAGCAAAGCAACAAAAAAAGATAAATTAAAAAATTCTTCACCATTTTTTAACCTTTCAATATATATCTTTACTTTCATATCATCTTTCATTATAAGGAAGAAAAGAAAAGGGGGCCAGCAAAAAAAAAAAGAATAGAAGTAGGGTATGGTTGTAGTTTTTGTACCACGGCTTCCCATTGCATCATCTTCAAGCCATTTTCATAGTAGAGACAATTCATAGACCATTTCATTTTCAAGGAGAGAGACATTTCTGGTTTAAGTTTAAGGCCCCGGCATCACTCCCCCGCCCGTCTATTACGGAGTTTCTTTTATCTTAAATTCTCCGTAATACTAGTATAGAAAACAAGACCCGACTGTTGTACTTTAGCGTGTACAAAATGTAATGTATAAGATACAAAGTTACAAGTCAAAGTAATATTTCTGCCTAACCCTACAACATTTCTTCCTTGCAAAGTCGATGCTACATTTTTACATCCTAAAATGAGTCGGCTTTGTGAATATTAGAGTAAGGGTACGTTCAGTTATCAGTATTTATAGTAGTAGCATAGTGTATTTGTTGATTCAAATACAACGCACCAATTTTAGTGTATTGTATTCGAGCCCTAAATGATGCGACGGTTGTGAGTTAAGTTAGTTGTGTTGAAAATAAGTTATTTGTAAAAAGACAAGTTTTTCGAGTGCGTATGAACCTCCAAACGCTTCATAAACTTATAAACGAACAAGCACCAAGACGTAATGGGATGTTTCAAAGTTGTTGAATTATATATTATAATTAATTAATCTATTCTCCAAACAGGAGGTTAATCGAGAAATTAATAACTTTTTTTTAAAAAAAAAAACTACACTATTACAATATTAATAAATCGATTAATACATTTTAATCATAGGAGCTTATTGGGGAGCTTGAAGAAATATGTCAGGAAAGGAAGTAGGCTAGAAGCCTAGAATTTAAGAGAAACACAATTATTAATCTTTTGAACAGACTTGAGATCTTGCATATTAAAGAGAAATTTTTATAACTAGACTTATTTTTAATATGAGAAATTAATAATTTCATTATTTTAAAAAATTGGACTCTTATTTAAAAAGGGGAACTATCAAAAAAGCACCCAACTCATACAGTGATGTTATATAGTTCTACTTATAAAAGGTCAAACAGACAGTGCCTTTCTTTTTTTTATTATCCATCTCCCTTGCTTCCTCTCCACTTTCCTCCATTTTTCACTCACTTTGTCTGTCTGCTAGCTTTTCTGCAATACAATATCTTTCTCCCACTTTTCTCTTCTCATTTGAGTGAATTACAAGAACAATACTACCATCACATTAATTTCCCTCAACTTTCTGCTTCCTCATTTCTTCCAAATCAAGAACATTTTTTTCCCAATATTTTTTTTTTTGGCATAATTCTTGTTTTGGGTTTTCTTAATTTCAATTCCCAAATATGGAAAGGGAAAAGCTTTTCAAAGGAATCACAATTCCACCCACATGGAATTCCTCACATTTTGGGATAGAAATTCAAACAAATGAGGTGAATGAGCAAATTCCCAATTGTTTTTTCAATCCCAATTGGGATAATTCAATGGATCAAAATGATCCCTTTGAATCTGCTCTGAGCTCAATTGTTTCCTCACCAGCAAATTCTAATCCTGGAATTCCAAATAATGGGGAAAATTTTGTGCTCAGAGAACTGATTGGTAGATTAGGAGGTATTTGTAATTCTGGAGAAATTTCACCTCATTCTTATATAGGTGGAAATAATAGTACTAACACTTCTTGTTATAATACTCCTTTGAATTCCCCACCAAAACTCAATTTATCAATTGAAAATCAGATCAGAGGGAATTTGCAAATTCCAGGAAATCAATTACCATTTTCCACAGATCCAGGATTTGCAGAAAGGGCTGCAAGATTTTCTTGTTTTGGTGGGAAAAATGAATCTAAATTTCCTCCAAAAACAGAGTTTTCAAAAGTTGCTGGATCTCAAATGGGACTTCAAGAAAACAGAGAGGGTTTCTTGCAGGAGGGAATTGAAGTTTCTGATAAGAAATTCCATAGGTTTTCAAGATCTTCAACCCCAGAAAAAGATTCAATGGAGGAATCTTCAGTTTCTGAACAAATCCCAGGTGGGGAAATTGGTAAGAAAAGTCAGAGTGATGGCAATGGCAGGAAGAGAAAATCAATTCCAAGGGGAAAAGGAAAGGAAATCCCATCAGCTCCTTCTGCTAAAGAATCCAAGGTAATTTAACTAAATCACAAACTTTTACATTTCCAAGTCCAAATTCTGTGAGGGAAATGATATATATTTTATATATCGAAACTTTTTTGTGGTCAGTAACTTGAATAAGTTTTGCAAAGAGATTTATAATATGGTAGGCTACCCTTAAAATCCTATCCAGTCCTACCTATGTATGGATGTATTTCACATTTATAATTCGGCAGGAAACTTTCACGATACGCAGCAAGACTCATGTAATTTATTTTTTCTTTTTCAATTTTATAGGTGGTTGCTGAAAATGAAGAATCAAATTCAAAAAGAAGCAAGGAAAATGAAGGAAATGGCAGTGGAAAAGTTACAGGGGAGGGAAATCAGAAACAGAACAAGGACAGTGCAAAACCTCCAGAGCCTCCAAAGGACTATATTCATGTTAGAGCCAGAAGGGGGCAGGCAACAGATAGTCATAGTCTAGCTGAAAGGGTAAGAAAATAGAAATTTTCTTTTCTTTCATTTATTCTTACCATTACCATTAGTACAAGAGGATCAATTTTTTACGGACTAGTATTTTTACACCATCCAATAGGAAACTCAGATATTTTTCCGTCATCCTTGATTTTCTCTCAAAATGTGGAGTTGACAGATTCCGATTGGACGATGTAAAATCACTAGTTTATAGACAGTCCTTATAGAATTTATTCTGATAATACAATCCAATTGAGCAGTCCTCTTTCTGTCAATTTTCTTCGGACAGGTTCGAAGAGAGAAAATTAGTGAAAGGATGAAGTTCCTCCAAGATCTTGTTCCGGGCTGCAATAAGGTGCTTAAAGATTACAACTTTTTCATCCCTTTGTGATACTAAATAAAGAAAAAATGTAAGAAAACTTACAAATTGTGCTTGAATTTTCTTACAGGTGACTGGAAAAGCTGTTATGCTAGATGAGATTATAAATTATGTGCAGTCATTACAACAACAAGTTGAGGTAAATTCAGATTATCCCAAGTCCATAATTTATGACTGCAATTCAAACTCTTGAGTAAATTTAGCTAAATTTTGAATTGGTTTGTTCTTTTTTCCAGTTCCTTTCAATGAAATTATCAACTGTTAATCCTAGAATGGACTTCAACATGGAAGCTCTTCTTTCAAAAGATGTAAGTTAATCACACATTTTTATTGCTCTATCTTGTGCTAATTCCATTAATATTAGTCTATAATTAATCATTTTTATGCTAATTTTCAGATCTTCCAGTCTCGAGTTGCTTTGCCGCATAACATTTTCCCAGTAGATTCATCAGCACAGGCTTTCCCTTATGCATATCAATCTCAACAAGGGCCTAATCTACATAGCAACATGCCTAATGGAACCAAAAGTCCATTTTCCATGAACCCTTTGACTGCTGCAATTCGTCGAAATACAGGAATGCAAATGCCTTCAGTAGATGGTTTTCATGAAGCTGCTGCCTCTCAGGTAATTAAAATTGTAAATTCATTAGCAATAAGAAGTTTGAAAAGTTGGGTTTTTTTTTGGCTGTTGATATTACCAGAACGTAAATAATGTTGTCAGATCAAATATAACATTTTAAGCGACTCAACCGCCTTTTTTTTTTTCTATCTTTCATCCCTGCACCCTCAATATCAGGGGAAATGGCCTAGTTTAAACAGCCTTTATACTTATGTACAATGCCTTTTTATCCATCTTCAGGTTCCAACATTTTGGGAAGATGACCTCCAAAGTTTTGTGCAAATGGGGTTTGTCCAAAATCAACATGAAATTCCTCATGGTGAGTTATTTCCCTTTTGGAAAGGTCTCTCTGACTTTTTTAGAGAAAAATTATCTATTTTATAATTCTTGGCTATATCTTTCTCCCACATTTTTTTTCTCAAATCTTTATGTATTTTCATAAATACTACCTCACAAATGCAGCCTTAAATTTTATTTAGTAGTTAACAACATTGAAATCATAATATCTCATGTGCAACTCTTTTTGATGCAGGCTCAAATTCCACAAGCAGCCATATGAAAGTTGAGATATGATCACTACTTGTCAACATTGTTAAAATTGACTTGAGGCCCCAACAAATGAGAGGCCTCTGTATATACAGCGACAAGGCGGTCCGAAAAAATATTTTATCCAGAAACAAGAGAAGCATTTTCTCTTCCATTATTGAATTTTCTTTATTGTAATTGCATCTGCAACTAATATATATTTTTTGGAGGGTTTTTACAAGGCATCCATTGTATAATTCTAGAACTAATTGCAGCAAAATGATGTGCAAAAACCCTATAACCACATGTAATACATTGTACTAGCATGGTAACAAGTGTGTTGTAGGGTAGATAAGGGAGTAAATTTTCATTGTAAGCTTTTGGTTTTTTTTTTTTACATATTTTCTTACTATTCAGAAACTTATTGTTAATGCATTGAGTTTACCTTGTGACAATGTTTTATTTTCTTCAAGCTCTCTTTACTACATTACTCTTTTTGTTTCCTTACATTTGATGAAAAAAGAAGAAGAAATCATTAGCATTATTTAGTCTCAAATTATTGATTTTGTATCAATAAAATATGAATTAAATATTTAAAAAGAATAAGTACTTAACATAATAAGATTCTTTAAATAACCAAGTGGCTTGATAAAAAAAATAATCTAGTTTCCAACCGGGATAATTTCAAAAGATATACTCTTGATTTAAAATTGTATGTGAATATAAGAATGATCTATAGCAAGTGTTGACTATACCCTTATTTTCCGCTAACTTATCGGTAACCGTCCATCTTTTTACATAAATTTAAAAGAACAAAAGACGTATTGGCGGCTTAATTTTAAATATGCAACTCTATGACAACACTTAATGAATCAACACTTAAAATACCTTCATTGTAATTGCATATGCACAAAACAAAAATCAATGGATTTAATTTTCTTAAATGGGAGGTATGCTAATTTTGATTTTTGAACACAAATTCTCCCTGTGATACTAACAGTCCAGGTGATAACTGCTGTAATATTCTACTAAGACATTGTTTGGTTACTAGTAAAATAGAAAAAAAGTGATTAAAGTGAAGAACTTTACAACTACTTAATCCAATCATAAAAAATAACAGGATCCCATATCTCCTTTTTCAATTTTAATCAAATTTTCTAAGCAACCAAACAGAGAAAAAGTTAGTTGATGCTGATGTTTCTTCTAAAAATGTCATAATCAGTAGCAGCAAGAATTTGATATGGG
Organism: Aralia elata; assembly: GCA_034770075.1. NCBI lineage: Eukaryota > Viridiplantae > Streptophyta > Magnoliopsida > Apiales > Araliaceae > Aralia > Aralia elata. The sequence continues at coordinate 71,352,216 of CM068387.1, read as the reverse complement.
GGCCTAAAGATGAAAAGACATCAAAATCGCGTGACTTGTGGAGGATTAGATTCTTAATTGTAACCAGCTGTTAGTGGGGACAAAATGGTCTGTTAAGTCCAAATGATTGATTAAGAATATATATTGATATGGTTTTAGCTGGAATCCAAAGTCATTTGTAGAGTCCTCTCTTCTAATTTTCTATAGGGGTACATTTGGAATTTGAAAAACTCGAGGGAAAAGTAAGAAATAGGAAAGTGAAAATGAAATATAATCTAAAATTTTATAGAAAAATTATTACCGGATTAGAAGCCCCTCTATTACATCTTTTACCTATTTAACCGCGGTACATATTAGCGACATAAATGTTGTATTTTATTGACATAATATAAAAACTTATCAAAAATAATTATCATTGGTACCGTCGCTAGAAACAATATTTATATTCCTGACGTGTATTTAAAAAATTGGGATGAAAGTGTAATTGAGAGGATCCTAATCTGTCATTAATAGTCTATGACACTACATTTAACATTGTTACCGATATTAGTATTTATAACTCTATAGATTTTGTCATTTTTATATTTATTTTGTTTTTGTCTTTTTTGTTTTCCTTTGTGTTTTTCAAGTTCCGAACCTATCTTTAATTATGGCAGTTGATATTATTAGAGTAAAAATAATATTGTCAGAACAACAAATATTGTTTATACTGTGAAATGTCGCTATAACAATTATAAAAGTGACGTTAATATATATTTACTCTTATAATATTATTTTTACTTCAAAAATAGTGATCACCTTAATTATGGTAATTGATAATGTCAAAGTAATAATTATGTTGTCGAAATAATAAGTGTCGCTAAAAATTTAAAGTATCATTAAAATAAATATAAAAATATCACTAAATATATATTTGTTTTGATAATATAATTATTTCTTTGATATTATTAACCGCATTAACTATTGGTCATTCACAGCAAAAAGAAATTTGTTTTTCCATTAGGTAAATGAAACTAAAAATTAATGAATTTACACTTATTTCATGTTTTAAATAATTAAGTATAAATTTTTTCAGTTAAATATCAAAGTCAAGAGAGAATTTATTTTTACCTTTTTTTTAACAGACGTCAATCAAATATTGTTGACTGTTACAATATTATGAGGTGGCATTTTTAATAAATATTTGGCAAAAAAATAATATAAACAATATGACATAGCTGTAAAACTTGTTGAAGGAGTCGTCCGGCGACGGGAGAGAGATGGCAGAAAGTGAAGAGGACGGAGCATCAATAACACTTAGAATACACCGAGTTGAGAAAGCCCAATTGCAGAGAAATATTGCAGAGAAACTCAAGATAATATTATCAATATTAATACATAACGAGTCGGAAAACGATTTCAATTTGAGTTGATTCTTAATTAATTAGGAATCAATTTCACTCGTACCGAATTATTTTATTGAGTTATAGATAAAAATAAATTAAATTAGGTTTGGTCTTAACTTTTGGTATGTAAAAATACAACCGAGTTTTTATTTTGTTGGTATGAGTCATACTCCAATTTGAATTGTTGAATCGAAGAGTTGTACTAAATGTCCTATGTGGATTCCTATGCATTCTCAAGTTCTAAATTTCTCCACCATAATTACCAAAATTCTAATATATATATATATATATAACTATACATAGAGAGATGCAATCAACTCTATTATATGTGAAAAAGAGAAAAAAATAAAAAGGAAAAAATAAAGAAACTATGTGAAATCTCAATATTATTGGATCGATAGTCAACACTAGGAAAGCTTATAATGATGTTGTTGACTTTTTCAAAATCAAAAGACTTGAACATTCTTTTTACTCAAATTAAGATTTATTCAAAACTCTTTTATCATCCACCCTATACATATATATTGTTTTTTGTCTTCTGTTATACCATTAATTTATTAATGGTAAAATATTTATTATCAATTTATTTTATTAAATTTGTTATTTAATTAAAATTACTTTTAAAACATGATGAATAAAATTGATATTTAAATTATTAACAAATAAATTCATACTTCACTATCACTCCGTTTCAAATTAATTGTTCAATTTTAACCATTTTAAGTTAAATTGATTATTTTTAAAATTAATCTTTTTATTATTTTTGTTAAAATATAGGTAAAAGTAAATACCATAATAGAGCCCAATTCAAAATTGAACCGGTAAATACCATTGAAAAGCAGCAGGCCATGGTATGGTATAAATTTGATTAGTGATTTAGCTCCGGTGGAGAAGTCCATTTCAAGACAAGATCACGGATTACGGCCTTGGCCGCCGATCATGGGGCGGGCGTCGTTACTGATTTTGAGGGAATTGATCTCACCGGTGGCAAAAAGGGGGAGGAGGACGGCAAGGAGGTGAAAGAGGACGATGGCGAATTCCACTAATTTTACGTTGATTCAACATGGGTAAACTTCAATTCTCAAATCAATTTCAATTTCATAAACCCTAACCTTAGAAATCCATGTCACAATATTTGAGATTGGGATTTTTATTCCCTTTATCTGGTGGATGAGATAGAGGGAAGGCCGGAAGGGGGCATTGGAATTTGGAAAGAAGAATCAATGAAGAATTCTTCAATTTTAGTTACTGTAGATTTGACGGCGAGATTAGGGATGGGGTAGGACAAATCAGGGGTAGAGCCGTCGGAGAAGATGGGAATAAAGGAGAGAGAAAGGCAAACTATATTTATTTTTGGGTCCTAATATCCATGTCATTATTTACTTTTTAAAAAACTAATTTAAAAAGTAATATCATTAAAAATAATAAAAAGTCATGTCATTTTTTTGTGCTAACTAATAAAAAAAAATGTCACATATTTATTTTAAACGGTCAACTCAAGTCAATTAACGAATGTTAAAAAAAAAGATAAAAATAGATTATCTCTCTGATGTTTAACTTAAGAAATTTGTACTTTGTTGTTTAAAATAAAAAATACGTGTAAGTTTATTAGTTTTTAGCATAATTATCTTTTTTTTCATTCTCATAGTCTTTCCCTTATTCAAAATCAAGCTTAATAACCTGTGTAATGTACGGTTAAACTTAAAAACGACTAATCAAGTAAATTTTATATATAATATTTTTAAACGATATTTTAATTGATCTCAAATCAACTCAGCAGTCAAAATTTAATGACTTGATAACTCAAAAGTGTTTTTTTTACTCAAGTCATAGTGACAAATGGTACATTGTATATTTAATAATAAATGTGTACTAAAATTTGTGAAAAAAATATAACTTTTAAGCTTTTGAATGACTTTTGAGAATATCAAAATTTATGACCAATTAAAAAACATGAAAAAAACTTTTGAACTACCGACTCATTAAAATTAGACTATTGAGTCAACTCGAAATAAATTAAAATAAGTCGTTACTTATCTGTTATAGATTGTTATTGATCAGAATGAAGAAAGGAGCATCAAATCCCAGGTTGGCAATAGCGAAGTTCTGACTTGGCTAAAGAATCAAATAACTTTTTGCAATCCTATCTACTTTAGAAAATTAGGAAGAAAGGAAAATCAGGCAGTTTGGATAAATACAAATATAAAGTAGTGGAGTTCAGATTTAGATAGATACCCCTTGAATACATAGACAAACTTTCCATTGAAAGGCTGTTAGCAGGAAAATCCAAGCTTCCAAACACCAACAAAAGAAATCTGCAGGCACCCTTTACTTTCTTCTGGTGGCTCACACTAGAAATGCAGTATACCCTCCATCCCAAAAAATGGTTTTTATTTTTTGAATTTCGCAAACATTAAGACTATATTTTTGAATCATGTTTACTTTTGCAAACGATGATTAATATTATCGGAGCAAAAATGATATTGTCAGAGCAAATATATATTTAACAACACTTTTGTAGTTGTTTTAACGACACTTAACATTTTAATTGACACTTATTACTCTGATAATAATATTTTTGTTTGGACAATATTAATTACCTTAAAAACGTTGATAGTTTAATAGTGATGGCATAATAATGAAAATTAAAAATTATGATGCCAAACTTGAGTATATTGTACGTATAATTTATACTACTATAGTAAAGATTACTCTATTTGTGTGACGATTTTTTTATTAATGGGTCTTTTTTTATGGAACGGAGAAAGTGCATGCATCTCAAGTGAAATGTTTTTGTAAACCTCATCTTTTTGCATTCTAAGTATAAATGCAGAAATTCTCCCTTCTTACCTACCCCATTTTAGAGCATTGTTAATAGAATTCTTCATAGCTGTCTTAAAGTATTAATCACTGAGTACAAATTCTCTCAAAATGGTTTTAAACCATTTGATAAACATTTTTTTAATATTTTAGGTATGTTGACTTATCAAGGTCACAATATGGTACATAGGGCCTCGAAATAATGGATGTAATCAAGGACATAGTTATGTTAAAGCAATGAGATGTGGTACCCAAAACAGCAAAAAGAAACAGTGAGATGGACCCTTTAATTAACTTGTACCAAAAAATTAGTTGAAACTATTTAAGATTGACTTTGATGGAGACTAGGAAGCCAATTGTGCCCATAGAAGCCAAAAACTCTATGTACTGTTACAAATTTTTGCAGTTAGTTTTTTGAGCTAAAGTTTATTTCAGAAAGGTTGTCCAATAGTTGTTATGATTAAAGGAGCAATATTCATTGTAGCGTAATAATATCTTTAGTTATCACGGTGTCTCTGTCTTTTTCATGATTTGACGAGTGATGAGATAAATAAACTCTTGATAATATTAAATATCATGGTTCATCACTTTTCTCTATTGGTTGTTCATTATAAACTAGAAATGTGAGATATAAAACTAGCACTCGGTGGCACATACGTTGCATGTGTAATTAATTCGAAAATAAAATAAGAATTTCATGAAATTCAGAAGACTAAATAGGAAGATATAAAAATTTAAACTAAGGATGATAAAAATAATAATATAACTAAACTTGCACGGAAAAATAGATAAAAAAATTTCTTGACACAAAACACTACTGACATCAGCGACATTGCGTCACTTTTATAATATAAATATTGGTATCAATCCCTCTCCCCTTTTGGTTGCTTTTTATTACAACCTAGATATGTGACAGCTTGCAATTATTTATTAGTAAGAAGGTCTGTCTGTTGCGATTGAGGAATTACGTATGTAATTTGACTATTAATTTTTCGCATGTAGACAAACTCCGATACGCTGGGGATAGGCCGATTGACCTAGTCAAATCAACAAGACAGGCTAATTAATTTTTTTCCAAGGGATCAAGAGAGTGAAGACATCATGTGCATGTATTTGTTCAATTGTCATGTTGAACAAACAAAAACTTTACAAGTTACAATTTCTAACCTTTTTTTTTCAAATTTACTTTGCACCAAAAGAGTCATTGCACTAAGAGACAATGGCAAACCAACTTATTTTACATAATAAAGAAATAGATACAAGTGTGAGGAACATTAATCCATTATGAACTCTAATCTACGATAAACTTAAACAACGGTTGCATTATGTAAGTGGTGAGACTTGAATAATGTCCAAATAACACAAGGGCGTGGTCGTAAGGTTCCCAAACCAGATTGAAAATAAGTCTCAAGTGTCCAGGACAATAAAAGGTACTCTTTATGCCTTAAATTAACTGTTTAGTTTTGACTTTTTTTGTCAAACTGACAATTTTTAAAACACAAATATAAATTCAAAATATAAAATAAGGTTTGTAGTAAATTGTATGTAGTTTCTTATGGTTATAATTCGTAGTCCCTTCACCTATATTTTGTCAAAAATAAGGTAAAAATAATTTTAAAATTAGTCAATCTAATCAAAAAGTCAAAACAACGGTTATTTTTCAGATAGAATGAGTAAGATTTCTTTCTGTTTCTCTCTCTCTCTGTTTCTCTCTCAACACCAAACTCTTTCTTTTTGGTTATACATTCACATCCATAGTAAATATTTTTACTGCATGAAGAAGACTTTATATTGGGGTTTCCATGATTAACTCCGGACATAAAGAACACCCAAGGGGGTCCAAAGTGCCAAATCGGTTAGGAGAAATTGATGGAAAGTGTTTATTTTGTGGGGGATTACAATCAATTTTATCATTAGAAGGGGGGGTCACATTACCAGGCTGTCACTCTTTCTTATCACAACCTTCCTTCACTTTATGTCCCTTTCTTTCACCTTGAGCAGCATTTTGCTTTAACTTGGGTTGGTGTATCATCTTTGATTAGGGTGACAGAAATTAAAACACAGGCTGTGAGGAATTATGATTTTGTTTCTCCATTCTTTAAGGTTGTGACAACCTTGTACTGTTTAATTGGGTTTCAAATAAATATATTTTCAGCCACCCAAAAATGCTCCTTATGATAGTTATTTTGTGACTAGCATGGAGATACGTATGCATTTGCAGGTTCTTCAAAATTATGATCTTATCCAACTTAGAACATGAGATCTATTGGGAACAGAATGAATTTCTCTCTGTTTCACAATGGGATAGGGTGGAAAAAGTATTTAAAAGTAACGACTCGGGCCAAATTTTTAGTTTGGATCAATGTTTTGGTCCATTCCACATGTTTTGATATGGGACTAGATTCTTATAGTTTCAAAGTATAGTGTATGTTTGGTTAACTAGGCGTTTGGAGCGTTTAGTACGTTTGGAATCCAAACTTACTTGAAAATCTTGTTCGTTTAAAAACAATTTATTTTAAACGCAACTAATTTAACTCAAAAACAGTGTTTGAAGCTCAAACGCAAAATACCAAAAATTATACGCTACCACCACAAACGCTATAAACACTAGTATGCAAACATTAGCGAATGAACAAACACATAGTCAAATGGAGACTTAGTTAACCTCATGCTGCTGACCATTTAAATTTTGTCAACAAATTATTAGTGGTACGTCTATCTTTTTTTTCTATTTTTTTCATGAACCTATACTATTATATTTCAATCCTAGGGTGAATTTGGGAAAGATTCAAAAGGGGTCGGGACAACCAAGGGAAAACTTACATGTTCTAAGTAGAGCATGTGTGAAATTTTCAAAGGAATAAGCTCAAACGTGTGATCATGTATAATTTTTTTTATAAAAAAAATATATCTTACTACTAGGGTTAGCATATGCTACTTCTTTCATGGACTCTTCCTAGAAAGTTACAATGTAACTACTTCCGTTCCCTTCTGACTAAACTAGTTCAAGTTTTGTATCTCCTACCCTTTCCCCTCTTTAAATAAAGTGATAAAACAGTAGTCTTTTTCAAGAAAATTGTACTCTACATATAACATACATACACACAAATAATTCATCTTGAATAATTGATAGCTAGGGGGTTGAGTAGCCTGGCCTACTTGCATTCTTTCTATCTCCAGTTTCAGTACCATTTTTCTGTAGAAAAAGTGGTCCACAAGTAGGGAGAGATACATATCAGTGAAGACAAGGCCACAAGCCAATTGTCTTACTGTCTCCATGACATAAATCAGAGAATTCATAAGGCTGCCAAAGAAACTACTTGTGAACTGTCTGTATTTCCCTTCCTATTTACCACATACACAAATATAAGGGACACACCATTCTGATCCATTAGGAGATTGCCCCCTATCCTCTTGACACCCAAACCAAACAAATAAATAATATCAGGTCCTAAACATCAATGTATTTATTTATTTATTTAGGTCCATTGTCACTAGGGACCATCCTATCCATTCCAACCAAACTATCTGAAGAACTTACTTTGTGCAACCTAACCTCTTTTTTTCTTTTTCTTTTTTTCAATTTCTCAAAATACATCTAAGTATAAGTACAAGCAAGATAGAAGAAATACAGACTCTTAATGAAGCTAGCAGATAAGTATAAGTACTTGTGGAATTAGGTATTGTAAATAAAAGAAATAGAATCATTCATTCAAACTCTTAATGAAGAAGGTATCCCTAAAAAAGATACAATACAAAGCAGAGAACCAATACACTAGCTATCACAATTGGTGAGAACACTAGGGATCCCTGAAAAAGAACATCAATTCTTTTTGGGAATTGATATTTCGATAAGCAAAAGTGATAGTTCTGCAAGGTCTCTCACATGAATAGTAAATAGGTCTCACACTTATACGAGAGAGACTTGTGAAAATATCAATTTTTATTTGTGGATATAACAATTCTCTCCCTTTTCACTGTAAATGAACAACAATACACTAGCTATGTTTGGATTGAATGAATATAATGGAGAAATCAATAAAATAAAAAATAGTGTATTTTTTACATTTCAAGTGTATGTTTGGTTGGTGATGGGGTGGGTGGTGTGATAGGATGACATACTTGTCACATACATCCATTTTATCTGAATGGATTTCATTTCACCACTTCCCACATAAAATGAAAATCAAAAGGATGGAATGAATTTTCATTCTATCAGAATGGTTTATACACCAAAATGATTACCAAATATACTATTTTTCAAAAAAAAATTCCTTCCTACATTTTATTCCTTCGATCCAAATTCCAAACATATACGTGTGTAATTTACCTTCATTCACTTCCACCGGTTAAAAGAATCTTTCAGTCATGTTAGAAATTAAAATTGGGATGACATAGTTTCGATGTCTTGACCTTTTACAAATGCTTATGCTAAAGTGATGCCATTGTTTCAACTATGTACTTGTTAGATTGCTTAGTTTAATTAATTTTTATTCTAAAAATGCTTTAAATTTTTTATAACTTCTTATCAATTTCATTACCTTTATGTTATTTTCTAGTTATTGTTTGCAAGGATTTTATTAATTGTGAGATATAATTTTGTTAATATTAACACTTTTGTGAGAAATGTTAATCTTTAATGTTATTTTGGACCTTTTGCCTAAAAAAGAGCAACAAAGTAAAAGGAATTTTTATTTTTATTTTTAAAAAAAGAAGTATGCAACGGACAATTATGTAATGTCTAATAAAATTGTTATAGATAGTGACCAGGTTTTATCTAATGCAAGATTATTATGATTATTTTTGTATGTATGCCTTACTAAACAAATATGAACAATGCAATGCATCAACATTCAACTCTTAATCTTACATCTCTCGATACATTTTTTTGTTGGACTAGTTTACTCAACTCTTTTCGAATCACCATTGACAAATAATATTTGATTGTTATCATGTATAAAAGTCTATATACCTAATTTTAGAAACTTTGACATCAAGTAAGGGTCCAAAGCAATTTTGTCAATTATACTCATGTATCTATATATCTATACGTTGCAACGATCATACCCGGAGAACCATGAAGAGGGTTCTGCCAATCTAGTTGTATGTTCTTCCTCAGCATTATATAATGGTTCGAACTCATCTCGCCAACGCTGATCAGCTGCAGTATCCGGCTCCCCTGCATCATATTTTGCCGTGTTGGAGTCATCACAAACAGTTCCTACGGCTTCTTTGGGCAGGCGGGACTCTGCAAGTAACTGATTCAGAGTACTAACATCTTTTTCATGCTTCCTCTTCAATTTGTCAATTTGTTTGTAAGCCTTCTCAGTTTCTAGCTCAGCTTCTGCAGCTTGATTCTGAAGTTTATTTAAATTTCATCAAGGAAACACCAAAGTTAGACGGTACAGCTTTAGGATTCAACAAGTGTGGAAAAATCATGTCATCAAATAAGCAAGAAAGGAAAACTTCAATATCTTTCCAAATTACTAACTAAAACAGAAAGAAATATTGACTCCGCAAACATCTGCTTGGATAAATATTGCACGCAGCCTGTCTATAGAAATGATTATACATGTAGCAAACTATTATTACCACGGAGAAGTTCCATTTAAAAATATTAACATATTTTGAGTATAATTATACATTTTATGAATATGAAAGTTCTCCATAGGATAAAGATCAAAATCTTATCCATCTGCTCTTTTTTTGCCTTAAAATTACACGAGTTTATAACCTCATGTGACTGTTGTAACTACCATGTAGTACAGTTGCTATTCAAATAAGTTTCTATGCATATAGACCAATAACGTTTCCCATTGACTTTCAAAAGTTTCATCCAAAGAAATTAATTGTCACCAATTCTCTCAAAATTTCATAACAAAGCTTAAAAGACTAACTTCAATAGTTTCAGCTGAAGAAATTGATGTACACTAACCCCACTCAAAACATCATATACAAAGCTTAAAGACTAAAGAGAATGCGGTTGGTTAAATATGTAGGTTGGTACAATCGTAAGTATCATAAGATCAAAATGAATGTCCTCAGGGCATCCCAAATGGCCAAATATTGTGAAATATATAGATTAAATCTATATTTTTACCACTCTCACAAAAATTTAATTTAAGAATCACTATGATTGCAAAGAATAATGCTATGGTTCCGAATCCAGTTCTCACTTTTGACCCCAAATCCAATGACATGGCAACAACACCTCAACAAACTACATCAACACATATATAGATTAAATTTGGGGTTCAAAATTTGGTGGAAGTATTTGAGACCTCTAGTATTACTTTATTTCCAAAGTTATTCCTATTTGTTTCAAATTACAGCTTTATAAATTTATATATACTATATTAACTACCCAATTCGTGCAGCTAGATATATTATATAAACATGTTATGACTGTTGGATTACTGACAATCAGATTATTTAGGGGTATCGGGAGTGTTAATAAAGTTGACAATCAGATTATTTTTTGGACTAAAAGCATGCATGATGAAGAATACAAAAAATCTTGAGTCCTTAATGATAGAACAATAAGCAAAACAATAAGCAACAACACAATCAACCAATTCAAACTCACCTGGGCAGTAGCAACAGCTTCTTCAGCCTCTTTAAGCCGGACAAGTAGTTCACCAGCAGCTTGTACAGCTTCAGCAGTATCCCTCAGTTGAGCCTGAAGACCTTTGTTCTCATCCCTAAGATACCGCCTCTCCTTTTCTCTTTCCACTTTTAATGTCAAAATTTCTGCAGCAAGGGTGTTTATGAACTTAGATTCAGCACCCCTTACTCCGGCTTTGGCAGCTGCTTTCTTGACATCTTCTATTCCATCCTGAATCCTCCTATGCCGATCAAGCAATTGAATATGTTTCTCCTGAAGATCTGCATATTGTTCAATCATGCGGGCATGGCCCTCCATGGCCATCTGCATTGATACCTTTAGCTCTTCTGAGCATTTTTTCTCCATGTCTAATTCTGCTTTTTCCTTTTCAGCAAGCATACGACTAGCTTCAAGCTCAGCTCTGAGTTCTTCTGCAAGAGAAATCCACTTGCTCTCTGCTTCAGTCCATTGAATCCTCTCCATTTCTAGTTTATGTTCGGCACTCTCTCCAGTTGACTCAGGAATGGGGCACAATGATGGAGCCATACTTGGCTCACATGAATAAGTCAATTGCAGCACAGAACTTCTTTTCATAATAGACTTCGGTGAAGCGTCTGTATAATATTGTAGTTGGCTTCGTAAGTCTTGAATCTCTTCCACCAGTACATCCCTCTCACCCATATCGCAGAAGTTACGGTACCGTTCCAGCTCATCTTGAACTCTTTTCAACTCAATTTTTGTGCTTAAAAGTTCTGGATGGTTTTCATATTTATCCCTCAAAATCTGTAATAGCATATAAGATGCAAATTTTAGAAAGGAGAACAATAGATTCAGGACTGGAGAATACTCGTGTTGCCATTTAACATAAAAATCTAATTCATACCTTATTCTCATCTGTCAGTGATACTAATTCGTCCTCAACAAAATCCTCGGTACACAAAATGCCATCCATCAGGCTTTCAAGACGAACAATTTTATCTTCCCGTGTTTGCCCAATTATGGCATTGCACTCCCTCTCATGTTTATATTGTTGGATCTGATATTGGTAGCCATATAAGTGTCATATGGATTGAAGAAAATAACTGGATTCTTTATTTAGAAATGGAAACAAACCTACCAGACGATTAAGTTGCATAATTTCCGAATTTTGCTTCGCACAATACTCCTCTAATGCCATCTCTCTCCTAATAGCTCCTGCCAAGACCTTTTCTACTGCCTGCAAGATGTGAAAGTTAAACATATAAGGAACATCAAAAGAAAGTACTGAAAAACCTTGTCGATGCCTTCAGACTTACTTTTGGAACTTGCTTAATTGACTTCTCAGCCGACTGTGACCCATTTTCAACAGCGACTAACTGCAGATTTGTACATTCATTAGCATCTTTGAGTTCTTGAGGATTTCTAGTCTTGCATTTACTGCACAAAAAGATCATTGGATCTGCTTCTGCAGCCTCATTATCTTGCACAAGAGTTTGGACACCCACGTCAACTTTGTGAGCTTGTAAAATTGGTTTAATATCCCCAGGTTTGTAAGAAAACCTGAATGATGACCGCCTCAATCCCGAATTCTGACGATGACTATCAAGGATTTCAAGACCTCTCTGAAGACTAGCTGCCAGATGTTCACTCGGTCCATTATAATGTTTACTTGTTTGAGTAGACTGAGCATTCAAACATTTGCTTTTTGAGGGCTTTGCAAAAGATAGATGTACAGTCTCTGGAGTCAGGTTACTGTCTCTAAGGTCATTCTGCGAAGCGACTAAAGTTGATGAAGTTCTTAGATTTTTCCTGCTGCCGTTACTTAGTCTCGGCGAAACACTTGGAGTGGGAGACTTGAGAACTGGGGATACCTCGCATGTCACTATGCTGAGGTTAGAAGGATCTGCACAATCACCTGAGATATTTGAAGGATATGTTCCGACTTCTATCGCACCATCTGCAGAAAGTTGGCTTGGTGCACAACTGGGGATGTCCATCACAGACTTTCTTGAAATTTCCTCATTCAGCAAACTACTGACAGAGGGAGGAATACAATCAGGGCTGGGCTGCCCAGAAACTTTTTTCTCAGTTATTTTAACTGAACTGGTCAAATTTTCTTCAGAATTTCCCTCAGTGCAATACTGTACTTCAGACTTGGAAAAAATTGGCACATTCGTACCAGATTCTCCAGAATGAACGGTTATAATTTCATGCTTGCCAACCTGTTTGGTATTTTCTTCTTTCATATTTACATCAGTATTCTCAGAACCCCATTCTTCTATATAATCAATTTCAGAGGTGATCTGCTGAGAGTCCCCAGTCCCTTTTTTAGATACAGCTGCTTCTAGTTTTTTTCTCCCATCAATGGGATTCTTTTCTTCACAGCCTGTTACAGGAAGATTAACCTGTTCTTCAATTGACACCCTTTCAGACTTGTCTCGAAGTCCTTCCCTAGAGCCCAAACGTTTTGGATCTACCAATTGTACCCTTTCAAGTTCCTTACCATCCATGGACTTATTTTCTTCAATGCCTGCTAGCAGCAAACCAATTTGTTCAGCTTGGTCAGTTATTTCCATCTCTTCATCACCATCATCTTCAACACAAGGCAATATCATAGGACGGTTGAGGCTAAACTTCAGAAGATTCAAGCTTCTACGAGCATTCCACCCTGTTGAATAACCTCCATTTGGCTCCGTTTGGTTTCCTTTTTCCTTTATTCGAAATAGTTCATCCTGCCATACACATCCAGCCAGAGAAGAGTTCTATCTTTAAGTCATATTTAATAGCAGAAGTAACTATAATTACTGATGGGAAGTAAAAAACGAAGAAGACAAGCAAACAAAATAAACCTTAAGTTGCCTTATCACTTCTCGCAAGACATTAACATCGTCCTGCATTTCTTCATTAACAACTGCCTTATTCTTGATTGCCTTTGCACGTTGGGCAAACCTGAGTGTACTGAAAGTCTCACTCTTACAGCTGCATTACAACTTTCATTTTGAGATAAAAGGGAAAAGAGAGAAATGAGAACATGGAAACAGAACACACGGTAGGAAGTTGGTTCTGCTATCACCTTTGTGCTAGAGAAATGGCACAAACCATTGCTAGTTTTGCATTTCCACCAAGTGATTCCTGCAATAAGAATGTCAACTTGGAATCCCTGTAAGGGATATGCCTTTGCTTTCCAGTTTGGGAAACTTCTGCAAGAATGTTAATCAAGTTCCTGTATATATCACAAATAATAGCAATTAGGACCTTATGAAAACCACATGAGATATGATCATACAAGAAAGTCCTAATGACATATGTGAACCAACCCGATGGTAACTACATGAGAAATGACCATACAAGAAAGTCCTAATGATATATGTGAACCAACCCGATGGTAACTACATGAGAAATGACCATACAAGAAAGTCCTACTGATATATGTGAACCAACCCGATGGTAACTACATGAGAAATGACCATACAAGAAAGTCCTAATGATATATGTGAACCTCTCATGATGTACATGCATCTAACCGCTTCTTCAGCTCATTGACAAAGATTGAAGAAGTGCAAATTTTTTTGTCTCATTCTCACAAGTGTATTAAAAGTGTATTCCTTCTTTAGTTAAATTTAAAAAATAAAAATAAATAAATAAAACCTAGATATTTCGACAACAAAACAATGCAAAGCCCTACCCGAGCTGGGAAAGTGAACGATTAATATTCCCTGCTTCCTTCAAGCGTTCTCCAGCTGCTCCTGTTAGCTTTTGCCTTTCCGACCCAGCAAGATCAACAAGATTTATTCTACTTGATTTAAAGCAGCTCAAGCCATCTGCCAAACCCTACAAATTGAAATTAGACTACATTCAGCAGAAAAAAGTAAAAGAGTAAACATACAAACTTAGTGTCAAAGAGAGGCGGCTAGATAAAATTTAGGTGTGTGTGTATATATACATATAGAGGGAGAGAGATATCTGCAAAGAACCAGTTATAGAGTATAGACTAGTGTAAATCTAATATGATATCTTGTAGAAAATTCGCATACTACAAAACCAAACAATTCATTGGAAAAGGGATAAGAGTCATCATCTAATTATCAAGAACTAGGAACTGATAATGAATGTCATTTCCAATCCAGTATTCTAACCTTGCATCGTGATTCAACAACACAAGTGAACACACTGTGTGAGCGAGAACTCTCAGCATTTATGCTAGTTGCACCAGTCCTCCTGTTTGACAAGCCCTGAATCATTTATGCAAAGTTATTAATGCAATGTCCAAGCAATTATACATCCCAATGAAGCATCATGTGTAGAAAACAAGGAAACAACCACAATCGTGCAAAAGAAGATACCACGTAAAACTAATCCAGTGGATAACTTCCCCATATCAGTCGAGAATATAACTAACTTATTCCATAGCATGTAAGTTTCCATATATTCAATTTACTAGGCAAGGAACCACACAGGCACAAGTTGAAGTTAGATGCTTATGATAGTTGTCATGGCGTCGCCATGGAACGACTAGGCGTCCTGGCGCTAGAGAAAGAAAAGGCAACGCCTTGGATGCCGAGTTGCCAAGGCTCATGCCTTGATGGGTGTTGACTTGGTTGATTCTTTATTTTCTACATAGTGTTTATTGATTTGTTTTACTAGTTTTCAGTGTCAATTGTTTTAATTTTGAATTTGTGAAGTATTTATATAAATTGTGTTTTTAATTGTATTCCATAGTGCTAGTTATGATGTTTTAAATTTTAATGTATATAAAATTTTATTGTTCAATATACTTTTGAAGTAAAATAAACAAATATATAAATTGCACATTGTTAACGACTTGTCGCTATACGGACGCCATGGGGGGGGGCGACTTATCGCCTAGGCGTCTTAGCGGTCAACTACCGCGTCGTGACAACTATAATAGTATAAAAAGTATACAACAGATTGGCTACATTGGCATCACTACCTTGCCTCCCTCCATGTAATTAAAAATTCTGCACTCAGCAGTCATGATTTAACATGATTGCAAATATATATATATAGCATATATTTTCATTATAACACTTGATAATGGTAAGCAAAGAAGAGCTGAGGCTTAAGAACTACCTAAACCTTTGAGTTACTAGCCTTTAGGATCTTAACAATTTTGGTCCCCCCGTGTTTTATTTTTAAATTATTATATGAAACCAAAAAAAATGCCTTGTATTGTTGTTACTGACAACTGGTTTCTCTAAGACTTTCAAGATTCCCATGAAATCAGTAGGAAATAATAGAAGCAAAAGCGAGAGTATCAACTGTGGATCTCTCACTTCTAAGAAGTTTCCTTAGTTTCTTTTCCTAATTTTGGTTAAATAAATTGCCTAAATGCTTTTGTTTTATACTCAATTGTAGCATGAGACAATGATGCTATCACGATGTCACAGTGTAAATAAAATATCAGCCAAACTGATTCATAAACCATTATCATGTACAACAGAACTTGGTAAATATACCATTCATATATTCCTTTCTATAAGTTGTCTTTGACTAGAGTCACAAAACAAATAGTATAACATAATCATAAAAGCTCTGCAAACCTTCATCAAAAGTTGTGTGACATCCTTCATTGTACAAACACATTCCTCCCTTAAATTTTCGACATAGACACCAGTTTTGACATCTTCTCTTATCTGGAAAGAGACGCCCAAATTCAAAATAGAAAACGAAATGTAATACCACCAGATTGCCCATTTTAAGATCTAGCCCAACAAAAATCAATACCCCTTTACCTGGAGGTTCCTTTGACTTGGCTCCAACAGATCAGTGATTTGTTCATTATAAATCTGTAAATAAAAACTAAAAAAATTAGTGGGCACTGAAGAATTAGCTTAAATGGGGGAGAGTAAAGAATATATGTCCATTATACCTCTAGAAAAGAACAACGGCACTGATATCGGAGTTGTTTGTCGGTATGTTTATTTTGCTCCTAAATACAGTAAAAACAACGTGAGTATAAGAAGTATGAGGATTCTGCAAAATCTAACCATCAAGAGTTTGATAATAAGGCGAAAGGGATATCACCTCATCTATGCGGGAAAATAGTCGCTCAAAAACTCGGGGTGTCAACCCTTGTTGATCACTTGATAGATTTTCTTCCAACAATGCATTGGCTGGTCCCCATATTGTATATGTCTTTCCGCTCCCAGTCTAATCAATTAAATTTTAGATTATGTGTAATACTAGCAGCACCATAGTCTATTAACAAGTACATTTGAGTGTGTGTGTGTGAGCCCGGTATGTGTAGCCAACAACCATATCTTTCAAGTTTAAAGCAGAAGAAGAAGAAGAAGAAGAAGAAGAAAACAATGTCGGTCCAGAGGATACCTGCCCGTATGCAAATACAGAACTGTTAAACCCTGCAAGACAATTTTCCACAAGAGGAGCTCCCACAAGTTGGAATATATCCAACTGCAAATGCAATACTGAACATTCTGAGGATTCCACATATTAACCCAAACTTGTTCAGTAACCAATAATCAAATAACAAAAAATCAATCTTGCCTGTGTTGATTTAACATCTGCAACAGAGTCAAACGTAAATGTCTGACCAACAATTGACAAAGAATCACTAGAGCTTTTCAGAACTATCAAATCTCCTTCTTCCTCATCCTTATTTGGGGGGCGCATTCGCACTATAACCTAATTCATGGAGCATAAATAGCAAAATCAACAATTATCCTACCATTATGGTATATCTTTTCCTAGGAAAATAGGTAGGTAAATGATGCATAATTCACAAGTTATCACTGTATTACTCCCACTGACCAAAACACTTGCTCAAGAATGTTTTTCATGCAGAAATAATGAATTAAGACTATATCAGCTTGCCCTTTCCATCAGTTTTCCGTCAGCCAAATAAGAAACTAGAAACTTATGCTTTAAACAGTACTTTCATATGCTTTTTTTCCAACAATTTATGAGCAACCAAAAGGCTCTTAACCAAAATTTAACATTTGAGCGTGAACAAAATATCTACAAAACTAAATTTACACCTTCTCCCATAAGCAATTAAAAGAAAACTGTGAATTATACGAAAAAACAATGCAATTACTCAACATTAAACAAAGCATTAAACAATTAAGGTTTAATAGTTAGGGTTTAATAAAAAAAAATACACCTTGACACCAGAATCAGAAGAGCTAAGTACTCCTCCATTATCCAGAATAGCATCAACATTCAGCTTCCGCTTCAGAGAATTAGGAGGTCTCGGCGGAAGCGGGCTCTTCAACTTTCCGGCCGCCGGTGATGGCTTCCCGGCCACGGATGGCGAATGCGATGAATCAGCCATTGAATTCAGATCTGCTGGCGGAGCATTCTCTTTAGACGATTTCTGTTTCCGATTAGATCGCTGCTTTACTGAACCAGGATTCGGCGAAGAAGATGGTGAAGTGTCTGTCATACTGGGGCTATTCTCTCTCAGGACTGTGCTTCGTGGTTGCATAAAGTGCTTCATCCTTGAGAACGGGAATTTTAGAGAGATAAATGAAGAGAAAGATGGTAGGGTTTGGTGTCAGACAAAGAGGAGGAGAGAGAAGAAGAGGAAGAAGAAGAAGAAGAAGAGAGAGAAATGTAGCCGTTCTGAGGGCATAATTTTGAATTGGATTGGAGGTCACACGGTATTGATTTTTGATCTAACAGAAAAAGATGGGGGGAAATATTTTTTTAATTTTATTTATTTAATTTAATAGCTGTATTGGACCTGGAGTCTAGAGAGCGTTATTTTGAAGATGGAAAATTATTATTTGGTCATCCGACTTTTGAACGTTTTAGAAGTGGATCCTAAAACAAAATGAACAATAAAAAATAGGTGTATACTTAAATTTGGGAGAAAATTTATTGAACGCTTAGATAATATATACTCTCTCTCCAAAAAAGTTAATTTGAGACACTTTTAAATTTAAAATTGACGTGATTTATTTAAGTTTTGAAAATAATAACTCTTATAATTAGTAATATCTTTTGAGTAATTTATGATATTCATAATTTTATTGATATACATTAAATAAATTTATTACAATTTTAAGTTTAAAAATAGTTGAAAAAAATCAATATCGATCTTATAATTTAGAACAAAATAATATAAAAATGTCTTTATAATGATTGTCAAATGTAATCTTATAACAGTAAAATTTACATTCTTTTAAATTGAATTTCATTCAAAAACTCACAAATACAATGAAAAATAATAAATTTATTTTCTCAAACTTTATCTTCTCTCATAGATTATATAAAAATATTATCTCTCAAAATTCACAAATATAATGTAACATTGCTTAGGTGACAAGTGTTACAAAATTTGTATTTTTAAATAGTTAACACCGAGTCTCATACATTAATGATTAAACAGAAGAATAGAAACTTAATTTATACTGATAGAAATCAAAAGAATAGAAAATATATATGCTCTTCATATTGTTAAAAACTTAAATTTTAGATTATTTATTTATACTTATATTAATTTTATGATTTTTGTAATATATAGGGTATGATAGAAATTATAAAAGATTTTTTTTATGTTATTTAGTTTCCATCCAAATCTATCTATTGTTTAATATAAAACTTTGACAATAAAAATGGTCAAGTTTTATGTAAATTTCTTTTATTTTCTTTTCTTTTTCTTGACTAATTTAGACTAAAATTAAACATACTCATACACCCATCAATGTCAATGCCAAGGTTCAATCCCACGTCATTTGTTTTGCAAATGTGTGGTGCTACCATCCAGCCGAAAGCTTGGTGGTTTTTATTTTCTTTCTTGTTTATTAAAAAACTCAATAACGTATTAATTAAACAAAAAATAATAATAATTTTTTCATCTATTTCTTTTCTTTTTTGTTTATTTTAAAACTCAGTGACACAATTATAAATATATGATAAATGGAATTGATTTGCTATATTTAATTCAAATTAATATGTAAATACGAATGAATTGGTTTAAGTTCGTTATTTAGTCTGTCATCCAAAAATTACTTTCTTAAATGCATCATCTTCTTTGTATTAACTCATTCAAATCTCATCTTTGGACCAAAATACCAACCAGTTCTCATTTTTGAACCAAAATACCAACCCGTTCTAATTCTAGTCAGTCTAACCTACGATTCCGATTTAATTTTTAAAGTATCACTCCAAACATAACGAGATCAAGCCTTTAAATTGTTCAAGTAAGTTGGAGATAAATCGACCATACAGAATATTTCAAGATATAAACTAGAGTAACAAAATCTCTTTTTTTTTGGTTAACTTGTAACTTAAATAAACGAGCACACACATCTCTATAAATACTCACTTAACACTATATCTTATTTTCCATAATACTTACCCCAATTCACATAAAGATTTTATTTAAAAAATAAATTCCTAATGAATCTGTCACATTCTAAAATATTATTTGAATTTAATCAATGTAATAGTTAATATTGTAAACATTTTAAAACACATCACAATTTAAAATTTTGATTTCGCTTGTTAATTAGATTAGACTTTTTGATACTACTTTGTGGAACACACACACATATAACTTTGAAAAATATTAAACTATTTAAATACTTTTACTTCTAATCTATATATATAATTATTAGTATTAATAACAAAAAATAGTATCTTAACCTTAAAATTTAAAATTTAGGGGGGGAATATTTTTTTATCTTTCATCTAATTTTAAAATCTTCTATATTTTTATTATTATAATTATTTATTTATCACTATCACTTACTCTCATATATATTTTTTAGTTTAATCAGTGCTCTTTAAAATTTATATTATTCACAATAATAATATTTAATTAAATAATAATTTGTTGTTATTGAATTATATATTTATAATTATTCGTCTTAAAATCAGACGACTGATATATGCGGGTGGTTAAAAGTTTGAAGTGTTATTAAAATAAATATAAAAATATTATTAATTACATATTTGCTTAAACACCATAATAATTCGTCCAGTAATAAGACAGGCCACATTTCACTGCAGTGTTAGAACGGATTTTGCCCAAAGAAAGAGAATCACCAAACACAGCGGCAGCGCGCAGAATTGCACTTTGAGTCTCGTTATCGAAGAAAAACACTACGAGAGAGAAGTAATCAAGTGAAATAAACCTCCAAGGATCGCAGATATGGCACCTAAAGTTCTTATGGTGAGAAATCTCTTCTTATACATTTCAGCTCCTGTTATTTGGGCAAACCATTAATCATTGTTTTCCTTTTTCCTTTTTTCAGGTAGCAGAGAAGCCTAGCATTGCTCTTTCAATTGCCACAGCACTATCCGGTGGTCAAGTATGTCCTTTTACTTTGATATGAAGCCCTAGCCCTAGAAGATAGTTGAATTGGCTCCTGAATTTGAATTGAATTGGATGTTTTGGTGTCAGTGGTTTGGAAAGTTTAAATTGGAAGGAGAGTTCTTAATTTGATCAACAATTGATTTCAATCAAAATGAAGAGGACCATGACATACTCAACTGCATTAACATAAGTATGATTAGTTTTTACAGTTAATTTTTTTTTCTTCAAAAGTAATAATCATCACTGTCAGAAATTTTGTACTTTTTTTTTTCGAAACAAATTATTATTGGAGAAATTTTTAACAAATGTGATGAACTAAATTAAATGAATGTATGTCAATTTTGATTTTGAAAATGTCTCAAATTGACTATAAAATGTCAATAATGATATTATATTTTGGAATGGAAGGATACATGTGAAAATCAAAGTACATCCATCTTTCATTAATTATCAGCTGTATTTTATATATGTTTGGCAGCTGTTTTTTCTATCGTTGAATTTGTATGTAATTTCAGATGTCAAGCCGGAGGGGTAGTACTGAGGTCCATGAGTTTGAAGCAATGTTTATGGGATTTAAGGCACATTATAAAGTGACATCAGTGATTGGACATGTTTTCAGGTTCCTTCACCCCTTCCCCCTCCTTTTTTGAGAACACACGTGAATAACTTGTTTCATTAACCTAGTCACTTGTACTGCTAATTGATTTATTCATGTGATTTCTCATTTAGTGTAGAATATGTACGAATTATGATGCACACTTCATAATTGTTGTATATAGTGATGGATACCTTCATCAGCATATCTGCCCTTGTCTTCCCCCATTTATAATGTGGCCGGATAAATTATATTTGTAAATTGCACAGTGAGTTGATGATTTGAGTATAGTTATATGATTTTGTGCTTCTAACGTAAGTAGCTCTTGCACCACTTATTAGTTGATGAAGGAGCTGCTATGTTCATATTATCTAACCATATTCTTGCCATATTGTGTAATTGATAATTTGATATTATGGTCTGTGATGCTGATCATGCCAATAGATTAATTACTATTATTTAAACATTTATGTTATTATTAACTACTAAGAGATAAAGCAATGGTAACTAGTATCTTTTATTTATATTAGATAGATTATTCTGGAACTTTTATTCATTGCAGAGTATGATTAGATATTTGCTTTCCTTTCTAAATTAGGTTACCTAACCTATCGATTGAATTCAGAAATGATATATTGGTTATTTTTATGGTTTATGCCATTGTGAGCTTTGAAGTTATTCTTTTTTCTCCTTTATAGTTTACACCGTCATTTATTCTTGTCCTGCATCAGTCTGTATTTCCCAGATCTATGGATTACTATCTTCTGGGTTGCAAAGTTAGTCTCAACTGTTTGTGGAAATCGGTATTAGAATTTGGATAAAGATTTGACATATCTCTTTACCTTTATCACAATATTCTGATACCTTTTTGTTTAAATACATTTTGTTGCTGAAATAATCTGTCCTTGAATTGTAATTGATCATCTTGCTAATAGTATTAAAAATTAAGTTGCAAAAGAGTTTGCTACAAGTGTCAGAGTGAAATGGCTTTGGAGGTTTTCCATAGAGGAGGATAGCTTGTGGAGATAGGTTGTTGCCTGGTTTGGTGGTGCTCAATTTAGGTGGTTGTCATAGGAATTTGGATTATAGTCTTTCCCATAGTTCTGGTTTTTGGAAGTCTATCATCAAAGTGTGGAGGAGTTTAGCAAGCACATTTCATTTTGAGATGGGAGTTGGTTTGAGAATCAAATTCTGGGAGGACAACTGGTGTAGCGAGACAGTACTTTTTGTGATCTTTCCTTGTACAGGATTGTAGTGAGTTTTGTTGTGTTGCATGGGCATGTAGTTCATGGCCTTTATGGGTGGTAGAGTGGCTTAGACTCCTTGCTTCCCTCGGAGTTTTCATGATTGAGAGGTTGATATGGTTGACTCTTTCTTTGGTATCATGCTTGACAGCTTGAGGCAAGTCTTTGTAGTGCGCAGGTGAATTATTAATGTAGGAGGGTGCTTCTACTGGCTTGTTATCAGTTAGATCATTTTATGTTCTTCGAGTTAAGCCAATAAAGCGTCTCCTTAGAGGGCCATTTAGAGGAGTAGGGTGTTTTGATGATGCTTTTTCTTTTTTCTTCCTTGTGTATGTGTTGTTTAGGGTCACTATTGACAACTTGAGGAACAGAGCAAACATGCTTTTCAGTTTGTGCGGCTTTTGTAAGGTGCAACAAGATATGCATATCGTGTTATCCTCATAATTCTGCCATTGGTGTAGAAATTAGGTATTTTTGGGTATGATGGGCTATGCCTCGATTGGTGATTGATTAGATGGTTTGTTGATGAGGTTTTGGGGGGGGGGGGAAGGTGGAGGTTTCCTCTCATTGCATGATAGGGTTGTTTTGGAGAGAGGGCCATAAAGGTGTTTTGAAGTGTGGAGTTTTTCTTGTTAAGGTTTGATTTACATATACATTTTTTGGTAGGGGCTTTTCTTAATGGTGGGCATTTTTAGGCAGTTTTTTTTTCCCACATTTACATGTCTTTCTAGTTTGTGGGATTTTTAGAGACTGTTTGCATTTAGTAAAGTAGCTCTTATAAAAATAAATTGTTGGAAGCCACTGCAGTCTAAGAAAAATTAGTATGTAGCTAGTTTACATGGACTCGTCACTTTGCCCTAATATACCTATGTCTGACACTCGACACTGGGACACTGGGACACAGGGTATTATTGTTGGACACTTAATTTTAGTGAATTTTTTTTTGGCAAAATTGAGGAGTACCCGTGTTGGACTCTTCAAAGTAACAGTGTTTGAGAGGACATCCATTCAAATCCATGTAACTTAGGCATCTAGTAATGGCTGCCGCTAGCTGTTTAGCTTGACTTGTATTTTAGCCCATTGTAATAAGAGCTATTTCACTTTCTTGACTCGTTTTCATATCCACGTTCCATTTCCTTTGGCGTCTACAATTTTGAAGGCATTTATATAGAGGCTGAATATCTTTATCAGATGTGCAAACCCCACAAGGTTTTCATCTTCAGATATTTATGTTTTAAAACATCTATGTGTTATGTCTAGTAGAGTAATGAGTCACATTCTCATTTATTTTTGCATTATCTTGTTGCTTGGGATTTATGGAACTCTATCTTTGGAGTGTTGGGTAAGGCGTGGGTGTGTTGTGCAGTCTTGCTCCGGTGGAGGAATTGCTGCTTATTTGGTTCAGAAGTTTTGGAGGGAGAAAGGTTGCTAAGTTGCTCTGGAACTTTGTTACATTCTCGGGGATCAGTATTGAGAATATTGCTCAAGTTTTTAGAAATACTAAGTTATATTTGGTTTTGTTGCGGCATAATATATTTTCTTCGCTTCTTTATGGGCATTTGTCATGGTGCTTTTAGGGAATTTCTGTTTCTGGTCATTGTAGGATTGGAGAGCTTCTCTCTTTTGATTAATTTCTTTTTTCCACTTCTTGTATTGTAGGTGGACCACTCGTTCCCCCTATATTTGTATTCTCTCTTTTCATCTAATAAAATTTATTCTTTATCCCAAAAAAAGAAAAAATGGACTACGGTAGGTTAGTACTTAGTATGTTGTCTAAAATAAATTACCAATGAAAACACAAAATGCGTAGGCTTTCCGTAGTTTATATGTTTTGGAAAAGATCAAGTGATAATAATTCATGAATGCTGATTGAAAGCAGCTGACGCATCTCGACTCTAGGCACATTGCTCTCTCTCTCCACCTAGCGTAGATTTATCCCTCCCTTCTTTGGATTAGCAAAATTTATTGAATATGCTTTCAAATTATTTGATATCTTAAATTTGGCATCATTGCTCCAGTAAGTATGGGAAGTGAAAGTTGGATTTTAATGTGTGACCCTTTATAGGGTGCCAACAGTATCTCCACTGTTCATTCAAATGAAGTCTTCAATTGGTTGAATAATTCATGCTTTCAGTGTTCTTCTTGGAAACTTTAATAGGTTGGAATTCTTAATATGAAATTTCTGTCTTTTAGTGTAGATTTTCCACCAGCTTATCAAGATTGGATGGCCACGGATCCTCTGAGTCTTTTCCAAGCTCCAGTTTTGAAGACAGAGTCAAATCCAAAGGTGTGACTGTCTTGTTGTTGGGCATTGTGTTTTCCTTTTGACAAAGTATCATGCAAATTGATGATGTTTGTGTGGTATTAAAGTTCCTACATCATACTTTGATGTGCTTTTTGGACTTGTCAATGGATCTGTATTGATAGTTAAATTCTATGTAGATTTGTAAGTTAAAAGGAAGTTCTTCTTCACATGTCAAAGTTTTGGTAGTTCCACACGGCGACACAGTTCTCTTACCACTGTATTGATCACAAATATTCCATGAAAAATCCATATCATCATTCCTCAAAACATTAGCAGTTCTCAGTATTGATTATATGTTATGATTGCCAATTGTCCGAAACAGAAAGGCTTTCTGCTTCATGTCACAATTTCTATAACTTTCAGGGGTTCAGTGCATTTGTCACACAGTATATCCTAAGTTCACTTTACATTCACTTTCAGTAGTAGTGCTTAAAGTCTATCTTTGTTTTTTTTGGATGTGAAATAAATGGGGGAGAATAGTCTCTATATAATATTTGGATTGTCATATGTTTGAGAAATTCAATAACCAAGCAAGGAGGTAAAGTGAGCTGTATAGACAACAATTGTTTCTATAACCCCTCTTCCTCGATTGCCATTTTGAATGGTGCAGGGAAAAAAGCTGGAGTTAGTCTGCAGAGTTAATTCTTAGTCCGAATAATTTGTCACAAACAAGCCCTTATATCTTGAACTGGAGCCTAGGCAGAACATATTGTTACTTGAATGACAATAATATTTCAGTTTCCAAACACTTGAAGCGGTCAGAGGACGATGCAAACTAGGCCATAGTTTTTCCCTTACTGTTTCCTTTTTATGAATTTCAAATTATAAAGAATCTGGTTGACATTTTGGATGGGTCGAATAACTGCTTCAGTTTACTTCTGGAAGAATTGCTTTTGACTTAGGTTTATCCCACATCTTTATCTATTAGATTCTTTTTTTAAAAAAAATTTCTCGTCTTAGTTTGCATTTTTTTAAATCACATTTCTGATCGTTTCTTTATGAACTTTTGATGGGTGCTATATTTCCATCCTAGCTTTAGTCAACTTCACTTTCAGCATAATTTCTACTTTCTAAACTTCCAATATTTAGTGGGTTCTCTGGTCTGTGGACTCTAAATGTGGCAACTAGGATACTCCTCTTGCTTGACATAGAAAACATAAAACTTCTTGGTCTTTGCTTCTGAATTTTGTTATTTGGACTTAGCCAACAGTATACCCACGTGCATGATGCAGCAGAATTGTAGTTTATATTTCTATTTAAAAAATAAAATACTCCATCCGCTCCAAAAAAAGATCACTTGCCTTAGTTTTTTACAAAGGCAAGCGATCTTATACTTTGAAACAAAGGTAGTAAAAGAATTGTAGTTTACATTATTTTCTTTGTTAGGCTAACATGGTCATACAGGAAAATATTACATGTGTTAGGTTTGGGTGAACTTTCTTACTATACAGATTGGCCAGCGCGTTCTTTTGATATCGTACTTTTTTAACAAATATTTTCTGACTAAATTTTCTGTATATAAGGCTCATATTCGCAAGCATCTAAGCCAAGAAGCTCGTGGTTGTGGGCATTTGGTATTATGGTTAGATTGTGATCGTGAAGGAGAAAATATATGTTTTGAAGGTAAGATTCTTTACTTTGTTTTGCTTATTTCACATTGAGGACGATAAAATTAGTGCTTATGTTTTTTTATCAGATCAATCTTACTTGAAGGTTAAATATACTTCAGTCTTAGTCAGTATTTTGATAATTTATCTGCATGGAGAATTAAAGATTTAGGTCTTGCTATCTTTTCGTTGTGGAAGGTTGAAGGACTTGCGCTAAAATCTGGTGTTAATATAATGCAATTGATGTTTCTTGCATGTTATGTCCTAACTTCTTTATCTCTACAATTACTCTTAACTTTAGAAGAAGTAGATTTGGATGAGTCTTTCTTCTCAGGGTATGAATTTTGTTTTTCTTGGCCCCCCTTTTTGGAACCTCTCTCCTTTTTAATAGTTTCTTTTATTTTTCTAAAAAAAGTTAAAAAGGTAGATTGGTGCAAAACAACCAAGGAGAAATTCCATAAAAGTGGAAGAGTAAAAGCCTATCTGAAAGCGTCATTTGTTATACGTAGAAATAATATTTTCTTTTAGTCTGAGATAATCTTTTGTCAATGATCAGACCTGGCAGAATAGTCACTTAGTAGATCATAAATAACACAAATCCAACAATTCAAAAAAATTTGAAACTGCAGATACTGCCTCTCTATGAAGCTTGGTAGACCGCACTTATTCCATCGTACTATAAGACTTTCTAAGCGTGGTTTGGTTCAGTGCTCCAGTCCTAAACATACACTCTCAAGGCCATGAGGCTATCCTGAATGAGTGATCTGGTTGTTATTTACATTCCTATTTTAAAAAATGCTTCCATTCAATATGTGCATTCAAAGAATTTTATCTTTGCCATGCTTCAACCAGATAATTTATTGAGACTTCAATTTGTGTAGTTCATCTTCATCTGTAAAAGAGGTATACATGTTGACTATCGGGATGCTATTCATAGTGTCACACTTTTATATTATACTTTTATGCACATAAATGCTAGGGTTTTGAGCATTTCAAATGATGCAAAAGCTGGATTTTTAATCACATGCAAAGATCCCACAACATGTTGGAAATGTGTTTCAAATTGTATTTTGAAAATTAAATTATTTATAATTTTCGGAATACTTTTTATTTTTCCAAATGATTTTATTCTTGAAACCTTGATTTTATGAATACATTTAGACATGATTCGTGAATATTCATTCTTTTGGAAATGGTTCAGCCCCTTGTTTAGTTCAATGAATTCCAAAGATCATTTACACATTTAATAGTTACATGAATTTTGATTGTGAATGGTTCAAGGAACCTACTTTTTTGTACCAATATATAAAAGGTTCAAATGGTTGGAGTTGGTACGATTTTCAACATCACAATACTTTAGCAAAACTTATTTTTCAAGTTATTTGATCGATTGGAGATGGATACACTATTCATTAAAGAGATGTGCAACTCTCTTGGATGTACAGTTGAATCTGGGCTTGGTTGAATCCCGGAGATAGAGCTGCCATTGAGATCTTCCGTTTGCACGTGGGAGAGACTTCAACTATCTACAAGAAGCGTTTACGCACCTCTCTCGGTCTTGATTTTCAATTTTTGATCATTTATTTTATTTCGGATAATATAATATCTTATTATATTTTCGTGCAATTATTCTAACACAAGATACATGAGATTTAAAAAAACTGAAAAAATCCACAATATAGGATGAAAATGGAACAATACAACACAAGCAGCAAGTACTTTAACGCGGTTCAGCCAAACTTGCCTACATCCACGGGGAGAATCAACTTCACTAGACTTGAAGAAGTTATGGTACAAATCAATGGCATAAATGGTTATGCCTGTGTTTGTTATCCAAACTCAATCCCAATTCCCAAGACTTCTACTACATCCTCTTTGGAGCTCCTTTGAATCCCATTGGCTCAGTTATGGGCACTAAAGGTATCACATCACATCGATTGCAATGGATCATCAAGATCTTGCCTGTGAATTGAAGATAGAATTCTGTAGGTATAGTTTTACCCTGAAGTGTTAAGTTTTCATGCAGCACCCTCTTTGCTCAATAGGTGTTTAATTCACCATTCTGGTCTCTTAAATCAATCACTTACGCAGAAATAACAATTCAAGTCATAAACATCTGGAGGTGTTATCTTGGAGTAATGGGGATGTTGTAAGGTTGACAACATGCGTGCTAGAATTGAGGGACCAAGTAGCATTAACGCAGTGCACACCTCTTAATAGTTTATGGTGAATTTTATATTAGATGCTTAGATGTAAAGAGTGGGTAGGTAGCATGACACTCTTTCAGAAATGGGATCCTTTAAGAGTGTGAGGACCAAAACCAAGACAAACAGAGAAGAGAGAGAGAGAGAGTGAGAGAGAGATCGAAAGGAGGGCAAACTCCTCAGGGTGGGGCAGCTAGGGCTTGCTGCCTCTGAATTATGTTCCCTAAAGAGTAGGGAGAGATTCTTGGGATCTCCAACATTCAAGGTTCTAAGAGAATGTTGAAACAAATATGGACTTTGAATTCTAGTATTGCCCCCCTACTTGTTAGTGGAGAGTAGAGACTAGGGACTTACGTGGTTTTGCTCTTTTGCATAAATTTGTGATACACGTGCAAGTATTTATGCTCTGTCTACAATAATATTACATAAATTTACATTTTTATTCCTTTCCGTAATATATTGGACATTTGTTTATTTGAAATTTAGAAAATTTCATTGGGGATATTTCCTATCTTTGGATTATTTTTGTGACTTATTGTATAAATTAGTGTTTTAAAGGGGATGACATGTTTATGGCTAATGATTCTTTTAGATCATTGATATCTTACTCCCCTCTATACGAGCCTTTAATTTTTCATCTCTCTTTCAAGTCAAAAGGCTTGGAAGATTCTTCCATGCCCTCCCTATTGAAGTCTTAATAATTTTTTATCATGCTCACACAGTTTTCCATATATTGGGTTTCTTCTCTTTTCTATTTATAGGAAACCCTAGTGGAAGTTGCATTTAATGTGTTTAAGGACTTTAGTAGATTGTGGTACAATGTATGCGCAGCAGTTCCTATTTTTTTTCTTTCATCTTTTCTAAGCTATGACATAACAATTTGATTATGATGGTTAACTACTTTATGCTAGGTGTATTGTGTTTGACTAATGGAGAATCCCCAGAACTGTTCTCTTGAATTGCTGTTCTGAGAATGTTGTGTGGTTCTCATGTGACATATTGTTATTTGATATTTACTATAATACTTCTGTAATCTAATTATCTAGATTTGAAAATTATAGTGCTGAATTAGTGAAACTGTAGCACCCAAAACTTTTAACAGTAAATAGAATTGTGGGACAGAGCTTTTCATTTTGAATCTAATATTAAATTTGTTTTACTTAACCTTCTCTCTGGGAATGGATACATCTGGTATCTTCTAAAAAGAACTTACAGTTCTACAAGTCTGCTTTTCTGTGTTAAAACAATTGGCAAATATGCTCCCAGACACGTGTTTGACCTTCTTTTTGTATTCCATTATTTATGTGTGTGTGTGTGTGTGTATGCTTTCAATGTAAACATGCCCAATACTATTTATCATTCCCCTAAGCGTGTCCCAAATATATGAAATATATTTTATTGTTTGAAGAAATAAAAAGAATATCTTTTCATAATAAAAGTAAGACAAGATAAACAAATTAAAATAATAGGCATAGAGAGGAAAGATAAATCATCAGAGTTCAGTCTTTATTTTTCAGTTCATGTCTAATGCTTATTGCAATATTTTTTTCCCCTTCTTATTTTTAAATATATCAATTCAGTTATTGAGTGTGCTGGATTTCATGCAAATGATGGTAGAAGAGTTTATCGAGCGCGTTTTTCTTCTGTCACTGAGAAAGATATTACAAAGGCCATGAACAACCTTGTTGAACCCAACAGAGACGAGGCATTGGCTGTCGATGCTCGCCAAGAAATAGATTTGAAAGTTGGAGTTGCATTTACTCGATTTCAGACTAGTTATTTTCAAGGGAAATATGGAAATCTTGATGCAAGTGTTATCTCGTTAGTTCTCACTTCTGTCTCTCTCTCTTATTTTGTTTTATATTTGTATAATAACTCGTTTTCTGTTTTATGAAGTGTTTCCTTGTATCGTATCTTTATCCAAACTATCGTACTTGATTTGTTCTATCTGTTTTACTTTTATCTTGGCATTACATTTTCTGGTAGATGAGAGTGATACTGTCACTCGTTGATTTATTGGCAATACTTGTCACCATACAAAGTTCAGATATGTTGAACTTTTTGTCCATAGAATGCAATGGATGTAGAAAATGGGTGGAATTAAATGTGTAGGTGCATATTAATGACGTACGTTTTTTTTATATAGTGAAGTATGTTTAGATAGACATTTCAATATTTTCTATGATAATTTTTTGCAGATAAAATCTGGTGAAATTCTCAAGTTTCCTTTTTTAGACTGTCAATTGATAATTTATCTAATCTTCGTGGCCCCCTCTTGATTGCTGTGACTTTGTCATAAATGAAACATAACTGTGAAAGTTAAGACAATTTATCTCTGGTCTAGTGAAAAGTTGTATAACATAGCGGCCTTATATATTTTTACTTTTCTGATAAGTAATAAAGATTGGCTTTATAATCTTTTACAATAGAATAATAATATATTCCAATAATGTCTTGTTATTATAATTAATACTTTTTCGGTCCCAAGACTATTTTATGTGGATTTAGTCATTATGCATGTTTATCATGATAAATGCTTTTCCTCTTTTTTTCATATGCATTTGTTAAAGAAGAAATCTTATTAAAACACTGTTATTTCGTACCGGTCATGAATATCATGATCGTAGCAAATTTCTCATGACTCTGTTAAGTTATAGGGATAATTTGTATAGTATTTCAATATTGATTCTGCAAAAATATTATGCATATATATAAACTCCCGGACTGACAAGGCAGCTCCAATGTCTGGTGCTTTGATGATGCAAACATCAATCTGTAAGCATAAGTAATACTGACATTCCCTGTTTCTTCTGAAATTTTCAATTGAAAATGATCTGCCCTGTAAATTTTTCCATGTATAAAGTTGTAGCAATGTATTCACATGAGACAGATTTTTAGTCTCTTGGATATGCAATCACACAATTACATCAAGAGCACAGCTTCTCTAGCAATCCTTATTTGTAACGACTCTCCAAACTATGGGAACTGTATTTCATTGTTTTGCTCTTGAGTTGTGGTCCCCATCATTCTCCCCTTTAAGTGACCTTTGGATCATGTCCTTGCTCAAGGTAGCTTAATGTTGTTATGCTTAGGGTACTATATTGGTTGTTCAATGTTACTTTATTCTTTTCCTTGTATGGTGTATGTATTGAATCAAGGATCACATTCTACTTCGGATGGAGAGGCATTTGCATTGTGTTCTGTGTTTTTCATGTCTATAATAATCTCTACTGACATTCAGTTTTCGTATTCAGAATTCTGGTGCGCATTATTTCTTCTGATAATTATAATTTGATTAATCCACTTTACAAATGCTTGTTACCACAACACGATTATTTTTTTTTGTCTATAATATAATTATATTTCTCATTTATTGTTTCATAGTAATGAGCTTAACCATTGGAATACCTTGATATAAATCTCTCTTTCTCTCCCCCCCCCCAAGTGGATGGAATCATTAACTTTGTTAATTGTTTCAGCTATGGGCCGTGCCAAACTCCTACCCTTGGATTTTGCGTGCAACGTTACCTGCAAATTAACACATTTAAGCCAGAAAATTTTTGGTCTTTGCATCCTTACATAATACAAAATGGATACGAACTTAAGCTAGAATGGGAGCGTAACAAGTTGTTTGACTCAGATGTAGGTCCTCTCTGCTTTTGATATTTTCTGGAATTTATTTTGCTAAGGTTTCTACGACATGCATCTGCTAATTATATATTTTATTACTCAGGTTGCTGAGATGTTTCGAGTGTTAATAGTGGATGATGGACTCGTTGAAGTTACTGGTATCTCAGAGAAGCAGGAGAGCAAAACTCGCCCTTCAGGTCTTAATACCGTGAACCTTCTGAAGGTCAGAAAGATTGAGTACTTGAGAAGTGTAGTTTCTTCTGATCAGCAGTTGTGGTTCATACTCTATGTTGCATGAATCTTCCTTGCTTTCTTTTTGGTTTTGCCAATCTTCCTTGCTTTATTTTGGGTTTTTGCCTTCTCTCTCTCTCTCCCTCTTCGTATTTATGGCATCAAGTACAGTTATGTGTTAGTCTTGAAAGATAGGATATTCATATTTTCAGGCACTGTATAACTGATTAGACAAAATTGTGATGCATGATGTCCGGTGGACATCTGGATCTCTTGAGATGGTTGTTGAGATGACAGTTACCATAATTCGCTACTAAGTCTTCGAGTTACGTCTGTATATTTCGATCCAAACCTCCAGTGATCCAATACATGAAAGTGTGAAATACCACAAAAAATGAGAACAGTGAGGCAATTGCCAAAACAACAATAGCTAAGGGCAAATATAGTGCAGCTGCAGAGTTCTGTACATTTTTCTTTGCAAAGTTGTAACTTCTGCAAAGCTTACGTTTGGATACGAACTTATGATGTCCTCAACCAAAATTAGGGAGCACACAGACTCAGATAAACGTGTACAAATACATACAAGGAGACAGCCATTCACACTCACACATGCATACGCAAAGAGGGTTAGAGTCGAAGAGCTAGTGGGGGGTTGGGGGAACCGCTGAGGAGTATTGGCGATTGTCTAAAATGTTCTTCAGAGTTTATAAGTTGGTCTACGCCGGACTCTAACATTTGATTTTTTTTGTAAGAATAGAATATGTAAAAAATACTGCTAAAAACTACTCCATCCATCCTTTCTTGGGAATTCAAAAAGAAAGGTGTGGAAACAAAATGAGAAGTATCGTAAGATTAAATCCATTTTCGTCAGATAAAAAGAAGAAATTTTATTAAAGAAGAAAGAGCATAAAAAAGAATGGGGAAGAAAATAAAGAAAGTCGAAAAGTACAATATACACAAACTAAACCATATATGCTTCTACTTAAGTCGGAATTTTTTTACTCACGCAAAAGAAGAGGAGGACAAGAAATTATCCAAGGCTCGAAGACAGAAAAACTCAGTATTTCTAAATTGTGATGCCATTGCAAGTTGCCAATGTTATACATGTTTGATTAGATCTACTCACCTTTGTAATCTTTTTATTAGGGAGGGCAATCAGGTCATGTGAAGTTCATTTTATCCTGATAGATGAAGATAACTGCAAATGGTTTTAGATGTTATAACCTAGCACATGTCATAACTCATAAGCACAATATACTTGTCCTAACTATCTATCTGATACATGGTACCTTCTAAGAAGATTTTCTACCATTTGAGCATATAAAATAATGTACAGATGTGAGGCTAAATTCCTAGTTAAGTTGGTTTTATCTATTTGGATGTGAAAACTGTTTCTAGAGATTGAACTAAATATTATAAGATGAGAAATCTATTGTATGTGGAGAAAAACCCTTTACATTCATGTCATTTATTACTTATTATCATGATGTCTACGTATATGGTGTAGTCTGGAAAACTAAAATGTGATCAGTGCTATACTCTTCTTTTTGATCGATGTATTTCCTTTTTGTTGCAATCAGGAATTTCCTTTGCATTTTTTATATCTCTCGTCATTTATTACTGGTGTAGTCTTATATTATAATGTTTTACAAGTTCCTGTGCGAAAAGCAGTATGCATGACAACCTGATTGGATCGGTTGTAACTTATTCAGATTGCTTCAAGTGCATTAGGCTTTGGGCCTCAATTGGCTATGCAATTAGCTGAGCGCTTGTATACTCAAGGTTTTATCAGGTTTCTTTTCATGCCCTTCTAATATGATTTGACATGCCTATATAATAAGTTTCAAGGTTTCAAATAATGAGTACATTTCAGATGCTATATTCTCTCTCTCTCTCTCTCTCTCTTCCCCCTCTGCCCCCTCTCCCCCCTCTCCCCTTCCCTCTTGCACTTATTTAAATATTTATTCACTCATTTTTATGGTTTTCCTTGTAGCTATCCACGTACTGAGAGCACAGCATACCCTTCATCTTTTGATTTTAAAGGCGCGCTCGAAGCACTAAGGAATAATCCAGTATTCGGTTATAATGTACAGACGCTGCTAGCTGATGGTTACGTCAAGCCACGAACAGGAACCGATGCAGGTGACCACCCTCCCATAACTCCAATGCGTTCAGCTACCGAGGATATGCTAGGGGCTGATGCTTGGAGACTATACCAGTATGTCTGCCAACATTTTCTTGGTACCCTGTCTCCTGACTGCAAATATATAAGGTAAAAGCATTATTGGTTGTACTTAATTTATAAGTGGGATACTCTTTACTCTTTTCGAAGATGAACGGTTAGATACAAGCATTTCCTTGATCACATGTAATCTTTATTATTTTCATTATCATTATTTTCCCTATTACTATTTCGTCACTTATCGAAGAAGAAATTATTACTATATTGTCTAAAACTTGCCCACTAGTTTCCCAGTTCATTTCCAAGTAGTTGCTTAAGGTAACTACTATGTTGTCTAAAATTGCCCACCAGTTGAACAGTATGTCTTATTTTCTCTCTCCCCCTCTCTATATCTATCTACAAATATTTATATATGTTTTCTTGAAAAAAATACTACTTGCTTATATTTATACGACTCCCTATTAGACTATGACGAGGCTATTTTTAATAGGTTCATTGAAGTTTCTTAACTAATGCTCATGCACCGGATGCCTTGTTTGACATCATAGCAGATAAAGTTCATAGTTTCAAACCTTGGGATGGGCTTGAGGGTTGAGGATTAATCTTGACCATTAGTATAAAAGGTGTATTTGGCAGTCTCACAACAAATTGCATTGATTTGAGTTAACACCTCGGTTGGAACAGGTTTAGGATTAAATTCTTTTATTTTGCAAGCAGCAAGATTTGGTTAGTTAGATTTTTTTCCAACAAAAACCTGAAGCAAATAAAAGCCATTTTAGATAAAAATCTGTGTCCAATTGACTGCCAGTTCTTTGTTGCTTAACCTGTCTTTCTTATGTTAGTAAATGCTAATACTTTCTGAGTTGGACCATTGAGATCAACAATTTTCATAATTATGATTATCAAATAAGATCGATGTAATATTTTTTTACCTGGTTTTGGTTGTACAGTTTATGAAAAGTTTATGCTATAATATGCTGTAGGACAAAGATTGAATTTTCAGTGGGTGGAGAATTATTTCATTGCACCGGGCAGCGCGTCACGATGAAAGGATTTACATCAATCATGCCATGGTTGGCAGTAAGTGAGAAAAATCTTCCTCAACTTACAAAAGGGGAGAAAATAGAAATTACAAAGGTTGAGCTGTATGAGGTATTTTGCTTAGTCATGAACTTTTTGAATAATATTCTTTTTCCTAAATCTCAGTTTTTTCTGAGTTTTAGAATTGCATCCCCCCCTTTTGTATTTTTTCTACTTGAAGAAAAAGATATATAGAAACGAGAAGAAAATCATTGGAAAGATTTATCTCGTGTTCCAAGACAATGAGATAGAGAAAGGTGATTAGGTGAATCCTAACATAGATTGGTGTAGGCGTTGCTCTTTTTTAGGTAACTAATAGGGCTGTAATTGTGGTCTAAGAGTGCTCTTGGGGATCATGGTGTGACCATTTACATGTTATTTAAGAGAAGGAATATCTATAATTATGTATATAATCCTCTAACGCTGAAACGAATAGATCAGAAATTTGACCTGGGATCCGCGTTCCGATCCTTGTTTACTAAACAGTTGTGCCCGGATTTGTATGTTGGGAGAACCCAGGATCCTTCCTTGTGGGAGAGATGGAAGAAAGAAGGCGAACATGAATACTAAAAAGCGATTCACGAGGACCTCAAAAAGGGGGGATAGAGTGGGTTACTTTTCATTGCAGCTGGTAACTTAGCTTTTGATTTTGTAGGGGGAAACTGCGCCTCCAGATTACCTTAGCGAGAGTGAGCTGATCACTTTAATGGAGAAGAATGGAATAGGAACTGATGCATCAATTCCTGTACATATTAACAACATTAGTGAGCGCAACTATGTACAGGTTTGTAATACTCTTTACATGTCTAGACATTATCAGAGTATGTTGGGTGTGCACATCTTATTTAATTATTCCTGCTCCTGGTATGAGGTACTCACCCTGCCTTTCAACTGCAGGTACAAGCCGGAAGGAGGTTGGTTCCGACTGCTTTAGGTATCAGCTTAATAAGAGGCTACCAATGTATAGATCCAGATCTTTGTTTGCCTGACATCCGGAGTTTTATAGAGCAACAGATCACTCTTGTATCAAAAGGTCAAGCAGATCATTCTCTTGTTGTGCAGCATGTACTAGCCCAATTCAAGCAGAAGTTTAGTTACTTTGTGAAGCAGGTGAAATATAATATTTTGATGATAAAACTTCCATTTCTTGGAGTCAGGCTTGAGTGCTTTTGTTAGTGTCTGAAATTGAATATATATATATATATATATATATATATATATATATATCTTAAACATGTGGCATTATCTGCATTTATTAATATGATGATATGTGAAGGGCTTATATTTGTTTTGTCGAGCCTTTTCTATCTTTTGGTTTCCCATGGATGGAGTTTTTCAAGTTATCTTTTGTACACAAAGGATCCTGGTCTTGCATTTTATTGGTCCCTTTGAAATCAAAAGTTGGTGTTTGCAGTTTCCCTGATGTGTGATCTCCAGTCAATTTCTGTGTTTTCTGTTTTTATCTGGTGCCTCTTAAGTGCTGCTAGAAACATTTTACAACTCATGAGTTATTCAAGTGGCTTAGTTGTAGACTTGACAATACGAGGGGATAAGATTTTATAGTAATAACTTCGTAATTGCAAGACTTAATTAAAATTTTAAATCATTTGGCTGGCTAAATTAGTTAGTTATCTTATTAAGGTTTCTTACAATAGACTAGGTATTTGTTGAATCTCTCTCTCTCTCTCTCTCCTGATTAAGTAAAACCTGAGCTTGACTTTAGGTGCCCTTAATTGTATGCATGCTAGAATTACTTTCCAATTTCCATGCTAGAATGCATTCTTGTCGGTGATTTTCATTATCATCATATTCAGCTTTTGTAATTTGTGCATTCTGAGTTCAATTTTATTTTATTTTTTTGGAAATAGCAAGTTCTTCTACCTACTTACGCTTATAAGTTGGAGTTGTCAGGTTACATATGGAACTCAAGTGACATCGACTCATACTCCAAAATTTTGGGAAATATATTCTCATTGATCACATTTCACTTCCTAGTTTTACCTTTTCCCCCTGATTTCTCTACATATGCATGAAATATGTAGGACCATATGTAGGTTGGGCCCATTTGGAAATAGATTGCATAATTTTAAAAAGTTACCTTATCATGTTTATATATAGATAAAGTTTCCATTAATGCTGTATAAATCGGGATACTGTCAAGCTGGGAATGGTATAGAACTTTAGACGGGAGGGTTTACACTCCATTGCATCAAATTATAAATGGAATCAAAAGGAAATAAGCACAACGGATTTGCTACTTGCATATCAAGTATCTCAAACATAGTATTTAACCAGGCTCGAGGAATGGTGTAAAAAAATTAAAGGGAAGTTTACATTCATATTAGATAAAAATCAATAAAACGTAAGTCAGTGTTTGTTTCTCAGTCTGATAACTGCAGACAAGCTCACACTCTTTAAAGTTCATGTAAAATCAAATGGAGCTCATTGCAATTATATAATTGATGTTGGGTTTTCTGCTTTGCAGTGCCTACATAGGGGAGCCGCCACCCCCCCCCCCCAACCCAAAAAAATAAAAATAAAACACAAAAAAGAAAAACATAAAATGTCTTGATGCTAAAGAGCTGGTTGGGCACTGTAAATTCATTTTGATGCCTCCGCTAAACTTTTTGGCTTGCTTGTTCCAGATTGAAAACATGGATTCACTGTTTGAAGCACAGTTCTCTCCACTTTCGGATTCTGGACGTGTGCTTAGCAAATGCGGAAAATGTTTGCGGTACATGAAATACATCTCTAGCTTGCCATCACGGCTATACTGCAATACGTGTGAGGAAGTTTATTATGTCCCTCAAAAGGGAACGATTAAGGTAATTTTACTTGCCCTCCATTTGTTTGGACATTGATTGATATTATTTCCATTAAAACTTTATGCATGAAAAAATCTTTATCTTCACATTTTTCAGTAATTGCTCAACACTTGGGAATAATCTGTCCTAATAATATGACAAAAAGTACCTAACTAGACATTTATATTCTTGCTCATGTTTTATAGCAAATCAACAAGCGCGTGTGTATGTTGATGAGCATATCCACACCTATTCATAAGCTTATATCTATGTGCATATAAGTGTATATATATAGTTACATGTAAGAATATTCTGTTACATATAAACATTTATAGGATATTTCTCTATGTATGATGCTGGACCATACATGTACATGCATCTTCCGTTACGTGCATGTCTATTGTCTGGGCATATACATCACATTATCTCTTTCGATGATATAGCAAGAAAAACATGTTTAGGAGTTCCAAATTATTTTTAAGAAAGTATTTTTCACGATTTCTTCTATATGTGCGAGAACACTGGCAAATGCAGAAAGTATTTTCCAAAAATTATTTCCCATCTAAACAAATGAAGTGTTACTGTCATGTTCTAACATTGGTAAAGTGGAACTTATGAAACATCTTGGCACTATTTTTTGACGTAATATGAAATGTACATTTTGCACTTTTAATATTGAAATTATGTTGTTCTTTTGTTTATGCTGAAACATCAAAACAAATTAGGTGTTACTGTCACGTTCTAACATCGGCTTCTTTTATGCTGGTAACATGGAACTTATAAAGCATCTTGACACTGCAATGTTCTTTTCTTTATACTTCACATGTTTTGGTTCATAGTTCAAGACACCAATTCAGTATAGTGGACCAATACAGATATGGAAAATATTCCAAAACCTTCAAAGTACATTTCAACAGGACAAATATGTCAATTTAGTTTCCATAAAAATACAAAAGAATCTCCCTTTGCCCTCCATACTTCCTTTATATTCATGAGGCTAAAATTGATAGTGTTGCTTGAAAGTAAGATATTGAAGCTAGAACTTTTAATTGAAAGGGCAACATAGTCTCACCTGTAGCACCGTACTTGTATTTGTTTCTTCACATTTATTCATCTACATAGCCTTTTGACCATGTTTTCCGAAGTGGTATAACCTAATAAATAATACTGTTTATACTCATTGCAGCTGTACAAGGAAATTACTTGTCCTTTGGACAACTTTGAGCTTTTAATATTTTCCATGGCTGGTCCGGAAGGCAAATCATTTCCTCTCTGCCCTTACTGTTACAACAATCCCCCCTTTGAAGGTATAGACACATTGTTTGGTGCCAACAAAGCTGGCGCTACTGGCAAGCTGGGAAAGGGTGCTGGCATGCCGTGTTTCATGTGCCCACACCCTACCTGCCCCCATTCTCTGATAGCCCAAGGCGTATGTGCTTGCCCAGAATGTAGCGGGACACTAGTCCTTGATCCCGTCAGCGCCCCCAAATGGCGACTTTACTGCAACATGTGCAATTGCCTTGTTTTTCTTCCTGAAGGTGCCCATCGGATAACCACAACTAAAGAACGGTGTCCTGAATGTGAGTCCACTATCTTAGAAGTGGACTTCAATAAGAAAACAACTCCTCTGAAGGACGGAGCCACCTTGTATAGCGGGTGTATTCTTTGTGATGAGCTGCTGCATTCGTTGGTCGAGATGAAGCATGGAAAGTCATTCTTCAAACGAATGGGAGGGAGAGGAAGGGGAAGGGGAAGAGGGAGAGGATTTGGTTCGAGAGGGAGAGGTGGCAGGAAACAAATGGACCCTAAAATGAGTTTTCGAGATTTTTAGAAACTTTACTTTCAGAATTCTGTATTGATACAATTATAGTGTGCAATTTGAGAATTTTGTTATGAGAAGATCCATTTTATGTCTCTTGGCTATGATTTTCTTTATGAAAAAACAGAAAGGCATGTTCTTTGTGGCAAAGAATTGTGTGATGAGGTATTTTATTCTCAGATTTGTTTTCTTTGGCATTTGTGGTCTTTGCTCTTTTGTCTGGAAAGGGCTTTATTAAAATAATTGTGAAAGAAAAGGAAAACACAACAAACAAAATAATTAGTTAATTAATATTCAGAAACAATATTATTTATTTAAATAAATTAATAGTTAAACCATAAACTAAAAACAAAATAAAGGGTACAAAAGAAAAATCAAGACTAGGAATTTAAGTAGAAAGAATGTACAACAGAATCGAAATGTAAATATTATACACAACTTATTTCATATATCAAAACAAGAAATGGAAATTTTCAAATGTTTGAAAAAAGAAAAGAAAAATAAACTGAACATTTTTCGAAACATATATAACCAAAGCATAGCAAAAACAGATACCAAAAACAATGGTAATGGCTAATGAGGTAACATGTTAAACTAGCACTATGGACAAATCTAATTAAGATTATGAGATTAGAAGACTTAATGACCTAAAAAACCCTTAAACTTATCCTTTCTTTCTTTTCATTTTAATCCACGAGCTCTTGTCAGTTGATTCTAAATTTAAGTTTAAAAACCTTTTATTTATTTATTTATTTTTGCTAAAGTTATTTTAAAAACCTTTGATTCAACTTGCAATTAGATTTCATATTTTTCGGAGTAAATATTAAAAGTTTTGCCGTTATTTTGAAGGTAATTTCCGTTTCTTTTTCTTTAATACTTGAAAGAAAGAAAGTATTGGAATTAAAACTTCAAATCCTTTAAAGCTACATTTTTTTTAGAGAAGAAAAATTTTAAGCTTTCACATTTAAAGGTATAGCACTTGCCAACCATGTGAAGCTGAAGGAAAGGCTATCATACAAAGAGAGAAAGCAAATGTAGCATGATCCTTGATTTGATTTCCAATTAGGTGGCTGCCGGATCATATAGTACTAACTGGGAGTCTCTTCTTCATTTTGATGTGTTTATTTTGTGTTTTCTTCACTGATGAAATAAAGTTTTTACCGTTTAACAATTAATAAAATAAAGTTTTCGCGTTTAAAAGAAATGAAAAAACAAGTATCATCCTCCCTCCGTTCCAAAATAAATGTCCTCTATTAACTTTTTTTTGTTGGTACAATTGACTATTTTAAAAATCAAACAAGTCTTATTATTATTTTAGAAATATGCAAAGAGAATATGATCGTCGTAAACTACATAAATTTTATACTAATCCCAAAGCTAGCAGTTTTATAATTTTAAAGTATACTAGTTAAATGTCCCGTGCGAAGCACGGGTTGTTTTTTAAATAAAATTATTTTTAATTTATTTTATATAGTGATTATAAAATATATTTTTTGAATTTCAAATTGACTTATTAAAATGACTATAAATTTTACTTAAAAACGAATGACTACGGATACATATTGAGTGTTACTAATGTGATTTTTTGTTATTTTTAATTTAATATTAAGTTTTTATATAGTTTTAAAATTTAATATTTAGTTCTTGTAATCAATCCTTCATATTTATATATGCATTTTTAATTTGAGTTCAAAATTGAGTGGAAACTTAAAAGCCTAAACGTTGTGTTTAAGTCATACTCTATTATATAATTAATTAACTAAATAAATTCAATAAAAAATAAAATTATTGTAAAACAATAAGTTATGATCATGATTTTAGTTTTAAAAGGTAATTAAAGTTTAATTAGTGATATATAAGTCAGGATTTTTTTAACATTAATTAACTTAAGGTCTCCTATATGAAAAAAAGTTGTTTACTAAATTTTAGTCGTTAATATATTTTGTAATATACATTATAATTTTTTATATTAATTATTATTTACTCATAATATTTTCCTTATAATTTTAATATATAGTTATTTAGGAATATAACGGTTGTAGAATAATGAGTTGCCATTATTTTTGTTTTAAAGGCTAAGTAACTAAATTTTAATAACTAATATATAAGTTAGAATTGTTTTGTAATATTAATTAACTAAAGGTCTCCTATATGGTATAGAATTTCTAATTAAAGTAATCATTAATATATTTCTAATATATATATATATATATAATTTTGATATTAATTATTATATGTACTCATAATATTTTCAATATATAGTCATTTAGGACTAAAGTTGAGTAGAAATTTAAATTAAAATCCTAAATATGATTTTAAGTTAAAATTTATTATATGACTAAGTAATTAAAGGACTCTTATAAAAAAAATTGTTGCAGAATAATAAGTTAATATTAAAGTTTGTAGGAACATAAAGAGAGTTTTAGTTCTAGTTAAATTAATCCTAACGTTATATAAGAGTATAAAAAGTGTTTTACTTTTAGTTAAATTCTAGATCTTTATAAAAGACCAAAGACCTAAGAAGAAAACCAAAAAACCAAGTTTTGTCTTATTATATATTTATATAGATATGTATATGTATGACTAATTAATTAAAAGAATCTTGTAAAAAATAAAATTGTTGTAGGATAATAATTTAATATTAAAGTCTGTAGGACCATAAAGAGAGTTTTAGTTCTAGTATGAGCATAAAAAGTGTTTTACTTCTAGTTAAATTTTAAGCATTATACCAAAGACGAAATACGAAGACCAAAAAACTAACTTTTGACTTATTATATATTATTAGTTAAGTACCCGTGTGAAGCACATGTTGTTTTTTAAATAAAATTATTTTTAATTTATTTTATATAGTGATTATAAAATATATTTTTTGAATTTCAAATTGACTTACAACTATTATTAGAATGACTATAAATTTTGCTTAAAAACAAATGACTACAAATCACATATTGAGTGTTACTAATGTGATTCTTTTATTATTTTTAATTTAATATTAAATTTTTATATAGTTTCAAATTTTAATATTTAGTTTTTATAATCAATCCTTCATATTTATATATGCATTTTTAATTAGAGCTCAAAATTGAGTGGAAACCTACAAACTTAAACGTAGTGTTTAAGTCACACTCTATTGTATAATTTATTAACTAAATCAATTCTATAAAAAATAAAATTATTGTTAAATAATAAGTTATGATTTTAGCTTTAAAAGGTAATTAAATTTTAATTAGCAATATATAAGTCATGAATTTTTTTTTAACAT
Source organism: Aralia elata (assembly GCA_034770075.1). Taxonomy (NCBI): domain Eukaryota; kingdom Viridiplantae; phylum Streptophyta; class Magnoliopsida; order Apiales; family Araliaceae; genus Aralia; species Aralia elata. The sequence goes on along the minus strand of CM068387.1, from coordinate 71,308,183 downwards.
TACTTAACTTTAAGGTCTCCTATACGAAATAAAGTTGTTTACTAAATTTTAGTCATTAATATATTTTGTAATATACATTAAAAAAATTATATTAATTATTATTTACAATAATATTTTATTTATATTTTTAATATATAGTTATTAGGAATATAATTGTTGTAGAATAATGAGTTGCCATTATGATTTTAGTTTTAAAAATTAGCCAATTAAATTTTAATAATTAATATATAAGTTAAAATTATTTTGTAACATTAATTAACTAAAATAGAATTGGTAACTAAAGTAATCATTAATATATTTCATATATATATAATATAATTTTGATGTTAATTATTATATGTACTCATAATATTTTTAATATATAGTCATTTAGAGACTAAAGTTGAGTAGAAATTTAAACTAAAATCCTAAATATGATTTTTAAGTTAAAATTTATCATATGACTAAGTAATTAAAGGACTCTTATAAAAAATAATTTTTTTACAGAATAATAAGTTAATACTCCCTCCGTCCCAAATTAATTGCTTTTCTAGGATTTTTTTAAGTCAAATTGACTATTTTTAAAATTAATAATTAAGCATATATAAATATATTTTTAAAATTATAAAAATTGAAATTAGTAATAAATTGTATATACTTTCTTTTAGTTATAATATCTTCACCTATATGTTAGCAAAAATAGTAAAAAAAATTAGTTTTAAAAATAGTCAATTTGACTTTAAAAAGTCTTAGAAATGCAATTAATTTGGGACGAATGGAATATTAAAATTTGTAAGACCATAAAGAGAGTTTTAGTTCTAATTAAATTAATCGTAGCAATATATAGGAGTATAAAAAGTATTTTTACTTCTAATTAAATTCTAAGCATATACCAAAAACCAAAGACAAAGACCAAAAAATCAAGTTTTGACTTATTATATATTTATGTAAATATAGATATGTTAAATTATTTTTCGAAAAAACAATCAATTTGATATTCTTATGTAGTTTTTTTAATCATTTGATAACTTCCACCTTAATACTTACTTGGTTATTCCTTCAAACATAAAAAGGACTGGAGGGAAAATCTCATGTCCTGATACTCATTATCCAAGAGGACCACGACAAAAGGGTAATACTATAGCAGAATGGTTATTGACTAATTGTACGTAACAATGACCATTCATAAGCTTCACTATATGAACTATTACACACTTCAAAACACCCAAAAAAAAAATGATTTATACTATAAGAATGAATTTATCTTATTCTGTCAATAAATAACAAATGGTTACAAGAAAAAAAAAATCATCTGTTGGGCAGTTGGACACACCGAAAAAATTCTACACCATTGGTTTTAGTAGGAGTAGAACAGGACTCATCTTGAACAGCATGAAAATTGCTTTGATCCATCAGCTCCATTGTTTACAAGGCTTACCCTGTTCACAGACAACTCGGCTTTGTATGAATCAGAATTTAGGACTTTTCGACTAACATTGTTATAGATCTCGCGGATGACGATCTCAAAAGCCTTTTGTACATTGGTAGAATCCAGTGCAGATGTTTCCATAAAGAACAATCCCTCTTCCTCTGCAAGCTTTACGCCTTCTTCCACACTTACATTCCTGATGTTTGCTAAATCGCTTTTGTTCCCAACTAACATCCTTGCCACAGTTGTATCAGAATGAGCTGCATGATATTCACAAAGTCGAAATGTTTGAGATCTTCAAAACCCGAAGAAATATAAATATAGCCATTAATTTGTTACATCAGAATTTGGTAATATCATGGGTAATCACATATGGAAGGTGAATGATTATAAAATGAGAACTTTATAAGAGAATAGTTTGTATGAAATATTAGGTCATTGCAAATTACCCTATCTTCAATGTCATTTGATATTGATTTAATTCAAGCCACAAGAAAGTGCTGATCTCAGTAGAATGTAAACATATATAAGCTTATAAATGAATATCAGAAAGCATAACATCACTTCAAAGTTGATTATTAATAATATAGGGAAACAAAATTCATGAATTGGGATATCTTAAAATACAGAAGAAAAAAAAACTTGGAATATAATATTTAAAAAGCTATTCACCTTGTTTGGCTAGTGTTTTCAAACTAATTTTGATTTATATTTTTCTCTCAAAAACACAAAGACCATCTTTAACATTGTGTTTGGGAGTTTTTAAGGAGACCAAAGAAAAGAAAGGGAGAGAAAAGAGAAGAAAAGAAAGTTAGAGAAAGTGAGGTAATCTTCTTTAGTCTTGTCTGGGAGTTTGTGAGCAGAAAAAAAAGTGAATTGATATATTTTCTCCGAGTTTTGTCTCTGAGTTTACACTTTTACTAAATTGGTATGTTAGTACCCTTGGACATGGATGAAAATAAATTGTGTTTAGATAAAAATTTAAGAGCAAAGTTGGTATTATGAAAATGTTACTAAATCAAAATTTCCTTTCTCTTCGAATCTTCTCAAAATAGAAGAAAACTTTTGGGAGAAAATGAGGCATGTTTTCTTTAACTTTCTTTTCTTTTCTCTCATAAAAAATAAAAATAAAAATAAAAAACCTTCAAGACACCCACCAAGTTTTATTTTCTCTAACTTTCCTTTCTTTTCTCTCCTATTTTGAACTCCCGAAACAGGATGTAAATAGTATTTTTTGTTTTTTTCCTATTTAAAGTTTCATTCATAAAAAGAAGAGATTGGTTGAAACATCGAGCTTCAGTCTAAATTAAAATATGGCCTTGTATACAGACTACAATGGCTAAAAAAAATTCAAATGCATTGAAAGCTGCTTTTACTGTTAACTTGAGATGGAAAGGGATTTTCAAATATTGATTTCGTTAATTCAAATTAACAATATTAGAAAATGATTGTCCAAACACGGTAAACAGCCACTATCGATTTCAAATACAGAAAACAAAGGCAAAAAATTAAATCCAAAATAGAAAAGAAATTTTCCTTCTTCTTCCCCCTCATTTTTTTTTTATTTTTCCTTTTCTCTTCCCCTCTTTATTCAGCAACCAAATAGTTCTTAGCACGATTTATTAGATTGGATATAACATCTTCTTCTAGTTCTTCAACTGACCCTCACCCACCATCATCTATAGAAAACAATATTAAGTTGATCAGTCCTAAACTTTAATTATAATCACTCATAAGCAAATGTCTTTAAACTTAAACAACTCACAACACCCAAAATTTAGAAGACTTAAATTGGAAATCTTTACGTCAACCAATCCTTTTTTTTTTAATTTTTTAAAAACAAAATCTAGTCCTTAAAGTCAATCCTACACATTTAACCAAATGCACCCACAAAACAATAACACCATTTACACTTGCAATTTAACTCAATTTGTCAAATATACAGAGCATAAATCAATTATCAGTAAATGCAAATAAATTACACTAACACTATTCAAATATTTGATCTAAGACTGTAGATCACATTTCAAAACATGAAAAAAGAACTTACTGTTGAGCTCTTCGAGCCATCGGCTAACGCTATCGAAAGTTGTGCGGCGGCTGATATCGTAAACAATGAGGGCACCGACGGCGCCACGGTAATAGGCGGAGGTGACGGCGCGGAACCGCTCTTGTCCGGCGGTGTCCCAAATCTGGGCCTTAACTTCTTTGCCGTCAATTTCCATGCTCTGGGTCTGGAATTCAACGCCGATTGTGGCCTTGGAATGCATATTGAACTCGTTTCTGGCGTAGCGGGACAAGAGATTGGATTTGCCCACTGCAGAATCTCCGATTATCACTACTTTGAACAAATACTCCTCACCCTCTTCATCACTTGAATCCATTTGAAGTTTTTTAAAGAGAAATTTTGTTTTTGATGGGGATTGGATGAAGGGTCGGAATCAGATTTAGCAGAAGAAAGGATGAAGAAATGGGAATTGGAAATGGGGAATGGAGGAAGAAGGAGAAATGGGCTGGCAGGCGCAGGGGCAATGGGAGAGAGGGACAAGAGGCGTTACTTGTGGGACCATTCTTTGTCATAATGGTATGCAACTACACGCCGAAGGTCAATTATTGTAATTAGAAAAAGAAAAATGTTTGTTTTTGGTGGGGTATAATATAATTACTATAATAGTATTTAATATTAGAGTGAGTGTTTTCGAGTTCAAGTTTTTATCCAAAAAAGTAAGAGGAAGAGAGTATATAAGTAGTTAATTAAAGTTAAGGACTACTTTATTCTCATTGTATGAATGGATCTCAAATGATTCGGTGATGTGTAGGCTTGAAATTATAGTGACTACAAGACCTTGTCTCCCCAAGGCTTTTGTTTGCAAAAAGTATACTATTTTTTTTTAATTTAATATTATTTTAAATTATTTAATTTTTTGATAAGGGACTATTAGTCCCTTAATATGAGACTATTAATTTCATAAAATCATTTAATAACTTAAAATGAGGGGGACTATTAATCCTACATTTATTATCGAATTATATAATCCCTCATAAATAGTCTTATGAATGACAAAAAATAGTCTATATGACTATTTAAAAAATTATTAATTCCCTATCATAGGATAAAATGGTCTAAAATAATATTAAATTAAGATAAATAGTCCAATTCTAAGCATACTTTTTGCAAACAAACATGTGACTTATTTGTGGGATAAAAGAAAAGATTCACAAATGCATTATGAACCAAATATACCATAGTTCATAAATTTCTTTTATTATGTACTTTCTCTTTATTTTATTATGAGTTATGTTTTATTAATTTTTTGTGAAACTTGTCTTTTTATCAATAGAAGATGAGATTTACTAATATTGTATTTGACATATTTTATGTTAATTATGTAATTCTTTTGCATTATCCCTCTAATGGGGCATTTAAAAAAAGAGTTGAAAAAAAGATACATACCGTGAATTTATGTATAAATATTTTTTTTGTCAATTTATATGGATAAATATTAGTGGTAATTTTTTTATGATATATGTAATTGTTTACATCCAAGTCCCAAAATTTTTGTTTTAGGTTAAGTAATTTTCGATTAAGTGCTTCAATCAATTAACTAGACATGATTGGAGAACTAGAGTTAACTGATGGCGTTCAAACAAAGGCATCTAGCTAGGTCGAAAATTAAGAAAATGGTTGAAGACGTGTTTTAAGTAGTCAAACATGTGGAATAACAGTTGGACACGCACGCTCCTTCAAAATCAACAATATAGAAATGCCACGTTCCGTTAACTGGCGCACCATCAGAGTTGATCGAAATTTAAAGAACTTGACAATTAAGCGCAATACTCAAAGCAAACAAGTGAAGATCCATGTTCCTTCAAATCAACAAAGTGGGTAGACCATGTGTCAAACTCTTAATGCACTTGCAAAAAGTGAGTTAGTGGGCTGAATTTTATGGGGGCGTGATTAAGTAGACAGTGAAATCGGTGCAGCAGCCTTCTAGTAACTTTATAAATAGGAGAAGTCCATTTTAGGAGAAAGAAAACACACTCCAACCAAGAACATCCATTTTTTCTTTCCAATTTCCCAGTAGTTTTAGCTTAGTTTTTCAACAATTAATTTGTTAAGCCAACACATGACTTAGCTAACTGTTGTAATAGGTAGTTTGTAACTTGTTACGTTCGCTTGGACATAGTTATACATTCAAATCCAGTTGTTTGCTTTTATTTGGACCTTCTTACGGTATTGTTAATTTGCTCTACATTTTGTTGGCGATGTATTTGATACAAGTTGTAAGTTTACAGCATATCTCAACAATTATATTCATGTTTTTATTTAACTATAAGGTATTGGAGTTATATTTTGCATGTATATGTTAATTGTAACTTGTTTGTCAAGTTTAACTCTGCTTTATAATTGTAATAATCGGTATATAGTCAATGATCTGACATTACTTGGTTATCTCACTTGAGTTGCATACTCAATTGAATTTAACCATTTAGTCAACAAGTTACTACTATAGTTGATTAGTTAGCCTATACGATATTGGTGGTTGTGATGCATGCAAATTTAACCATAATCATTAAATCAACGAATATGATAACTTAATTGATACTCCCTCCGTTCCAAATTAACTGCTTAGTTTTGACCTTTTTTAGTCAAATTAACTATTTTAAAAACTAATTTTTGTACCATTTTTGTCAAAATATAGGTGAAGAGATTATAACCAAAAGAAAGTATATACAATTTACTACTAATACCAATTTTTATAATGTTAAAAAATATATTTATATATACTTAATTATTAATTTTAAAAATAGTCAAATTGACTAAAAAAAGTCAAAACTAAGCAGTTAATTTGAGACGGAGGGAGTAATAGTTTAACAACTTGATATTTATAGTTTAACTTAATTCTGGTTATAAATTAACAAGTTGGTAGCTTGAGTTAGTTATCTTTTAAACAAATTGTCTAACATTGAAATCCTTAGTTAAAGACAAAAAGATCCCTTAAAGAAGCATTTCCTTCTTCTCTTTAATAGTGACAAGTTTTGGCTAATCAGTTGGTCGATATTGAAGGACAGTGTTAACGATATAAAATCTTACTAGTTAGACAAACACTATCTCATATTGAGTTTAACGAACTCTGACACGTCTACATATAAAAATTATTCAGGCACAACAGTAATATAGTATGTCACCATTATAATTTTATTTAATCTCATGTATTGATATATTTTGTATTTATACTTTGATAGAAAACTTTCGTAATAAATAGTAAAACTCGTAAACATATATATATATATATATATATATATATATATACATATATATTTGATTATTCTGTAAGTATGCAAAATCACAATCTAATTGTAATACGCAACGGAAAAATGGAAATTAAAATTTTTGCAACTTATCCATGAATCACCTTATGCATAACTATTAATTGATGAAGATTAACAAGATATAATACCTTAATAGATCCAACCTTTGAACCGCTACAAGATCTACTCCTTGTTGATTTCTTCAAGTTCCTCCTTTCTTTGCTCCTTGGATTAAACACTAGCTTCAAAGTGTATGAAGCACTCTAAAGGTGATCCACCAAGAAATGATTAATGAAGAAACAAATTATGATTTCCTAGAAATCAAGGATGGCTAATCCAAATAGTTCTTTCTTTCCTAACTCTTAAGAAATTCAAGAATAATTATTGATTTTTCCTAATCTCTATTAGGGTTCATCTCATGATCTCTTGCAAAAATAATGCAAGTATTCATCTAATCATTCTAGTTGTATACTTACATGTATACATATTCTCCTAACCCACATGTAGGTTTCATTTCACACATAACATATGTTACTTGTTTAATCAACATTAAGCAAGTAACACATATTAATCTAGAAATTGAATTTCATTTGCATTTGCATTTGTAGGAGCATTTATTACAACTAAACTCTTTAGCAATAAATGTATTAATTCAATTCCCAATCTAATTAGGAATTAAATAATAATAATAATAATAATAATAATAATAAGATTTCTCTTATTAATTTATAATTCAATATTTCTCCAAATATATCATTATAAATATTAAGCTATTCAATTTATTCTACTAATAAATTAAATACTTAATTTATTATCATTAAGCCAATTGTTTCTAAATAATATATTTCTTTTGCGGTGTGACCCTTTAGGTTCAATATTATGCCGGTAGTAGAATAAATAAATTAGAACAATTCTAATATTATTTATAATGAATTAAACTCCTTTAATTCATATATAAATAAATAATATTTATTCTACATCATAAGTGACACCTTACGATAATGTATCATGACTATCCGTATAATATGAAATCAACGTTTAATCACATAGAACCTATTCAGTAATAGTTACCGTACAATTCAATCATTCTACCATACAATGTCCCGATTAAATATAAGACATGGAATTACTGACAAGTCTTATTTTATTTAATCATATGCATTTCGATTTAAGAATGCACAACTCCGATTAATGTAAATTAGAAACTCCTTTCTAATTTTCATTCAACCCTGGCCAGGGATTTTTGAGCTGTCATTTATCAAATCGCATAGGACATTCTCTCCCTTTATCAGAAGTGGTAGATCCTTTGTCGATCATTCACCTACCTCCGTGTATACTTTATTATACCCGTACATACCCTATGACATACCCTAAGGTATTAAGGAATATGACAAAGTATAACTTAACATACACAAGGTACTATGATGATCTCAAGTCCAAGGATCACTTGTACAACTATCACTTAAGAACTTCCCTATTGACAGGTGAATAAAACTCCATTAGGGTTCTTTAAGCGAGTCACGTTCAGTGAACTTATTCTCTAATAAGCACCTACATACTTGCTTTAGTGTCTTCACACAAATGATTATGAGATCAATTATTATCTTCTAAAGATCAAGCATAGTATGTACTAATCTATCCGGATCAGTAATCCCAATATTAGTGATCCAACGATTAGGAACATTTTAGTTTTGAGCTTTCTTGAATTTAGATCTCACTAGCATGATCTCATCATGATTCTAAAAGCATTGCTCGAAAACTATGGGTTCATCACATTTATTAATTCAACCAATTAACATGGATAAAATATGTCTTTTATTCTATTATTAATATTTGAATAAGATTACAAAGTAAATGCTTATTACATCAAATATAATTGGCTTGAGGGCATATTACTTTCATATTCACCAAAGGACCTTCTATTTTACCAAAATAAAAATTTATGTGTAAAATTGTTATTGAAATATCACATTCTCTCTCAACTGTGTTACAGATATCACATTTATTTAAATTCAGTTACCAAAAATGTACTTGGTGGAAGAAAGTTATCCATCCCAAGTCACAATGTAAGCAGAGCACCTCAAACAAAAAAGCTGGCAAAGGGACGTGTGGGCATGAGGACTACACATCGCAGGCTGATCCAAACTCCTCAGAATATCCCCCAAACCCCACCCCTTTTGCCACATTCTTCAGTCAATCTAACTCTTCGAGCTTCCAACTAACTTCTCTCAGTTCTACTCTCCATCATATCCAACAATGCCCATCTTTACAGCATCTCTAATGGGATCAGCCTCAGGCCTTACTTTTCTCCCCCATCTCTCCGATAACTCCTCTTCTCTCTCGCATCTCACAAACCCACCTTCCAATTTCCCCAAATTCTACCGGAATTATTTTCCCCTCAAAAGACCCTCACTCTGCATCCCCAAAGTTTCTGTCGAGCAGGCTGCCGCCGCTGCCGGAGCTGTAGAGGACTCGCCTGACGATGTAAAACAATCTCGGGTGTGTTTTCTTTCCCCTTTATTCTCTTTGTTGGCATGTTGGGAGTTCCATTTTTAGTGATGGTTAATTTGTTGAGGATTGAAGAATTCAGCTAAACACCCATTTGGCCCATTTGGTGGAATTAATTCTTAGTGGTTGTATTGGTTCCTTCTATCAAAGAAATTAAAGACAATTTATAAATCCCATTTTGTAGTGCAGTTTCTTTTATGGATAAAGACAGAGAATTTGATGGGTTTTATATATTTGACGCTGCTCTTCAGCATTGAGTAGGGACTGAGCTCAAGTTAAATACTGGATTGGTGAATAGTTATTCAGAATTGAGTGATTAGGAGCTTGTCTCCTAAATTAAGTGTTCGTCTTCCCTTTCTGGGACTAGAATATTAAAATAACCTACTTTTGAAGCTATAGTTAAATCTCTTGGTATTGAATTAAATTTGAATGTGACTGTTGGTAATGATATAGTTAAGACTTCCTTAAAAAGTTTGAGGTCTAAATGGGAAATCTTTTTTCGGGAAGGATGTAGTTCTTTTTAAGAGGGAATGGTCCCTTAAGAAACCAAATGTATAAAGATTAAGTTCATGAATCAATTACTAATGGTAATAATTTGTATGAGAAATGTCATCAATGTTTATGATGCATCATGCTATTCTCAAATGTATTCAACATAGTATAGAAGTAAAATGTATTCAACATAGTATAGAAGTATGAAGCTCACGAAGGATATTAGTTCATTCATGATTTACTGGCATTTGCATCATTTTGTTATTTCAAAGGTTGTGGCTCCATTTATTCACATTGACTACCCCAGACCCACTAAATTGGGTTGTTTGCCCAAATTTGATATATTTTTTTCCCATATAGGAAAAATAGAGTTTTGGTTGCATATTTGGTGAAGGAGATTTTTGCACACATATTTTCTTGCAAAAGAGTGGAAACACAAAGTAAAACTACTAAGAGTTTGTAGTCCTCTTACCTTTGACCCTGCCGTTTCCCTGTTACTAAAATTTGTTCCACCTTCCCCTGCGTCCGCTATATCTTGTTTAGTGACCTTTGTACCCAAAAGGTAAAGCATTTATTTATGATAAGATAATAAAGTAATAGCACTAGTCAACTTATATTCTTAAATGAAGAAGAGCAAAAGAAAAAACAAAACAATAAGGCATCATATGCGTTTTACATGGTTCATAGATATAATGAAGCTGGAAAAATGGTTTTGATTGCTTTGTTGCAATTGTTCAACTAAAATACTTCACAAAAGATTATTAAACGACAGAATGTTTCAAAAACATACATATACAGATATTAACACAATATATCTGTACATGCTTGTATGTGGGTATCACCTTTTGACAATTAAGTCACATCTGTAGGGTCCAAAAATCTTGTGTCAGAATAATCTTTTGACGTTATGCTCAATCCGCCCATTCTCTTCTAATCTTCTTCGAGTTTCCTCTCTTCATTGAAGTCTAAAAATAGGTTACTAGCGTCTTCCTTTTGGGTATCAATCCACTAGGTTTTTGGAGATTGGAGATTCTCTTGAGAGCTAAAGAGTTTTCTATGGTTAAATCAAGAATTCTCCTGGTGAATTACAAAAAATAAGAAGCATATCCTGTATCTACTAATTATGCGACAGAGTCTCATGTAATTACTCCACTGTGTATATACTGGCTCTTAATCTTTAAATAAGGTTAGGATCCATGCTTCTAATGTGTCTGAGCCCAAACCGGTCTGAGTCGAATAGTAACAAGTATAACAACACTCAACTTACTTTTCAGTGCAAATGGAACTTGGTATGTCATTTGATACTTCATTTCTGCAAAGAAGTAGGTATCTGCTGATTGGAAGGTAGCAAGGACTTACAGTGAAAAGGGACTCATTTACGAAGGCAGGATTGAAAATTTCAATGGTGGTGGTTTGCTAGTGCGTTTTCATTCTCTTGTGGGTTTTCTTCCCTTTCCGCAGTTGAGTCCGTCTCACTCGTGTAAAGGTACTAATTTTTCTTTTTCTTGTTTCTAGCTTATGCCATTTTTCTTTAAGTACTACTTTTATAGTAATTTTCCTGTTACAAGAAATTGGCGAATATCATATATCTCAAGGTAGATGTTGTGATTTTAAGAAACAATTGGACAAGAAGCGGAAAAACTTCAAATCCATTTATCGTACTTTATCATGTACATACTTCATTTACACAATCATTATTAGCTCTTAAACATTATAATAATTACATTTTTGTGATAATAGTGCATGAATAGAAAAATATATGACAATATTGGCAAACTATAGCAAACTATTACTATAAGTCTATAATTGATTTTGGTACTAAATTTTGGTATGGAAGACTAGGTTCCTTTTACGCCTTTACCTTATATGTCTTCAAATATAGTTTTAGATTTGAATAGCTGTTCTATACAATCACTTACATTTTTTTGCATGCAAGCAGTTCATATTAGCTCAAAGAACTTCTGTAATAAAATAAAATATTTCTCATGATAAAGTGTTCTAACTTATTTTACATCTTTTGTGTTCCATTATCAATTTAGAACCACACAAGAGCATCCAAGAAATTGCAAAAGCTCTGACTGGTTCTCTTATCTCCGTTAAGGTACAAACATAACCAATTTTTTTTATTGCATATGTTGTCATCTAGTTACAATTTGATTATTTTTGTATTGAAATTGATGATTAGCCAAATTTTTGTGATTATTTCGATGAATGCATTTATGATGTCTTGGATGGGCATTATATTTGAACCAGTGTTACCTAAATCATGGTTCGGGGAACGAAATCGGAAACGAAGACATTACTTTTTTCGTTGTACGAAGTATGATAAGGGTAGGTTTCTTCGAATCTCTTAGCCTGGAACGTGGTACACTAAAAATAGCTTTCTAAAAACATACAGTTGAAACTGCTTGAGTTGTTTCTAAGCAGTGTCATACAAACACATTTTCAACGAGATTACGCCATGTTATCACTTGAAATGCATTTAGTTGGCTAAATTAGGTGACATTACTTAGAATCTTCTTTTACATATTAGGGTTTCTAGTAGAGTGTTCTAGATTAACTAATATAATTACTATACTTTGTAAATATCCTATATATTTTAAAGGATGATTCTAGATGGTGGATCCACCTTCCATTATATTTGATCTTAACTATTGATTGTATGGCCCCAAGGCTATATAAGAGGATGTTTCTCATTTGTAAATCATAAAGTAGTAATCATGCTTTTGCAACAAAAGTTACATAAATACGAGAAAAAGTTTTAGATTGACACATTTGATATTTTAGAATGAAAGTGTACCATGTTTTGGAACGTTCGTACCAAAATTGAATTCACTGTGAATCTCATCCTATTTTCCTTTTCGCTGGGAAAGGGGTCGTTATCAGACCATACATTCACAACCTGGTCCCCTTTCTCAGTTGAAAGGAAAATAGAAAATAGAATGAGATCCTGTGAGAAATTGAACTAAATCTATCTTGTCCAATGTACCAATGAATTCATCTCGTAAATAGTTGTAATTAACGGTTACGTTCGGCTTCTTGTTTTGTAGTATGGGGATCCCAACATCTTTAGCGTCCTCTTCATTCACGGTAGCAGCGTCAACATAAACCGATACTGGATCTGCATTCAACACGTGTTACCATCCAAAAACAAAATTAAACCACCCAAGTACAACAATTAGTCACCCTAAAATATTAAGAATCTTGATGGTATTGATCCACCAACACTAGAAAACCCTAAAATATAAAAATAATCAATAGGAGGTTATGGGACGAAATTACAAATCATAGTACAATATCACAAACAACAAATACATGTCAAAAAATAGCTTGTTCAATCAAGGAGAAATAATAATATGCATAAACTTAACAACATTTGAAAAGAAACCCTAAAATGCGAAGAACTAGACCTATCTGGTGAATAATAGAGGTCAAAACTGACCCACTAATACCAGAAAACAAACATTCTGAGGGAAAACATCAAAGTTCAATGTTCAGCATATTTCTTCTAAAGACAACAAAGTCGTAGATTTGTTAACCAAGGCAGTTCGAAGGGTGGTGTTAGTCAAAGCTGCTGTCAGCGAGCTATTGGTATAATGTCCTGATTTTTAGCTTTTGTTTGTCGAAATGAAAAATGTAAAGCCTGATTTTATTATGAAGTATGATTAAATGAACTTGTAGTAGAGTTGTTTTATAATCAGAAATGCTGAAGCAAATGAATTTATAGTTTGCAACTATTTCATAGAACCTTAATAGTCTAGCACAAGCATCTCAACTATATTGCCATCATTTACTGTTAAACTTAGTAGTTATCTTCAATTAATAGTACATTCAAGTACTGTTTCTTGGGGAAAGCAATTTACACATTAAAAAAAGTTGAATATACTTGCTTTATTCAGTTTTATATGCATCTCATTTGTGTTGTGTATTATAAACTTCTAATATAAAAAGTACACATGTTTTCTAACAAAGATGATGGTGCTGAACCTGACACGTCTATTTCTTATAACCCGTTAATACATAACTCATCTTCACATATATTTGTTAGAGTTTTTAAACCCTAAAATTTCATCAACACCACATTTGAAAAGATGTTTAAGCAGTTAACGAAATCTCTCTCTTCCATAGCTCGAAAAGGTATCAATGTTGTTTTATTTTACGTTTTTTAGGGAGTCCTCAAAGATTTTCGTCTTTTTCTCTTTAAAATAATATATCAAGCTATTTTTTATCTGATTCCTATATATTTTTTGTGATTTCGTCCCATAACCTCTATTGATTAGTTTTTTTTATGTTTTGTTTTCTGGTGTTAGTGGGTCAGTTTTGCCGTCTACTGTACAGGGAGGTCTCGTTCTTCGCATTTTAGGGTTTCTTTTCAAATGTTGTTAAGTTTATGCATATTATTATTTCTCCTTGGTTGAACAAGCTATTTTTTGACATGTATCTGTTGTTTGTGATATTGTACTATGGTTTATGATTTCATACCAAAATTGAATTCACTATCATGTTACCATTTTCTGGTAACTCATTCCCAAGTGAGTATATACTCAAGTTTTTGGAGCAAAATGAACGCAAAAAAGTTGAAACGTCTATATATTTCTCACCTTTACACGTTTATCCCTAAAAGCATGGTTAGACATTACTTGTCCCAATAAGAAGTGTTAGGGAGATGGGGGCATCCACAAAGAATGCCTTAATAAGCATATGTTCAGATCTAGCAAAAACTATATAGAGTGTCAGGTCCAACATGGTCAATAGTGGGACAAAACACTCCACAAATCATTAAAATTTAAAACCAAAAGGGGAAGAGCACAAACAATAAACTTTATATGCATGGAATCCTGGCAACGTGTACTATTTTATTATTATGCAAAGAAAAGTAGAAAACATAAATTTAATTTCTATCGAAAAACAACTTTGATTTGAATTACATAGTTCAACTTTTGGCCTATGCCTATGGGCAAAGAGGATGAACAATCCTGAAAGAGTAGTACAAACGTGTGTGATGAGCACTCTCATAAACCATAATAACAAATTTCAGCTTAACTGATTAGTCATGTTATGGGTATATATATACGTGCCAAGAATGAGGTGACATTCTTGCTTTTAAAAGAAATCTTTGCGTATTTTCCTTAATTTATGGAAATTAAAATTCCATGTTTCAAATATCAAAAAATCCAAAGAATCCTGAGACGTGATTGTCTTTTTTCTATTATAAAGTTTGATGTTTTCTCGTGGTGTCTATTTTTGTGGATGAACTTACTAGAAGCACATGATAAATGCTTCATAATAGTTTTTAATATCTAATAAGAGTTAAAAGTGGTAAAACATATAGTACTCTACCTATATTTTAGCTCTTCATATATGGGCCCTCTTAGTTGTACATTTCTATGCATCATTTATTCACCTGGAAATTAGCGAAAAAAGAAGAGACACTATTGGTGTCAACCCATCCTGAGTTTGTAACTTCTTCTACAAAGATGTACGTTGGCCTATATAGAATGTTGCAACCTTAATTTTATACACCTCTGTTCTAAAATATAGGATTAATGTTGACCTTTTGAAATCAATTTGGAAAATTTTTAAATCCAAAAATTGATATGCATTCTTTAGACAATTTGATTATGAAAATCGTAAGCTATGTAAGAAATACTACCAAGTACAAGATCTAATTCTTTCAAAAGTAAAATGTATCACATCAATTTTGCATTTGAAATTTGAAAACATCTCATATTGACTTTGAAAAGTCAAACATGATCTTATATTTCAGAACGTAAATAGTATTTTGTTATCAGTTGCAAATTATAATTTACTTTTGAATGTTGAAGTGAAAATGTAAGTGGATTTCCAATCAGCTATTGTGTAGATTTGCTGTAGAAATAATAACGAGAACTTGTTCTCACTTCTAAAATGGATATCTTAGTTCGCTATAATATGTAGTTCTTATCTTCATCTTTTTATAATAATCAATACAATTTTTTATTTCTCCTTCCTGGATTTAAGTTGGATGTATATTTTTATGTTTTATGGTGCAACCTTCTCACTTATCAGTATCCTGGAATGTCAATTAAACATAAATACTTATCCTAGGTAATCCAAGCGGACGAAGAGCACAAGAAACTGATTTTCTCTGAGAAAGAGGCTGCCTGGTTGAAGTTTTCTAAAAAAATAAATGTTGGAGACATTTTCGATGCAAGGGTGGGTTCTATTGAGGATTATGGTGCCTTTCTTCATTTACGCTTCCCAGATGGTACTCTTGTCTCTCTCTTTAAGACCTTTTTCTTTTTGGAACATATGCTGATTTGGGTGCATATTATGCGTTATGGAAAGTTACTAATACATGATAAAACTATGATGCAGGTTATTATCATCTCACCGGTCTTGTACATGTCTCAGAGGTATCGTGGGATTTGGTTCAAGACGTAAGAGACATCCTACATGAGGGTGATGAAGTGAGGGTGAAAATCATAAAAATAGATAGGTAATATTGCGATTCCTTCTTTATATACTTTCTAACGATCTTTACATGCCACATGATAACACTCGTTCAATAATTAAATCCTGAAAATCCTTGAAGTTTTTATATGATCTTTTTTTTTTTGATTATATTCATATATTTAAAGCTAGTACAACCTCTTGATGAAATTAGCGTTAGATAAAAATGAATGTATATTTGTCGTACTTCAATCTTATAAACAGAGAATGCACTTCAATCTTTTAGAATATAAATATCTATATCCAGGAAGTTGCATTTTGTTGATTTCCTTGCCTTTAAAATAGGCACAGTCATTCATCTTTCTTAGATGATACAGATTATTTATTTATACTGATAATTTTCTCAAGCTGTATTTTTGGTTTTGACTGTTCGTTGTGCTCAGCAAAAGAACTGCTTAGCATACTTTTTCGAAGTAAAAATATCTTTTTGGCTTGTTTTTCAAGTAAGCAACACTTTCAGAAGTGGAAATTTACAAACTTAATCTTGTATTTTGTGTGTTTACAAGTTTATAAATGGTGAATTCTTAAAGAGTTGATCTCTCTTTGATTTAATCACTTATAACTTCATATTTTTATTTAGAAAGTGTAATTAATTTTTTCTCAATATCAAGAATTTGGGCCTTAAATTTGGAACATGTTATAGGGCAAAGTCAAGAATAACATTGTCAATAAAACAGTTGGAGGAAGATCCACTGCTAGAAACTTTGGACAAAGTGATTCCTCAGGTGTGTTAAAATTTTCCTTGTCCTTGTGTTGATATTCAAACATCTGTATGCTTTCTTCCTGTGATTTAGTTCAGTTATTGATGATTACAACACTTAACACAGGATGGCTCAGGTAGTTCTGATTCTTCAAGTGCAGAAGATAGTTATGATATTGAACCTCTTCAGGGGCTAGAAACAATAATTGAAGAGCTACTACAGGAAGATGGGTATGGTTAACATTTATAGTTGAATTATGAAAGATTTAATAAAATCTAAAGCTCTTATTTGAAATGTAATCGAACTATTTGCGCATATAATTTTTGACTTGATTTGAATTCAACTTGGAAAGAGTTAAAATTGATGTGTGATTAGCTTTATAATCCGGGTATTTTGTTGTTCTATCAAAACTTGCAAACCATCTTGAACTAACTGCTAATTTTATTCTACCAAAACATTTGTTTCAAAAAAGGAAAAAAATTATATCTAGGAGATCTTCATACTTGTGCACTTGCTTAATAATAATAATAATTTTTTTTTGTTCTTTTTTTATGCTTTTCTGATCCAGTATAAGTGATGTACGAATCACTCGGCAAGGATTTGAGAAACGGGTGGTTTCGCAAGATCTGCAGCTTTGGCTATCAAATGTGAGTGTTTTTACGCATAATAACATACCATTCAGTGGTTTAAGTCGAGATCTATAAATTTCAGTGCTAAATTTGAGTCTTCCCTTGCCATAGGCACCATCTGTTGGTGAACAGTTCACTCTTCTTGCTCGAGCTGGACGACAGGTATGCTCTTTACTCCTCACTCCTCATTCCTCAATCCCTCTCTCTCCATACATATATATACACACACATACATTCATATATATATATATATATGTGTGCGCGCGCACGCGTGTGTTCCGCATAAATATATACATATTATGTATTTTGTTTCACGTTTACTCCTAAAAATAAAATTATTAGTTTAATAATGGTGGCAAGATAATGAAATTATGATTTCAAACTTGAAGACATTGTGTCATTTTATAATACTCCGTTTGTTCTAAATTATAAGATTATTATTGATTTTTGAAAGTCAATTTGATACATTTTCAAACTCAAAATTGAGAAGACTATTAAAATTATGAAACATTAGATATTACAATGAAAAATACTTTTTACAGTAATTTACAATACTTATCATTGGATTGACTAAAATTAAAGAAATTTATGTCAATTTCGAGTTTGAAAATGTCTTAAGTTGACTTCAAAAGGTCAGTAACGATCTTATACTTGGTAACAGAGAAAGTACCATCAACAAAAGAGGACTCTTTTTGTGGAACAAAAGAATTTGACAAATGAAACTCTTTTTGTGGGACAAAGGAAGTATTTATATACTCGTTTGTGATTCAGGTACAAGAAATACAATTGAGTACAGTACTTGATCAAGAAGGTATTAAGAAGGCGTTGCAGAGAGTATTGGAACGTGTCCCATGAGTTATATTCTTGTCGACGTGCAAAATCCAGGTATAAAAGAGTAAAAATAAATATCCCAAGTCCTCCATAGTTTTACCTTTCGATTTGTGCAGCTACTGTATAGAATACGGTCTGATCAAGAATTTTGGTCAGTGTTACCTGTATATTGTTCTCATTGATTACTGTTTTCCTTTCAACAGAATTCTTAATACTAATATCAGTGACACTTGATTAGTTTAATCTGTAATCTGTAATTTATAGTATTATTTAATAATGCATATAAAAGTAATAATAATAAAAACTTTTATGCAGAACATGGGCAAATTATAAAATACGTTAAATGTAAATCCGAGTCCTTTGAATTCACAAAGTCTCCTTAAAGCAAATTTATTCCCTCACTGGTGCTAAAGGATTAATCGAATAATTGCTTCCCAAGATAAAACGGATTTCCAGTTCTTAATTAGAAGCACTTCAAAATTAAGAACACTTCGAACCAAATTAGATGTTATGTACCGAACTTATATGGATTATTAATGATGCATGCATGAATGAAAATTCGGTAAAACTTACTGCACAAATTTATTGCAGAAACGGGATCTGTAGAACAACAACGGAAATAAAAAAATGTAGAACGGGACTTTTTACAGTAAATTGATTCTTCAGAAATGCGCCCACACTGGTTATTTATAGAAAATTTCCGCGCGCCATCAGTTGGGATATGACCGTTAGTGTTCAACTGTTGTCAAAATGACGTAGTATAGTGATAAATATTTTTAAACAAATTTTGTCTAAAAAATATATATCACCACCCGAACCCCGCCCGCCCGTCCGATCGGACGGACGGCGGCGGCGCGCGCGTGTGGGTTTGAACCAAGCCTTGGCTAGGTCCTCTCCCTTCTACAAAAGTGGGATGCCCCTTGGGGCCCTTCCCATTGAGCAAACATCCCATATATATGTTCTTTACATTTCCTTCCCACATCCTATGTGGGACTATGCAATTTACACCATATCAAGTAGGTGACTTCCAAGTCAATTTTCTCATTCAATTCCTAATGGATTTGAATAAATAAGAATACCACGTTATACTCCTCGCGGAGGAGAACGTATAGGTGCATAGACCCGACATTCGGAGTGTCGATCCCACATTAAATCGAGCCTCAAAATGCTCTAATATTTAATGTTTCAAATACCATTTCCAACAATCCCCCACATGAATGTAAAATTGGCTTTACAATATGAAAAATATGTTATGAATATGCAGACACTAGTTCGAGTACATGAGAAAAGATATTTCATCAGGTTAAGTAGCCTAGTGGCTTTGAACTTGCCCTAGTAAAATCTATCGGATTTACTTGGCTAATCAGTAAACTTGATGTCTTTGAACTGTCAGCTTTTCGTGTAAATCAAGACAATAGAATTCACAAAATATCTCTTCAGACATAATTGGTTCTCACGTTTGTGTTCATTTTGGCCTTGAAACACCTCTTGGTTCCGTAAGTATATTAGAGAATTCAGCCTTCAAAATTCTCACAGAAGTGGCCCCCTTCTTACTTACGTAGGTGACTGCTATGAAGAGTATCCTGCAATACCCCACTTGAACATATTTCAAGATATAAAAGTCATTAAAAGCATAACTTACCCTGATTCTCGCGGCAGATGTGCACTGTCTCATAATCATAATAGGAATGGTTAGGAGTATTTATCTCCGCAGTGCTTTACTGAGTACTACATAGTTTGGTTTGCCCATTGAACCTAGATCTTGGGATCTCCAGTCAGCTAGGTTGGGTTGCCACTATGACGACTCTTATTTAAACAGTAGGCTTTAAACCCATTCCCTTCGATGATTTTTCCACTTGCTCTCTTGTTAAACCTTTTGTAAGCGGATCCGCAATATTATTTTTTGACTTTACATAGTCAATTGAGATAATTCCATTTGAAAGCAATTGTCGAACGGTATTATGTCTTCGTCGTATATGACGTGACTTACCGTTATATAAATGACTCTGTGCTCTTCCAATTGCTGATTGGCTATCACAGTGTATACATATAGCTGGCACAGGTCTTGACCAATTTGGAATATCCTCTAAGAAATTACGAAGCCACTCAGCTTCTTCTCCAGCTTTGTCTAAAGCAATGAATTCTGATTCCATTGTAGACCTTGCAATGCACGTTTGTTTTGAGGATTTCCAAGATACTGCTGCACCTCCAAGTGTAAAGACATATCCACTTGTGGATTTCGAGTCTTTATTGTCAGATATCCAATTAGCATCGCTATATCCTTTCAATACTGCTGGATATCTTGTATAGTGCAGTCCATATTTTTGAGTATGTTTTAGATATCCTAAAACTCTCAAAATTGCTTTCCAGTGATCTTTCCCTGGATTGCTCGTATACCTACTTAGCTTACTTACCGAATAAGCCATATCTGGTCTAGTACAGTTCATGACATACATTAAAGTGCCTATTATACGAGAATATTCTAGTTGAGATATGCCATCACCTACATTTTTAGCTAGATGAAGATTTATATCAACTGGGGTCTTATTTAGAATTATATTATACTTGTTAAATTTTTCAAGTATTTTCTCAATGTAATGAGATTGAGATAATATAATTCCATCAGAAGTTCTAGAAATCTTGATTCCTAAAATTATATCAGCAATCCCCAAGTCTTTCATGTCAAACTTATTTGACAACATACGTTTTGTTGAGTTGATAACTTCATTGTTGCTCCCCATGATTAACATATCATCCACATAAAGACAAACAATAACATATTCCTTTTGAGTGCTTTTGACATAAACACATTTGTCACACTCATTAATTTTAAAACTATTTGATAACATAACATTATCAAATTTCTCATGCCATTGTTTTGGTGCTTGTTTTAATCCATACAAGGATTTAACAAGTTTGCATACTTTCCTCTCTTGTCCAGGAGCAATGAAACCTTCGGGTTGTTCCATATATATTTCTTCATCTAATTCACCATTTAAGAATGCAGTCTTTACATCCATCTGATGTATTTCAAGTCTATGTAAAGATGCTATTGCTATTAGCATCCGAATAGATGTAATTCTTGTAACAGGTGAATAAGTGTCGAAATAATCTAATCCTTCCTTTTGTCTATAACCTTTAACAACAAGCCTTGCTTTGTATTTATCAATTGATCCATCAGCTTTCATCTTCTTTTTGAAGATCCACTTATACCCTAAGGGTTTGGAACCAGGTGGAAGGTCCACCAATTCCCATGTATGATTTTGCATAATGGACTCAATTTCACTATTAATTGCTTCTTTCCAATGAGAAGCATCAGGAGAGGATATTGCTTCCTTGTAAGTTTGAGGATCGTTTTCTAACAAAAATGTTAGAAAATCCGGACCAAAAGACGTTGAAGTCCTTGTCCGTTTGCTACGTCTAGGTTCATCCACTACAGATTCTTTGTCTATATTTTCAGGATTATTACTAGTAGCATCCAAAGGTCTTTTGTTTGAATTTGAATCATTATTTCCATTGTATGGAAAAATATTCTCAAAAAATGATGCATCTCTTGATTTAATAAATGTATTAACATGAATATCGTTAATTTCAGATTTATGAACAAGAAAGCGATAAGCACTGCTGTTATTTGCATAACCAATGAAAACACAGTCAATTGTTTTTGGTCCTATCTTAACCTTTTTAGGTTTAGGAACCATTACCTTTGCTAGACACCCCCACACTCGTAAGTATTTATAGCAAGGTCTATGACCTTTCCATAATTCATAAGGTGTTTTATGAGTTTTCTTATGAGGCACTTTGTTAAGAATATAATTGGCAGAAAGCAAAGCTTCCCCCCACAAATTCTGGGGTGCTCCAGAACTGTTTAACATAGCATTCAACATTTCTTTCAATGTTCGGTTCTTGCGTTCAGCAATACCGTTAGATTGAGGTGAATAAGGAGCAGTAGTTTGGTGAATAATACCATGGTTAGAGCAAATCTCTTCAAATGGTGATTCATATTCACCACCTCTATCGCTTCTTATTGCTTTAATCTTTTTGCTAAGTTGATTTTCAACTTCATTTTTATAAAGTTGAAACATTTCGATAGCCTCATCTTTGCTTCTTAGCAAATATACATAACAATATCTTGTGCAGTCATCAATAAAGGTTATGAAATATTTTTTTCCACCTCTAGTTTGCACAAACTTTAAGTCACATATATCAGTGTGAATTAAATCTAGAGGTTCGGTTTTCCTTTCAACAGAATGAAAGGGTAATCTTGTCATTTTTGATTCCACACAAATTTCACATTTATGTTTTAGATTAATATCAAATTTAGGCAAGAACTCTAAATTAATTAATCTACGCAAAGTATTATAATTAACATGTCCTAATCTAGCATGCCATATATTTGAAGATTCTAACAAGTAAGCAGAAGAATTAATTTTATTATTATCAATAGACTTCGGTACAACAGTCATAACATTCATCTTAAAGAGCCCATCAGTCATGTAGCCCTTTCCTACAAACATATCATTCTTAGTAAGTACAAATTTATCAGACACAAACACCAACTTGAAACCATTCTTGCTAAGCAGTGACCCAGAAACTAGATTTTTGCGAATATCTGGCACATGCAGTACTTCGTTCAAAGTGAGTTCCTTGCCAGATGTCATTTTCAGTATAATCTTTCCACGTCCTTGAACCTTTGAACTGGAGGAGTTTCCCATGAAGAGTTGATCATCATTTTCTACTGGTTTGTAAGTAGAAAACATCCATTTGTTGGAACAAATGTGGCGAGTAGCCCCAGTGTCCACCTACCATTCTTTGGGGTTTCCTACCAAGTTACATTCAGATATAACTGCACAAAGATTAATGTCTGAAACATTTTCAGAAAGCTTTTCCAGTTCTGTCACATTCGCTTGAGCCTTTTGTTCTTTCTTGAAGTTCTTTGGCTTGCGACATTCATTTGATTTATGTCCTGGAATGCCACAGTTAAAGCATTTGCCTTTGAATTTCTTCTTAGCCTTGGAAGTATCTTTTCCTTCACGCTTCCTTTTGTTGTTGTTTGGCCTTTGTTCTACCACATTTGCCTTTGCTTCAATGAAGTTTTTCCCAGTCTTCTTCTCAGATACTCGATTGTCCTCTTCAATCCTAAGTCGCACGATCAATTCTTCAAGATTCATCTCCTTGCGTTTATGCTTTAGATAATTCTTGAAGTCTTTCCATGATGGTGGAAGTTTTTCAATCATTGCTGCAACTTGGAATGAGTCACTTAATGACATTCCTTCAGAATGAATGTCATGTAGAATTACTTGTAATTCTTGAACCTGAGTGATAACTGCTTTAGAATCTACCATTTTATAATCCAGAAATCTACCGACTATGAATTTCTTCATGCCAGCATCTTCAGTTTTATATTTCTTGTCTAAAGATTCCCAAAGTTCCTTTGCAGTTTGAATAGTACAATACACATTATACAATGTATTATCTAAACCATTCATCACATAGTTTCTGCAAAGGAAATCCGCATGTTTCCATGCGTCAACAGCAACCACTTTTTCCTTGTCTGTTTCTCCTTCAGCAAGAGTAGGACAATCCTCTTGTAGAAACCTTGCCAAGTTCAGTGTTGTGAGATAGAAGAGCATCTTTTGTTGCCAACGCTTGAAATCAGTTCCATTGAACTTTTCAGGCTTCTCTCCATGAGACATAGTCACGGCAGAAATGGTACTAGTAGATGCCATTTCTGTTATACAAAAAAGACAATTTTCAATAATAGAAACAAATTTCTGTTTGTACAATATTTAACAAATTTTTTGTTAACAAATTTGTTTTTGCAGAATATTTATATATTAACACAATAATATATCTTAACAATCAAAATAAACTGTTATATGAATTTGAAAACAATAACAGAATAGTATGTATTAATATGCAAACAATTTTCTGTTTACATAATACACTAATACAATTACAGGAACAAAGTAATATATATATCTATTAACATGCTATTTTTATAACCTGTTAAAATAGAATAATATGTATATTCATATGCACTTAAAATCACAGAATATTATTTAGTAACATGCAACTAATATTCTGTTAATATTATTGAATACGATATGCATGCAATTATAACCAAATCATGCAAATTCTGAATTCAAGCGAGATATATAACATGCAATTTAAATTTACTGCACTAATTGCACTCATATATATACTAACAGAACATGCAATATGATATCTTAACGTGATCCGTGTATATATGATATATAAATATATAAGTATATAACATACTGCAGGACAACAATGTGATTCAAAACAGTTTAATAAAGTACTAAACAATTGTTTCCTTATGAAATATAATTCTGTAATTAAACCTTTTATAAAACCAAAATTACAGAATATTAAATAAACTATAATTACAGAATACTAAATTTGCTTTAAGATTGTAATCTGTAATTTATAGTATTATTTAATAATGCATATAAAAGTAATAATAATAAAAACTTTTATGCAGAACATGGGCAAATTATAAAATACGTTAAATGTAAATCCGAGTCCTTTGAATTCACAAAGTCTCCTTAAAGCAAATTTATTCCCTCACTGGTGCTAAAGGATTAATCGAATAATTGCTTCCCAAGATAAAACGGATTTCCAGTTCTTAATTAGAAGCACTTCAAAATTAAGAACACTTCGAACCAAATTAGATGTTATGTACCGAACTTATATGGATTATTAATGATGCATGCATGAATGAAAATTCGGTAAAACTTACTGCACAAATGGGATCTGTAGAACAGCAACGGACATAAAAAAATGTAGAACGGGACTTTTTACAGTAAATTGATTCTTCAGAAATGCGCCCACACTGGTTATTTATAGAAAATTTCCGCGAGCCATCAGTTGGGATATGACCGTTAGTGTTCAACTGTTGTCAAAATGACGTAGTATAGTGATAAATATTTTTAAACAATCACCACCCGAACCCCGCCCGTCCGATCGGACGGCGACGGCGGCGCGCGCGTGTGGGTTTGAACCAAACCTTGGCTAGGTCTTCTCCCTTCCACAAAAGTGGGGTGCCCCTTGGGGCCCTTCCCATTGAGCAAACATCCCATATATATGTTCTTTACATTTCCTTCCCACATCCTATGTGGGATTATGCAATTTACACCATATCAAGTAGGTGACTTCCGAGTCAATTTTCTCATTCAATTCCTAATGGATTTGAATAAATAAGAATACCACGTTATACTCCTCGCGGAGGAGAACGTATAGGTGCATAGACCCGACATTCGGAGTGTCGATCCCACATTAAATCGAGCCTCAAAATGCTCTAATATTTAATGTTTCAAATACCATTTCCAACATAATCTTCTAGCAATCCAGTATTCTCTTTACCGTCTTTCAAATCTCACCACTGCTATTAGACCTGGCAAACGGGCCGGGCCAGCCCAAACGGGCCGGGCTTGAGACGGGCCGGGCCGAAAAGGCCCGGGTTTTTATGGGCTGAAAACAATAGGCCCGTGGCCCGGGCTGGGCCAGCCCGCGGGCTTATAATTTTTTTTTTTAAAACAATGCATTTGGGAAAGTTTGAACTCATGACCACTTACAACTAAACAAGATCTCTTACCAACTGAGCTAGACAAACTTTGTGACATTGTATACGTTAATAATATATATATATATATATATATATATACACACACACACACACACACAGTTAATTTATATTGTTATATATATATATACATATAACATTAATAATATATATAATTATATATATACACATTACTAATATATAAATATATATATATATATATATACACATAACAATAACGTGTATATATATATAACAATAACATATATATGTATCAAATTTTGTAAAACTTTTGGAAATCTTGAGAAATAAAAAGGTAACTTAGACATAGAAAAATAAATAATAACAAATATTGTTATAGATACACGTTAATAATATATATATACACGTTTAATATATATATATATATGTATATATATATATATATATATATATATATATATATATATATATATAACACACACGTTACTAATATATACACCTCTCATTAGTCATTACTAAATAAGAACTCATACCAACAAGGCAATAACGTGTGTGTGTGTGTGTATATATATATATATATATATATATATGTATGTATGTATGTATGTATGTATGTATATATATATATATACACACACACGTCAATAATATATATACATACATACATACATACATACATACATATATATATATATATATATATATATATAATAATGTTAGTAAAACTTTTGGAAATCTTGAGAAATAAAAAGATAACTTAGACAGAGAAAAATAAATAATAACAAATATTGTTATATATACACGTTAATAATATATATATATATATATATATATATATAACAATAACGTATATATATAATATATTAATAATATATATTGTTATATATATAACGTTAATAATATATATAATTATATATAACATTAATAATATATATAATTATATATATATATATATATATAACACGTTACTAATATATACACCTCTCATTAGTTATTACTAAATAAGAACTCATACCAATAAGGCAATAACGTGTGTGTGTGTATATATATATAAAATAATAATAATAATAATAATAACGTATATATAACAATAATATACATATATATATATATATATATATATATATATATATATAATGTTAGTAAAACTTTTGGAAATCTTGAGAAATAAAAAGATAACTTAGACAGAGGAAAATAAATAATAACAAATATTGTTATATATATATATAACAATTTTTTAAAAACTTTTGGAAATCTTGAGAAAGGAGAAGGTAACTTAGAGAGAGGAAAATAAATAATAACAAATTTTATTATATATATATATAACGTTAATAATATATATACATTAATAATATATATTGTTATATATATATATATATGTTAATAATATATATATACATATATATGTAACATATACATAATAATAACTATTGTAGCTCAGTTGGTATAAACATTTGTTATGAAGTTGGAGAGGTTTTAGGTTCGAGTTTTCTTGGAAGCATTGGCATTGAATTTTTGCAAATAATATGTGGACGGGCCGGGCCACCCGCGGGCCGGGCCATCACGGGTCGTGCCAAAACGGCCCAGTTTTTCTTGGGCTAAAATTCTTGAGCCCGTAGCCCAACTTTTACGGGCCAAGCCCGCCCGGCCCGCGGGCCTGGGCCTTAATTGCCAGGTCTAACTGC
The DNA here is from genome assembly GCA_034770075.1 of Aralia elata. Lineage (NCBI taxonomy): Eukaryota > Viridiplantae > Streptophyta > Magnoliopsida > Apiales > Araliaceae > Aralia > Aralia elata. The sequence continues at coordinate 71,280,557 of CM068387.1, read as the reverse complement.
TATTATATGTTAACTGCATACTGGGTTTTGCCAGAGACAGTTCGTAAGTAACATCATAAGCTAGCTGTTACAACGAACTATGACAAATACAGGAAATCAACAAAAAAAATTAAAGCCGATATAATACAAGATTTACGTGGAAATCTTGAATCGGGAAAAACTATAGAGTGAGGTAATAAGATATTATTATATCAAAATGTGAAGCATACCATATTTGAATCTCATCCTAAAAACGGTTAAATTTGAGAGAAAAAAAGAAAGAGGAGAGAATGCTAAACCTCATCTTTCTTTTTCTTATTTGTATCGACGTAAAAACTAATTAGAATAGGGTCAAATGTCGGATCATGAATTAAAATTTGAAACACTCGTAATACGAGTTTTCTTTTTTCACACACTTTTCTCTTCATGGAAATCTCTCTGTTGCATTAATCAAAGCAACATTTTTTTGCTCCCTTGCTTAAACCGCTCCAAATATGGAGCCACTACTTTTAAGCAATATTTCCCAAATATGACACATAATTTCCAAGGTTGTTAGTTAGTTGGTAGTGAGTCACTCAGCTTGTTTGTTTGTTTTTTTTTAGAAAGATATGAATATAAATACAAATAAATTTTATTACCACCATCCATTACAATAATCAATAATCAGAATACAAGTCTCACAATAAAATTCATCAAGAATTTTGAGGGAGCTAAACAAATATTATTTTAAATTTGTAGTCAATAATTTTTTTTTCTTTCGACGACAACTAGGTAGATCTTAATTTTTCTCTTTATATCGATAACATTATATCGGATTTTTTTTCTTCTTCTTTTGCTCAATCAATATTATAACTAATTTAATGTTTTGGTGGGAAGTGTGCTCACACTAATTATATGTTATACATGCTTTTGATTATTACTTTTTTAAAATCTTAAATATTTGCAACACGTAGACATAGTATTTTGTATCAACAATTTTTTTTGAACACTGATATTTTCACAACAGAAAATGATATTTCTACATGAAAAGTGTCATTATAGATCCTATAGCGACGGTTTTTCCCGTCGCAATACATCTATAACAACAATTTTCATGTGAAAATATCAAAAAGTGTTGTGAAAATATCAGTTTCCTTTTTTTAATCGTGCGTGTGCTAGAGCTTAGCAATTCTTAACAAAAAATTAGTTAGCACCAAGCATTTCACATGTACCTGGCGCATACACAATTGTACTCTTTTACATTTCTTATAACCATAACAATATATTTGATAACAAAGGAATTTTTTAAAAAATTGTTTACAAAATGATGTGGTTGATTGTGATTGGTTATTATTACTAGGTCCATCCATGTATGATAGATCATCCACTAATTACACTCATGCCATATCATTTTGAAAACTAATTTTTGCAAGTTTTTTTTTTCACCATAGCAACACGAAATACAAAATTATTGACTATTTTTTTTTTTTTATCAAATACTATTTTATCATTGTTTTAACAATAAACTTTAATCTTAGTATTATACCAAAAAAGGAAATTATAAAAATAAGATTCTTATCTAGAGAAGTAAGTGATTCACTTAAGTAGAATAAATATCCCAATCTTTTCGTATACTTATTTTGGAAAGGTTTAACATTTGCACACAAACGCGCAAAAACACATAAATGTAGATATGATAATATGATATGATATGATCAGCATGCAAATGTATAAGTAAGAATCAAACTTATGATAGAGCAGCATTCATATGATCAACCAAGTGCTTGGTTCTATCCTAAAAAAATGGCACCCAAAATTTCCAACACTTTCTTATGCATTTTCCTTCCTTTTCTATTCCATTCAAATCAATCCCATGAAAATTCACGTGGCGTCAATCGAAAAAACCCAATTTTTTTTAACAAATTGCATGGTTGTCAAAAAGGTGACAATATTGAAGGGATTCACAAGTTAAAAATGTACCTTCATAATTTAGGTTATCTTAGTTATGATCAAAATTCTGAAAACGGTAATATTGATGTTTTTGATAATTTATTAAAGTCGACCCTCAAAACGTACCAGTTAAATTATAATCTCAATGTTACTGAGGTTTTAGACGTTAGTACAGTATCAACAATGATGATGTCTCGGTGTGGTGTGTGCCTGATATTATAAATGGTACTACTCAAATGCGGTCAGGTACAATGAGAACTCAACATCATGGTTCAAGCTTTCTCCAGATTGTCTCTCACTATGCCTTCTTCCCGGGTAATTAAGCATGGATAAAGTTTGTGTGTAAACCGTTAAGTTCAATTTTTTTTCTCTTCTTAAATCTCCGCGTCAATTATTTTTTATTTATTTCTCAGGCCTAGGGTTTTCTTTTTGCCCCGCCCAAAATTATTGACTTTCAATGTGGGATCCGTTCTCCATATGACAAGTTCACATTGGTATTCATAACATTCCACGCTTTCTTACTGACGTCCACGACGGCTTCACTCTAGCGACACTGACCCGATGCTCTTTGCGTTTATCAGTATTTTAATCTGGCTTCTAGATTGTCATTCCCGCTTAGTCGATAGTTCCACGAGTCGTCTGCTGTGATACCAATTATTACAATATAAGCTCAATACAATATTTACCATTCCAACGCGTATGTACATTTTTTATACACACGATACAATCGTGTTTTGAAACATTAGATTAGTAAACTTTGCCTAAAAACATCAACCTCTTTTTCAACGTGCTTTTAGTATCTTCTATTTAGAACACAAGGCAAAAACATCATGTCCCTCAAACTTATTCCACAAAGTCATTTAATCATTATTCATCTACTATTACTTTCACAATATATTTAAATGATATATCTGTCATAAAAATATTATAATTTTTGTTACGAGTAGACAAATAAATAAATTATCAATAGTTTCATATTTATTTACAGTGTGACATTATATTTGGTCGCAAAAAACAATTATAATATTTTATCATGATTCAAAAATAAATAAAAAATTGTCTCCTTACAGGTAATCTGAAATGGACCAAGTTCAACTTCACCGTGCTCTTCTTCCGGCTACCCGTGAAGATGCCTCGGATCCTGTCCACCGGCCTTTTCTTAAATGGACCTCCGTCTCACCGCTCACATTTACATCCATTACAGGCTACGATTATGCGGACTTAGAGATTAGTTTCAAAAGGGGTGATCAGGGAGATGGGTTCCCGTTTGACGGCCCAGGTGGAATATTGGCCCATTCTTTTGCACCAATGAACGGAAGGTTTCACTATGATGCTGATGACAAATGGGCCGTTGGCCCAGTTCTGGGTGCATATGATTTGGAGACTGTGGCATTGCACGAAATTGGGCACTTTCTTGGGCTTGTACATAGCTCGGTTAATAATGCTATTATGTTTCCGGTTATTGGGCCTGGTGTGGTCAAGGATTTGGCGCTCAAGGCCCTTTATAATGCATAAATGTTGAAAAAGGTAGTGCCAAAAATAAGAGCTGCTTTTTTGCGTGTTCTAAAATGAGTAAATGGGAGTCCATTTATCTTAATGAAAAATGATTAACTTAACTTTCGTATAAATTAACCTTGTTAATTAGCTTGAATTCCAAGGATAAATGGAAGCAAATGAAGTTATTTTAAAAATGAATAATTATTTTCTGTATAATTTTTAATACAGCAGACTGTATTAGTGTGTAAGATAAAATATTGGATGAAATACCAATAACCTATATAAGAATATTTATCTGTTGTTTGGTAGGGGAGGAAATGGAAGCACAATGAAACGTTAATTCCGACCAAATATTCCATTTTGACATTTAATATTCTCAAAATGATCTGAATGAGCGTTTCGTTGGAATGCCTATATATTTCACTTATACATTTGAAATAATATTCCTAAAAAAACGTTATGAAAAAGATTTGGTTACTGAACAAAATGGATCCAGAATAACCCTAACTATCTCACCCAAAGAAAAAATTTAGATTTATTTAGAATATTAATTGGAACAGAACTTTTAAATTCAATGAATTTTGATCTAGGTATGACAGTAGTTTAATAAAAAAAAATCACTATTGTTACTCAACTAAATTCTGTTAGAATTTGAACAAAAAATAATTATGAGTTTCATTAATTATTTAATGAATCCACATATCAATGTGTTCTACTCTATGAGTAGATTAAATTAAGTATTTGGATGCTCAAATCCATAGAGTAATGAATGAAAAATTAACTCTCAAATATCACCCTTGGAAATGATAAGAAAAATTTGTGGGAAGCAAAGTCCCACATCGGTTAAGAACTAAAATATTAAGGATGATTTACATATTCTATTACATTTTTAAAAATAATTACAACAATAGTGCACTCATAAAATCTTTACACAACTAATTCACTTCCATATTTATTTACAATGTTAGTGCAATTAGGATTCCTTAATTTAAGGAATTAGTATTCAATTAGGATTCCTTAATTTAAGGAATTAGTATTCAATTAGAATTCCTTAATTCAGGGATTAGTTATACTCATGGCTCCTTCTCTCTCCTCATCTATAACAACTGCAGTTATAGATATAAATATATATATATATATATATATATATATGTATATATTCCGATCTTATTTCTCAACGGCTGATACCTTCCGCTTGATTGTTGTTTTAGTTTTCTATAAGTGCTGATTCTCAAGAACTGAACACTCGTAAGTTTTTTAAATTCACTTGTAGTTAGGGCTTCATCTAAATCATAAACCCTGTTGGCTGTTGGGGCTTTATAACATTCAATTAGTTCTTGATATATTGATTTTGTTTTAGGTCCTGAATTCTACAGTTGTATATGTCTTGGGGATTATAAATTTGTTTTTTTTAATGTTCTTTATTGAAGCTTCTTTTGATCATAGAGTTAAGATTTGGGTAGTTGGACTTGCTCTGATTGAAACCATAAATTATATTTAGGTATCAACCAACTGTATATCTCCAGTAGCTTCTCAAAATGAAGGGTCAAAATGAAAGTGAGTATGAAGATTCAGGCGGTGGTGGCGGTGGATATGAATATTGGATGATGGTAACCAAACCTTCATACCAAGGTAACCAAACTGTCATATAAAAGTAACCAATCAACCTCCACACTTTAAATTTTTTCTTAGTACAGTTGGTTACCAAACCTTCAGATTAAGGTAAGCAAACCTTCGTACCAAGGTAACAAAACCTTCATACCAAAGTAACTAATTCACAACCACACCTGCAGTTTTTTCATAGTGCAGTTGGTAGCCAAACCTTCAGACCAAGGTAACCAATTCAAATTTATTAAGTTACCAATTTCGTTTGAATGTGATGTAGTTGGTAGCCAACCATTCATACAAAGGTAACCATTTTATTATTTATGAGTAACAAAATAGTTATAAAAAAAATTTTAGAACATTAAAAGTTGCATCTATTTATTTTTAAACTTTTTATAGGGTAAATCTTCTTCTTATTCTCATTGGCGTTTTGGACAACGGAGATTCGCGGCGGTGTAACGGCGGAGTATGTGAAGTGTAACGGCGGACTATTATTTCAAAGTGTATGTGAGGGAGATGAAGATTTGAATTTGAATATTTAAATTTGAATTATTATTTTGAATTTGAATTTGTTTTTGTTGTTAGATCCAAATATTTGAATTTGAATTATTAATTATGGCAGTTATTTGTCCTTGATTTGAGGTTTCCTTATTAATGTGAATTGTACTATTTTTGTAATATGGGTCCTAATTACACTCTTTTGGTAATTATTTGGTTGATGCACTTTTCTTGTAATTACTTTCTATTTGTTGTATACTTATGTAAAGAACCCAAATATTAATTGGTTTATATACAAGAAAGTTGCCTTTGGGTTTGAGCCCCAAGGGGCACCCCACTTTTGTGGAAGAGAGAGGACATAGCCAAGGCTTGGTTTGAACCCACACGCGCGCCGCCGATCGACCGGTCGGGCCGGACACGTGGCTCGAGACTCATGGGTCTGAGTCCTTGTATATATTTTTTGGACAAAATTTATTTGAATTTTGTTTATTTTATTTTAGTTTTATTATTAAAACAAAACTGTGTCGTTTTGGGACGAACAGACGCGTCAATACTGCACGGGCTATCTGACCAAACGAACGTCACAAAACTACGTCGCTTTTGGCTTGAACGGACGCGCCTTTTCTGACATAGGCTAAAACTACGTCGTTTTTGGCCCAACAAACGCACCGAACAGACATGCCCATTCTGCCATGGCCGAACAGATGCATTTCATATCATTTCAAGTGGTTGTGTCCCATCAGATGAGTCACGAATCCTTCCTATAAATAGAGTAGGAAGGGCGGCCATTTCATTTCATTCAATTCACAAGCAATCAAGCAATATAATTCATTTAAGTCATCTGTATAATTCATTTTAGAGTCTTTTTAGAGAGAGAGTCAGAGCATTTATTTTGGTTCGCTGAGTATACTATTTGTAGTGTTGCTATAGTATACGTTGTCATTGTATCTTGGGAGACAAATGACGCCAACAAAAACTAGAGCAAACATATAATAACGGATTCGAAATTGTAACCAAGCGTTTAAGCACCAATAAGGAGGACATAATAATCATAAGGACATAGTACATTGTATTAGCCTTGACATATATTCTTTGTGCTTCCAAGTTTGGTTTTACAGATAAGTTTATATATATATATATATATATATATATATATTAGTTTCAATTATTATTAATTTTAGTTGCAAATATATATTATTAAATATATATCTTCCCTAACAAATTCATCATTAAAAATAATACAGTCGGTGGCCTTGCCAGAGGAGTCTGAAGTATGGGAAACTGTTAAATCTTTGAATCCCAGATAGTGCTCCAGCCTCCGGGGGTTGATGGTTTTACTGGTCATTTTTTCCAGAACTGTTGGGGAATCATTAAACATGATGTAGTGGTAGCTGTTCAAGATTTTTCTTAACTTTAGTATGTGTCAAAAGAGGATAAAGTAACTTTTGGTACTTGTACTGGGATTTGACTTACAAGTTGATATCCCAACTGAAAAAAGTCTTAGTAGACTAACAGATCCTACGTACTATGTAGGTAATGACATTTGTATCTAGGACCCATAAGAGGTGAGGGAAATCTTCCTCCTAGTTATTGCACGTGACTCACGTGAGGATGGGGATGACCATTAAACCCTAATTTCCCTTATTTCGCCTCCTTCATCCTCACTTTTGACCTCTGATGGGTCTCAAATACAAATATCATTATTCACATAGGATCTATTACTAAGACTTTTTCGTCATGTCCGTTAGTAAAATTTAAAAAAATTACATAAATATTTAAGTACAATCACCAATTTGTAAATTTTTTCTAGTATAAACACCAATTTATTACTTTTTTCAATTGAGCTATCAACTTGTAAGTTGGGTCCCAATACAGATACCAAAAGTTGATTTATCCCGTGCCAAAGTGTATGAATTCCACGATATTGATTTTAATTCACAAGGTACCAAATCATGTCCTTTATTTAATTAAGACCTATTAGCTTATGCACCTTTTCTTATAAATTTTTTTTCAAGATTATCAACACAACGTTGACCTCTCTTTTGCATTCTCTAATTTCAGAGGAACAAACAGGGTTCATAGCAGGCATAAATTTACTCATCCCCTCCAAAATTAAATTTAAAATTAGATTTTTGAGGTCAAATAACAACATATTAAATTTTAAAATTGATATGACTCATAAACGTTTAAAATGAAATAAATATTGTGATTAATAGTTTTTGTTATATACTATATAAATATAATAATTGTATCAATTAAAATTAAATAAATTCACATTAATTTGAAATTTAATATACCCATGTTTGAATGAAAAGCTTCCATGGTGCAAATTTATCTAGCATAACATAATTCCTCTAATGCTTGCTTGCTTGCCATCTTTATGTAGAGGCTAGTTCATAATGGACTTCCAGTACAGGCCTATCTTCAAAATAAAGGGGTACAACTAGCTTAGCGCGTTGTGTTTGTTGGTTGTAGACAGAACAAACAAAGGGAGACTACAACTCATTTATTTTTGCAAAACATTCTTTCTAGGGAATGCTTTTGTGGATAAATTATCAATTGAGGTCTCTACTAATTCATTTAGTGATCTTTTTAATTCTTGGTGCCTTGGTGGTTTGGGATTTCCTTATGTTGGGGCATGATTTTGTGGTCTCGGATGATTCGGTGGGGCTTATCTCATGTGGAGGATTTTTTTTCCACGTAGAAATATATTCCAGTCAAGAAACTTGACAGTTAAGAAATCTATAGTCCTAATTGTACTATAATTTCTAGTTCTTAAAGAAAGAGTCAGGATTATATTCGACTTTCTTTATTTAAAAAGATTGATTTCTATCCTATTGTGAAAAATATCATAATAAGGACTCCTAATCTAATTCGGGAGGACAGAACGTTAAAGGATGTGTGATTGACTATAAATACAAGACTATACTCTAATTCACATGTAACATTATTTTGAGCACTAAAACATTAAGCCTTCATTGTTAACTTATTTTTCAGCATATACTTATTTCACACCAGAGCTATCCTCCGGCGGCATCGACATCGACCGTCAGCCTCCTTAGTGTGATTTCGTTTTTGTGCAGAATTTAACGCGATACTTTGGTGATTGAACGCATGGAAAAATCTTAGCGTTAACACCTTAAAAAGCCAAACAAGAGTGCTGATGGTATTGATTTTGCCTTGCATTTTATGGGAAATATGGTTGGCAAGAAATGGGAATCATTTTTGAAACTTCTCCCCCCCCCCCCCACACACATATATATATATATATATATATATATTGGTAAACGTAATTCAGCAAGTAGTAAATTCTTACAATTATAATCCTTATTATTTGGGAATAAAAATTTGTGGACAAAATTTACCTTTATTTAATCTAGTATATCATATTCTATCCATCTATACTTGCACAAATCTCTTTGTTATTATTAGCAAGAGTATAAAGTCTAAACCATAAGTTTTTATTCGATCTTTTAAATAATCAAACATAGCGTATGATTATTTTAATTTATCCCATAAATAATTTATTTTTAAACAAACATGTAATTAAGACTATTTAATCTTAAAATTAGTAGTTTTGAGATTATAATCCATGTGAATATAGTTGCGAGATTATAATCCTTACAAACAAACATAGTTTTAGTCAGTTACTTTATTTGTTTTTAGGAAAGATACAAGCTTGACAACCCTGTTAATAAAGCTGTAAACAAACCAAACAGTTCGGGCTCGATTCGGGTTTGACTCGAAAAAATACGAGTGAGATTCAGATTCGTTAATAATATAATCCAAATCTGAGCATAAAAAATAGTTCGAATAAAAATATGAGTAGAATCTGAGTATGGTTATACTCGACTCGTTTAAGATTCAAACTACTCGAATTCTCGATTGTGATTCGATACATACTCGATTGATACAGATTTGATTAGATATTCGATACATTCTCTTATAATATATATAAAATTAAATCAAATTAGGATAATTAATTATTATAATTTTATTTTGTTTTAAATTTTAATTGTGATTTTATATTTGTAAAGTGTAATAGTAAATATATTTTCTCATTTCTAAGTAAAATAACAAATTTAATTTATAAATTATATTTATTATATATCTAGTTATTATGTAGAGACTCGAATTCGAGTTTGAATTTGAAGTTCGCGAGTAGTTTGAAATATAATTTGAATCGAGTAATAAATATTCGAGTCGAGTCTGAATATAATTTTTCAAATACAATTCGAATTCGAGTATAAATTTAAAATTTCGAGTCGAATTCAAGTAATTCTCTGTTCGCTTCGGTTCGACTCGTTTACGCCCTTACCTGTAAAGCAGAGATTTACATGCTTTAACTCATTGAATAAAATAATTCAAAAAATTCATGCACTTGACTTAGTTGAATGGATTGGTTTGGTTTATATGTAAAAACAAAGAGCCTTTGTATGTATCTTGAAAAAATAGAGTTACGAGGAACTAATCACATGCATTGAAATAAGAATAAGTAAAAAAGAAAGATACAATGTACTTGGTTTATGAATTTGAAAAGTCTGTGTAAATGTATATATGACATGAAAAAATAGCAAAATCCAAAAAATATTTTAAATTGCTAAATTAAAAAAAGATTAGACTACCAACAAAAAAGACTTGATATTTGTCTTGTTGGAATTAATAAATACAAACACAAATGAATTTTATTATCATCCTCTATTACAATAATTAGAATACAATTCTCATTGAGGGAACTTAAAATTCGGCGGAGGGTAAGGTGCGGCTGGGATGGAATCATGGAAATACTGAAAAATTAGAGTTCCCTTAATCACAGCTTCCCTAGTTTTGTTTGGTATTTTATTGCAATATTTTTTTGAGAGCTTCACAATAAATTTTAAGACAATTATATATTATGTTTGTAGTCAATAATATATATATTTTTTTCTTTCGACAAAATAACTAGGTAGATATCACATGCTTTATTTTTCTTTTTATATTTATTTAACATTATATCGAATTTTTATTTTTTATGTTTTACTCAATTAATATTATAACTAATTTAATGTTTTGGTGGGAAGCGTGCTTACACTAAAAAACAATAAATTAAAAAAATCATGCCGCATTATATGTTATACATGCTTGTTTTAAATTTTCCAATATTCATAGCATCCACATTTGTTAGGGGTTCTGGAGAAAGATGGTATGTTAATGGGATCACTTGAGGTCTATGTACTTACCTTTAAGTAGAAAATTGAGAATTAAAGAAATAAGATTCTTATCTTGAGAAGTAAGTAATTTAAGTAGAATAAAATCTCAATCTTTTCTTATACTTATTTTTGAGTCGATGAGTTCTTAACCTAGTAGTTATTTTTTATTATCATAACAATAGTATTTTGATAATTAAAGAATCTTATAAAAAATTACTTACAAAATGACGTGGTTGGTTCTGGTTGGTTACTATTGCTAGTCACATTCATGTATAGTACTGAATCATCCACTAATTACACTCTGCCACATCATTTTATAAACTAATTTTTGTAAGTTTCTTTTGCCACCATAGCAACACGAAATACAAAATTATTGACTATTTTTTATTATCAAATACTCCCTCTGTCCCAAATTAATTGCTTTTCTAGGACTTTTTTAAGTCAAATTGACTATTTTTAAAATTAATAATTAAGCATATATAAATATATTTCTAAAATTATAAAAATTGAAATTAGTAATAAATTGTATATAATTTCTTTTGGTTATAATATCTTCACCTATATGTTAGCAAAAATAGTAAAAAGATTAGTTTTAAAAATAGTCAATTTAACTTTAAAAAGTCCTAGAAATGCAATTAATTTGGGACGGAGGGAATACTATTTTATCATTGTTTTAACAATAAACTTTAATCTTAGTATTATACCAAAAAAGGAAATTATAAAAATAAGATTCTTATCCGGAGAAGTAAGTGATTCAGTTAAGTAGAATAAATATCCCAATCTTTTCGTATACTTATTTTGGAATGGTTTAACATTTGCACACGCGCAAAAACACATAAATGTAGATATGATCAGCAAATGCATAAATAAGAATCAAACTTATGATAGAGGAGCAACATTCATATAATCAACCAAGTGCTTGCTTCTATCCAAAAAATGGCAGCCAAAATTTCCAACACTTTCTTATGCATTTTCCTTCTTTTTCTATTCCATTCAAATCAATCCCATGCAAATTCACTTAGCGAGTCATTTGAATTTTTGAACAAATTGCATGGTTGTCAAAAAGGTGACAATATTGAAGGGATTCACAAGTTAAAAATGTACCTTCATACTTTTGGTTATCTTAGTTATGATCAAAATTCTGAGATCGATAATATTGACGTTTTCGATGATTTATTAGAGTCGGCTCTCAAAACGTACCAGTTAAATTATAGTCTCAATGTTACCGGAGCTTTAGACGCCAGTACAGTATCAACAATGATGATGCCTCGGTGTGGTGTACCCGATATTATCAATGGTACTACTCGAATGCGATCAGGTGCAATGAGAACTCAACATCATGGTTCAAACTTCCTCCAAATTGTCTCTCACTATGCCTTCTTTCCAGGTAATTACGCATGCATGGATAAAGTTAATATGTGTAAACTGCTAAGTTCAAAATTCTCTCTTCTTAAATCACCACGCCAATTATTTTTTATTTATTTCTCGAGCCTAGGGTTTTCTTTTTACCTCTTTCCAAAATTATTACTCCCTCCGTCCCAAATTAATTGCTCAATTTTGACTTTTTAAAGTCAAATTGACTATTTTTAAAACTAATCTTCTTACTATTTTTGCTAACATATAGGTGAAGATATTATAACCAAAAGAAAGTATATACAATTTATTACTAATTTCAATTTTTATAATTTTAGAAATATATTTATATATGCTTAATTATTAATTTTAAAAATAGTCAATTTGACTTAAAAAAGTCCTAAAAAAGCAATTAATTTGAGACGGAGGGAGTAACTTTTTATTGTCAATAGGTGCAAAGTTCAAACAACCATTTTCTCAAATTTTAGGGAGATAATATTTTCAGTGCAATATTTACCATTCCAATGCGTATGTACAATTTTTGCGCAGACGATACAATTATATTCTGAATCATTAGATTGGTAAATTAACTTTGTTTAAAAACATCAACCTCTTTTTCAGCGTGGTTTTAGTATAGGCAAAAACATCAAGTCCCACAAACTTATTCCACAAAGTCATTTAATCATTATCCATCTACTATTACTTTCACAATATATCCAAATGATATATCTGTCATAAAAATATTACAATTTTCATTACGATTAGACACATAAATAAATTATCAATCTTTTCATACTTATTTTAAGTGTAACATTTTATTTGGTTACAAAATAAGTTATAATATTTTATCGCAAGATATAACAAGATTCAAAATAAAATATTTGTCGTCCTTACAGGTAATCCAAAATGGACCAAGTTTGACCTCACCTATGCTCTTCTTCCGGGTACCCGCAAAGATGCCTCGGATCCTGTCCACCGGGCTTTTCTCAAATGGACCGCCGTCTCACCGTTTGTATTTATACCCACTACAGACTACGATCATGCGGACTTGAAGATTAGTTTCCAAAGGGGTGATCACGGAGATGGGCACCCGTTTGAGGGCCGAGGTGGAGTATTGGCCCATTCTTTCATGCCCACGGACGGAAGGTTTCACTATGATGCGGATGAGGAATGGGCCGTTGGCCCAGTTCCGGGTGCATATGATTTGGAGACTGCGGCATTGCATGAAATTGGGCACCTTCTTGGGCTTGGACATAGCTCGGTTAAAAATGCTATTATGTTTCCAGTTATTAATCCTGGTGTGGTCAAGAATTTGGACGATGATGATATTCAAGGGCTCAGGGTTCTTTATAGTCCATAAATGTTGAAAAGGTTGTCCCAAAAATAAGAGATGCCCTTTTGTGTATTCAAATGGGAGTCCTCTCTTCACAAATTGGATTAAAAGTGGTGTAATGTGTTGAATTCTTTCGTATGAATTAATCTTATTAATTAGGTGGAATTTCAAGGTTAAATGGATATATATATATATATATATCTTTGCTGCTGACTGCAATAATACTAACGAAGTAAAATTATGTATGTAGAGAATATAGAGTGAAAGAATCAGAAATGTGTGTATTTTGAATGACAGAAGGGACACCCTTTTGCAATATACCAATGGACACACTATTTTCATAAATTCCAATTGACTAGTTATATCTTTTCAGAAATATATCTTCAACTTGAAAAAATGAATTTTAACACCAAAACGTGCCAATGAAAATATGCCTTCTCATTTTGCAAAAGGGAAACTACCTCTTATAACTGTTTTTTAAAAACAAACGCTTTACTTCGGTTTATCTATATCTATATCTATATTATAAAGCGGTTATTCTGAGTCGTCGCTGACGTTGTTGGTGTAATCGTGTCACATTATTTTCTATTATCTTTTGTCTTTATAAATTTAGTTATATTACTGTTTTGTCTGTTTTATATTGAATTTTTTTATTTAGTCCTCTAAATTTTAATTTTTTTTTATTTTACTCCGTATAATTTAAACAGGCAACGATAGCTTAGTTAAAATAAACCAACTCAATTACTATTGGATCAAATTGTCCGTTTCCAAAAATATAGATCCAACCTAACACCAGAACTGGGGCAAGTGTTTCTAGTGAATATAAAAAGTGGGCCTAAAAAGTTAATGTGACTTTAAGACGCGGTGCAGAGGTTTGGTCCATGCCCCTTACTTTAATCTTACAAATAATTTGACTAATTAATCACATAAATACTTACAAATTTGAAATTTGGTTAAATTTAGGGGCTTAAATATTTATTCTTAAATGAATATGTGATATTAAATATTTTATTACATATTAATCACCAAAGATTTATCAAACTAAAATAATAATAACATATCTAATATTTTGTGTGATAAAAAAGTTGACACCCCTTGGTATAATAGGAGTCTAAATTAAAGCTGAAGACACCGACGGCGAGGAGAAGGTGGAAGTCTATATCCCTCTACGTTGCCAAAGTCAGATTTGTAGTGTAGTTTTTAATAGATATGTTAACTACCATCACATTAAACATGATACAACATCCACAACTTATACTGAGATAATGAGTAATAGTTTATAATTTGTGTTAGTAACAGGTGTAATTTAAAAGCTATATCATGCTATAAAGTATAAACTAAGAAAAATATTTTTGTAAACACAACTATGCAATTATGTTATGAAATTCAAAACTAATATCTAAACAAATAATCAAAAGTTAAAAGCACTCAAATTTTAATTCTCCCTATACCATTGTCCGTAATCTTTATCAGCATGGTCATCCTCGAAATTGAAAATGTATTACCTGTTGTAACAATTAAAAACGATTTTAGAGACCATTTATCATATAGTTACTTAGCATGAATTTCTTTCTGATTCAATAGATTATTTATAAATTTAAAATTTGTAAATATGTAAATAATTATGAAATTAAATTAGGATATCAGTAAAGTAGCAGAAGAAGAAAAGATGGACATTTGATTTCAAGAGAAATTCGGAAGAAATTTGGTTTGTCCGATTAAGGATCACTCTACGGATAATTGAATAATTTGTGTTTAATATTGTAATCATAGCAATTTACCTATAAAAGCATATTAGATATCAAATTATTTGGTGCATATGTTCACAGAAATCCACGTAAAGAGATCAATCATAAATGAAACTTATGGTATAAATAATGATAGTGAAGTCCAAATATTCACAAATGTATATATAGAGAGAGAATGATGTATAACCCCTTGATAAATAAAATTTGTAGGATATCAATAAACAAACATCTAAAAAGAAGGAGGAGATATATGTATTACAAATCCGTAAATGACTTTTGAGTTTTGACTACATGGTAAGCCCATCAACCTTAATTAGCTCCTGATTTGCTTATCTTTTTTAAGCAAAGGCAAAAATCTATTCCTTTTAAAAAAATTTATAAAAAAAATGTCAAGATCCAAGACAATTAAATGACTTGCCTTGATTTATAAGATTACAGAAATTTGTAAAAGAGTTCACATACTTGTATTTCTATTACATGTACTTGTATTTTCATTACATGAAAATTCACATACATTCAACCATACTACTGGAAAAGTCTTTATTAAATAAAAGAATTTGAATAACACTTACCTACTCACTTGCATTTTATTTGAGGGCTAAATTAATAGAAGTTCCAAATCCTTGTTAGATTCACTTTTGAAATCAATCCTTATCATATATCACATTTATACCTGCATTGTAACTTCTCCTTCTATAACACACTTCAAACCAAAACACATTAGTTATATGCACCATTATAGCCATTGCAAAAATCTGGTCAGAACCTAATAAAAATAGTTAATGTCATTATAATTTTACTCAACTAAAATTGAATAAAATTACATTCTATGTACTCACTTAAAATTAATAGCTACTCTTTAATTGTTCACATAAATATAACGTATATACATAATTTATGAAAAATACCAAAAGTCTACTATGCTTTGTATAAATAGCCTTATATTCTCTCCTTTCTTCTTCACCATATCTTTCAATTACTTTTATTTTCTGAATATCATTTGGACAAGAAAAGTTAAAAAATTTGAGAGGAAGAGATATTGTTCAGTAAGTATGTGTATTTCAACAACTTCAAAAGTAGCTACGCTAGTAAAATTATATGTATTTATTATTTTTCATTTGTTGTAAATGATATTTTTAAATGAATAATTTTTATGTCGTTTATTTTACTTAGCCATATAAATACTTTGATCAAACATTATTATTTCTAATATAAACAGAGCATCGTGCCTCGCACGGGCTATTACACTAGTTATTTTAATTGTTAAGCCAACTTCAAGACCAACCGAGACAACCGCCTAATTTTGGACTAACCAAGTTGACTCGTAATACAAACCATCCGAGGCAACTCAGCGTTTTTTGCAATTAGATGGATTGGTTGACGGATTTTTATATATAAGTGTTGATTACAAAAAATATTACTAAATGTATATGTGATTATTTGATAACATCATTTTTACTCTAGTAATATTGAGGATTAAAGTTTAGTACATTAACAGTGTATACACGAAGCGGTGTTAGGATCATAATATCTTATTAATATAGTATTTATATTAGGCAAGATTATCCTTATTTTAATGACGTGTCATGATCTTACTACCGTCTGTATATACACTGTTAATATATCAAATTTAAATTATAAATTAACACCTTCATATGGAATGAAATATCACTAAAATTCTACTCTTTAATTTGTCGCTTTTACTTCTTATTATTCCCTTATTTTTCTTCTATCTTTTCTCACCAATTTTCTCTTACCATTTACAATTCTTAAATATTTTTAACCCCACACACATCATGTGTGTGTATGTGTAGTGTAGGAACAGTAAGTATTTCTTTAGAGTTGTTATGTACTGCGATAAATTTATACCGAATTATAATTGTGAATCTTATTAATATATGAGATCGGTAAGAATTATATGAGAGTTTACTTATTACACATCTTTTCAAAAAAAATTATCACTAATATTTATTAACGTAAATAATAATTAAAAAATTAACATAAATATTCGCAAATATATATCATTTTTCTAATAAATATTCCTTTATCCACTTTTTTCCCCCAAGCTGATGATGCTTTAAATTTGTAATATATATAATTTTCCCAATAAGTATTACTTTATCCACTTTTTTTCCCTGGGCTGATGATGCATTAACTGCGTGGGTGTAATATCGGGTCCAAAACTGAAAACACGAACAAGTCCACTTAATTTGTCAGTTAGCGAACAAAAGGCACGTCAACAGCCACGTTATAACCCCCAAACCCAAACCAAGCCACCTGTACCACCTTTCATGCTACGTGTTGAAGGGCATGCAAACTAGCTCCCTCCCGAGCCTTTTATACTCCAATATTCCCCTATTTTCTCAACTCAACAATTCCCTACAAATTAATAAATTCCTCTACATTTTAATAAGATTTAAAGAAACAAACACCACAAGCAAAATTAATGGAAGGGAAAAACATATCAACTCACCCGGAAGTTCCCGGAGAACCAACTCGAACGGGTACCGCTCTTCTGGAGACGGCCACCGCCACCATCCAAGGCTTTGGTCCTATCAACAAAATCCACCAGCATCTCTGCGCGTAACCTAATTCTACTTAATTTCCTCTCACTCTTTTCCTATTTAATTCCTCTATTTATTTGATTCCGTTTAGATTTCATGAAGGTGTCACACTTTTATTTTTATTATTGGAAAATTTAAATTAATTGTTTAATTATTTGTCTCTCTCATGTATTGATTTTCACATTTTTTTTTCTCATTCAATTATGTAGCATAATACATAAAACAATATTTGAAATTGGACTGATGTTGTCTTATTTCTTATCTTATCTGTTGTCCCAATTTTATATATTGGTGTCACCTAATCATTATCTATCTATTTACAAGTAATTTTCTAACTAAAAAAAATATACATATAGAGCAATATATGGAGTGGGACAACGCTGCCATATGGATCATGATCATGCGACAAATTCATGGAATCTCAGTCCCTACCCGAGGAAAAAAAATATAAATTAGCCTAACATTATATTTCTCAATCATTCTCTCTCTATACCAATGTTTTTGTAACTTATTTCGAAAGTATATCTTCACGAGTCTCATATTCCCTATTAATGGACAGAACTAGACATTCTTTCAGGGAAATGCCCTTGTATGAGTTGAAAAAGTTCAAGTAAAACAATTTAATCTTACAAATAAATCATAAAAATTATTGTACAATTAAGCAAGTCATATATCTTGTTAATTCTAAATCTAGTAGCTTTACATATAAAATTAAGCCAACTAATTACGTGCTTACAATTTACTTGTGTACATAGATTTCATTTCTATGGCCATGACATGACTCGGCAAGTCGAGGCGCACCACTTCTGCGCACACCAGAACGAGGAGATGAGGCAGTGCCTAATCTACGACAGCCCCAACGCCGACGCCCGTCTTATCGGGGTCGAGTACATAGTCTCGGAGAACTTATTCCTGACTCTTCCAGATGACGAGAAGCGCATGTGGCACTCCCACGAGTACGAAGTCAAGAGCGGCGTCCTCTTAATGCCCGGAATTCCCGGGCCCATACAGCGCCAGGATCTCGACAAGGTTGCGAAAACGTATGGAAAGGTGATCCATTTCTGGCAGACGGATAAAGGGGATAATCTTCCTCTGGGAATTCCACAGGTGATGATGGCCCTAACGAGAGATGGCCAGCTCTATCAAAACCTTGCCCAAGGTTTGTTTCTAACTTTCTAAGCACTTCTTTAATATTTTGGTACTTGTGTTAGGTTAAAATAAAGGTTACTAAAAATGGCTATCTATGACTAATTATGTTTGTACTAGCATGTTATTTTCAAGGTCACATTGTCGATTTTTGCGTCTGACGTACTTAAAAAAAGACAAAACTATAAAATTGCACCTCGAGCTTATTATTTTGTGGAGATATGGTATCTGATTTTAAAATATAACAAAGCGTAATCGATTGGTGCAATTAATAGTAAAAATTATTACTTTTGGGGTTAGTTTTGCACACCTAATTATTCCTTAAAACGTAGAGTTTTGAACTAATGGTTGTATCTTCATGAGACTAGTCAAATAAAAGGACGAAAACAGTCACACGGGCACACAAATGCGGGATAAGGATCCTCCCCATTTGGATTCCTTCCATTTCCATCCATTTCACCAATTATTTGATCATAATAAGAATTCCGTGTGACTCCCAATCCTGTCTTGTTCACGTTCTCGCTCCTTCTCATTCCAATTCCAATTAATGCCAGTCAAACCATGCGCAAGCCCCTCCTCGGGCGGATTCCTCCTTTTGCTCCTCAGCCTACGGGGTATTAGCAGCCGTTTCCAGCTGTTGTTGTTCCCCTCCCAAGGGCAGGTTCTTATGCGTTACTCACCCGTCCGCCACTGGAAACACCACTTCCCGTCCGACTTGCACTTAATGATATTAAGATCAATCCTATAAAAAAAAAATTAGTAATCCGACATTTTTTTCACCGTTAAATGAACATGTAGATTTTTCATCAAAATTTCAATGAATAGAAATTCTTTTAGACTTTTAACGGTGAAAAAGTGTCGGATATTAAATTTTTTTTTAGGATTGATGCTAATATCATTAACTATCTATTAACATATTTGGATCATTATTAACAAAGTCATTATGATCAAATAATTGGTGAAATGGATGGAAATGGAGGGGATCCGAATGGAGAGGATCATCATTTTCCACGAATGCGAGGGTAGTTTCTCATTTTAGTTTGAAAAATGAGATTCGATTTTGGGAAGTATTAACTACTAGGAAATGAGCCTCTCATTTTTGGGATGGAGGCTGAATAAATGTTATTGGGGTAAAAGATTGTGGATATTATTAAAGAGCTGATATTTCCACACGTTTTTTTTATATTTCCACACTGTGGTCCCTACATATTTGTTAAACTTAATTTTTATGTCCAATTTACCCTTGTTCGCCCAGTTGCCTTCTCTCCCTTCCCCTGCACAACTGAGTCTCTGAATCTGTTTGTTCAATCAATCCAAATTCCTCAATCAAATGAATCAATCCAAAACCAAAATCAACAAACCAAAATTATATCTAAATCCAAATTCAATTGTTTAAAAAGTGTCGGAGCCATCAATATCACGGAGGTTCTCTCCGATTATCCGGAGTACACAGATTTCAACAAATTCCTTGTTAGAAAGCAAGCATGTAATAGAACAAATAGAATAAATAAGGAGAATGAATAGCATAATCTGACTATTATTACTTCCATACCTTACGAGAGAGAGAGAGAGAGCAATAGCCTACAAGAACCACAAATACAAAGAATAAGAATATAATCTCTTCAACCAAGTAAATGTCATGCTCCACTAGTTTGGACTCCCAAGAAAGACATGCTCCACTAGTTGGACTGCCCATGCTCCTTTGTTTTTGGTTTGTCTTCGTTCCTCACTGAAACTGAAACAAAAGTCGCCGATGAAATCAACACTCATTCAACCATCACTGTCTTGGTAGTGAATAACAGTGTCATATCCGTTGTCGCAAAATATCCTCTCTCCGTCGTCAAAAACGCCTTGTCCATGTTTTGGTGGATTATTAAGATGCCAAGAAGCTTCACGACATCTCAGACGGAACAACTCTGTCCACTACCTTGTATCAGACCACCAAAAACGCCAAAGGTAAGCTAAGGTTTGTGGATATCACGGATCTGAAAGGCGGTAAGGTCGGCTTCGACTTGGCTATTCTTAGCTCGCCGCTTGATTCGACTTACACGAAATTGGTCAAGTGCCGTACAATTTCTCTGTTCTAGAGATTTCCTCCTTCATCGGATGTTAATTTAACGGCGTTGTTGGAGAAAGCAGGGAGACTTTCACCGGTATTGGTTATAGGTTTAGTTGCAGTGCGAGTATTTAGATTTGGATTTAGATATGGTTTTGGTTTGTTTGTTTTGAATTTGGATCGATTTGTTTGATTGAATGAATTTGGATTTATTGAACAAACGGATCCAAAGACTGAGTTGTGCAGCTGTGCAGGGGAAGGGAGAGAAAGATAGAGGGCAACTGGGCGAGCAAGGGTAAACTGGTCAAAAAATTAAACTTAGCAAATATACGGGGACCACGGTGTGAAAATATAAAAAAAGCGTGTGGAAATATCATTTCCCTATTATTATTGTGGTGTTGGTGTACTTTTAAAATGGGACAATTATTCTGAGACAGATTAACAGGGAAGTGGGACAATTATTTTGGGATACAGGAAGTATGTGCTAATTACTTGTGGTTGACCTTTGCTTTTCATTTTGGACTATTCTTTTCTCATGAGGTTCAGGGTGGTGTTGATGCAGATGTAGAGAAGCGTTTTAATGTCTCCTTCGACAAGGAGAGGGAGAACAGGGCGTACATTTCAGGGCCGACAAATGGGATACATCCGTTGGCGAATGCCGGTGGGAAGGGGATCAAAACAGTGCTGAGGGAGACTGACTGCAAGCCTGTGGACTCTGTTCCTAGGGTCTTTGTTTGAGTTCATCACTGCTAATTTTATATAAGTTATAGTTTTTGGTTCCAAGTGAAGAAACTTGTGTGTATAATAAGAATATGAGAAGGCCATATTGTATGTAAATATGCGGTTAGGGGAGTATGTAATGTCCAGTCTATTGGGTTTATGATGAATGCTGCTATATATGTTAAAGAAATATATTCCTGAGGTTTTTTTATTATTATAATCTTTTGTATATATTTTTTTATTGTTCTTATTGCATTAGAAGATATAGTATGGTGGTTGATATTTTCATAGTAGAAATGGTAATAGGTTGTCGAGTCACTTCAAGTGTTTGGTTGTGTTAAAATAAAATAAGTGTCGCTAAATGTATGTATGTTATGTGATGTTAGAATAAAATAAGTGTCAATAAATGTGTATCAAGATTTAAATTCAAGATTTAAATAAAGAGCAGGGTCTCAAATTAGTTATTGTAAAGTATCGTATGTCTCGTTTAATTTTATATTATTTGAGATAAAAAAAATGTAAAATTCTTAATATTACTCGAATAAAAAACATCAACGAGTATCAAAAGGTTGCCGACAATTGATATGGGGTAGTTAAAATAATTATGAAATTGGTGAGAAAATTTATATTTTGGTATGAAGATTTCAGATTTAAACTCCATTGATGGAGCTTCAGAAGATATAAGGAAGAATTGTAATTATACAATAGTGTAAATTTAGCCGAGAGAGAGTTGCAGAATTGCTAATGGTCGACCTTTTCCTCTGTTTAGAAGGAAGAAATTTAGGGAGACGGATAGATGATGAGAGTCTTACAAGGGTTGGTTTTCATTTTTCTGGCTTTACACTGCAGACAGCCAAGTCTGAAGTACAAAATTATCAATAACATAAAAATTGTTATGTAACTATCATTATTGCTATGTTAATATCAATTATTTTTATATTTTAAAATATAATATCTTTATTAATTTTTTAAAATTAATTTAAAGATATTTTTAAATTCAAAGTTGACGTTAATTTTTTTCAATTTCAGTTGATAAATATTGTAAAACAACTTAAAAATTATCACTCTATGAAGATTTTTTTTGTTTCATAATATTTAATAAATTGTCTCAATTTTAAGTTTTAAAATATTTTAAATTAATATTTAAAATTTTATAATAATCTTATAATTTAAAACAGATGAAGTATGTTTTATTTGAAAGTAAGCCCCAAAATCTTACTTTTCTTTTATTTTTCTTTAAATTTTTGCTAAAACTTTTCATTTCTTTTTTGGCAGTGCTTTTGAGTTTTGATTACTTTAGATTTCGTTTAATCTCCAAGTTTCTTTGTTATACCTTTGTCAATTTTACTTATGACAATAAAATATAAAGTAATGTTAGGGGTTCTAAATTTTTGGTCTCAAATGATATGGTATTGAATATTTTAATAATTATTTATGACATAGTCAATCACATGAAATCTATCCAACTAATATTATGGTGACATATTATTTTAGATACTTTTTGAGATAAAAATAATTGAGACTCCTAGTATTACCCTAAAATATATGATTGTACATAAGAGTGTAACTTGGACATGTTGGACGAGTTTAGGGGTTATTCCAGTCCTAACCCAAACAAATTTTGTTGGATTTGGGTTGGACGAGCATAGAGGTCAAACTTGACATTTGTTGCTTAAGTACCAACCTGCGATAAAAGTTCATGAGTTTGGGCTGAGTTGAACGGGTTTGAGCGGACTTTGACAACAATAATTAAAAAAAAAGTTATAATAAAACTTAATTCATCACATCTCTAGGTTGATTGATTTTTAAAAAAAATATTAATCATAACCAAAAATTTAAAAGAACTTTTACCTATAACTACCAAACTCTATTGATGGGGAAAAAAACAAACTAAAGTTATTATTAATAGTTCAAATTATGTTTGTCACTAATATATAATACATGACATATTATAATATAAGATAAAATAAATATTATATAAATAGTAGAATAAATTTTTTATATATGCTAGTAAAATACAACAATTGATAATCAAAAAATGTTAAAAGGTAATAACTAATTTGATTAGTATTTTTGAAAATGAAGAAATAATACAATGATGGATGGGGAAAGTATTGAGTTTCATCTCTTTATTAACAAAAAAAATATATGAAAATGTTCTTACAATTTATTTCTTATATAAGGTATCCTCTTTTTTAAAAAATAAAATTAAAAAATCTTGCCCAATGAAAATATAATAAAAGTTAAAACTATATTGATCACCGTAAGAATATAATAAAAGTTAAAAGTGTATATAAAATTTGGGCGTAATCGGATTTTGTTGGTTCATAAAAATATAAAGTCAAGTCCACTTGAATTGGATTTGGACGGGTTTTTAAAAAGGGACAATTATATTTATTAGTACAATTTTATAAAAAATTGCAACAAAAGTGCATAAATAAAATATTTACAAATTAGTGCATATGTAATATTTTATTTACAAAATTAATGCATTCTTATCCCTTTAATTTAGGTGAGTGTTTTAATAAGTTGTAATTAATTACTTTCTCTCTCCTCCCTTCTATCACTTTAATTCATCACTCTCTTTCATCCCTCCCTCCCACTGCCCCAGCCCCAGCCCCTACACCCGCCCCCTCCCTCCGCCTCCCTTCCTCCCGTCGCCCTCCCTCCACCCATCCCCTCTCTCCCGCTACCCTCCTCCCTCCATCCCGCTACCCTCCTCCCTCCCATCCCCTCCCACCTTCTTCTTCCCCCTGCCCCCGCCCTCCCTCCCGCCGCCCTCTTTCTTCCCATCCCCTCCCCCCTCCCATCTTCTTCTTCCCCCATCCCCCCTGGCCCACCTCATCCCTTCTGCCTTCTTCGTCTTCATATCAAGGTAATCAAACCTTCATACCAAGGTAACCAAATTGTCATACCAAGGTAACCAATCCACCTCTACACCTGCAGTTTTTTCATAGTGCAGTTGGTAACCAAACCTTCATACCAAAGTAACCAATCCACCTCTACACTTGCAGTTTTTTCATAGCGCAGTTGGTAGCCAAACCTCATACTAAGGTAACCAATTCAGTTTTATTAGGTTACCAATTTATTTTGAATGTGATGCAGTTGGTAGCCAAAGTTTCATACCAATGTAACCAATTTAGTTTTATTAGGTTACCTTTATAGTGCAGTTGGTAACCAAATCTTCATATCAAGGTAACCAAATATTCATATCAAGGTAACCAAATATTCATACCAAGGTAACCAAACCTTCATACCAAGGTAATCAATCCCCCTCAACACTTGTAGTTTTTTCATAGTGTAGTTGGTAACCAAACATTCATACCAATGTAACCAAACTTTCATACCAAGGTAACCAAACTTGCATCCTCTTAGAGCGACATTAGAGAGAGAGCGAGTTTGTAGATGTGACCATTGTTGCCTGTGACACCTTGGAGGTAGTAGGTGAAGCCCAGACAAGGGGTGGCGAAAGTTGATTTAGTCCATAAATCAGAAAGAGAAGAAGAGAAATTTCAGTGCAATTGGTAGCCAAACCTTCATATAAAGGTAACCATTTTAGTTTTTGTAGGTAACCAAATCTCGTCGGACAGCAGAATCCAACCTGTAATGTTTGTTGCCCAAACATGTTATGTTTGTTGTTGTTGTTTGTTGGATCTATTGTGAAACATAACAGCCTTGTGTTGTTGATTTTGGCCAAAAAATATGGAGTTTTCGGTCGGTGATGCTTGGCCGAAAAATATGGTGATGGTTGGTGACGGTCGGTGATGGTTGGCCGGAAAATATGGAGTCACGTCGAAAAATATGCAGTCACGGTCGGTGATGGTTAGCCTTTTGAAATTTGAATTTTGAAAAATATTTGAATTTGAATTATTAAGGGAACTGATATTTCCACACTATTTTCTTATATTTCCACACTGTGGTCCCTACATTTTTGTTAAGCTTATATTTTATGTCCATTTTAACCTTGCTCGAAACAATAGTCGGTTGTCCTCTCTTCCTCTCCCTTCCCCTGCGTAACTCTGTCTCATCAAAATCCAAATTCCTACAATCAAGCAAATCAATCCAAAGCAAGCAAACAAAAACCATATCTAAATCCAAATCTAGATTCCGGTAGTGGGTCGAGCTCAAAAATCATGGATTCGAGCCAAGACGATAGATCGGATGGGTTGTAGTGAACAGTATCGCAAGCGAGATGAGAAAGGCCATCTCCTTGAGCTTGGCCCATCACTTCTTTGAGGTGCTCAAGTTTCTGGGCAACATCCGCCATCTCAGATGATCGGACTTTATAGCCAGAATAGCCAAAAGCTCGTCAACTTCGGCGTCTTGTTCAGTTTCCTCCCACATCTTAGATTTCCCGTTTGAATACACACCGCTATTGTTGACGGAGGAGCTACCATCAGTGTCACCACCAAAGTTTGTGGAGAAGGCGCTATGATTAGGTTGTGGCCTTGTGGGTAATCTCTCTTCATGTTTTGGGGGGATTTTTTCTCTCTCTAAGAATGGTTGAGTTTAGGGGTTTAAGAGATTATTGAGTTTGAGGGGACTCAGAAACAGAAGGAGGAGAATGAATGGGTGAATAGTTTGAGCATTGGGGATTGGATGGCTCTGCCTAGTTTTTCACCACTGTTAGTCCTTTTTTTTGGCTTAGAATCAGACAGGAGAGAGAAAGTGATTCAGAGAAATGAACTTGGATCTGGATTTGGATTTAGATATGATTTTAATTTGTTTATTTTGGATTGATTTGTTTGATTGTAAGAATTTGGATTGATGAGACTAAGTTGTGAAGGGGAAGGGAGAGGAAGAGAGAGGACAACTGAGGATTGTTTCAAGCAGGGATAAAATGGGCATAAAAAATAAGCTTAACAAAAATGTAGGGACCACAGTGTGGAAATATAAAAAAATAGTGTGGAAATATCAGCTCCCATTATTAATTATGACAGTTACTTCTCCTTGATTTAAGGAATTCTTTATTTTTAGGAAACTGAATGATTTAATGAGTTTATCTTGTTGCACTCGTTTTGTAATTATTTTGTTAGTGTATTATTCTTGTAATATTTTACTAATTGTTGTATATTTCTGTAAAGGACCCTTTTAAAAATATGAAGAAGAAAAATCTTATCCAAGTAACACGAAATTGTGGATGGGCTCGAGTTACTTGTGGGTTTGTCAACTCAAATTGCACCTCTACTTGTAAAATTAATAATTTATACATTCAATAGCAACATGTTATATAGATAATTTGAAATAAAATCAAAAATTTTAAATTTATAATGATTAATTAAATAATTTTACCATGATAAATAATAATTACATAAATTGTTATTACAATTCAAATTTTCTTATTTCTTTCGTAAATTTATTTACCGTATTGTTATTGGATTTTGTAAATTTATTCTCTTTACTTATTACAAGAGAGTGAAAATTCGTATTTGTTCACAATCCACGGCAACCGCAAAAAAGAGAGAGAAATATGTAGTATGAAAAATTAAATCAAATAAAAATATTAAATGTAAATTGTAGTAGAAAATTAAATGTTAATCAACAAACAGTATTAAATGTAGATCACCTAACAATATTAAATGTAAATTAATGTAGTAGAAAATTAAATGTAAATCAACTAACAATATTAAATGTAACGAACCATAAAATAAGTAATATTTTTAAGACCTAATGACAACTAACTAATTAAAATTTTCAATATGTGAAATGAGAGTTTATGGAAAAAAGAAACAAGGCTAGTTAAGAGTGCGAAATAAAAAATACACATTCTATTAGTATATATGATTGTAAATAAACATGTAATTCACCCATAAATAAAATTCACTCGCAGAGTGGGCACACTAATTTCTTATACGAAGCCGAAGGGGTTAATATGCGATAGTTACTGCACAAGACAATAAATTTATTTTAATATTAATTGTTAATATATATAAATATACATGATATGAGATAATAAAGAACATATCCACTTAATATTATTTTATCTTATTGTTAAGAATTTTATATTAGTCATAATCTAATTTCATTATGAAATTAGTCAATATATAAATCATTTTCATACTTTTAGATGATAAATTTGTTTTGATATTAAATATTAATGTATATAAATGTACATGACAGTATATAATAAAAAAGAGATTCACACATTATTATTTTATCTTACCTCTAAAAATTTTATATTAGTCATAATCTAATTCTGTCATGAAATTAGTCAATATATAAATCATTTTTATACTTTTATTCTTTCAATAAAAATAAAAATATATATATATAATTTGGTGTTAGAACATGGGTTTGGTGGGCCCGACTCCACGTGGAGGATTTGGGCCCGATCCCACGTGGAGGATTTTATCCTACGTGGAGGTCTTTGCTGGTTGGGGACTATCCAGTTAAGAAATGTAATTTTCTACCTAGGTTGACTTATGTCTGGACCGGGTTGGTTTACTTGATTGAAAGTGATAGAATACTATGCTGACATGTGGGGCCCAGACATAATAAGTGGATGATGAGGTATAAATACAAGATTTCTCTCTCATTTCAAAGGTAATGCAAAAACAGTACACTAAAGCTATAAAACCTCTATTGTTATACACCTTGTTCAGCATGTACTAATTCTCACACCGGAACTAACCCCCGACGGCAAAACCGTCCGGAACTCTGAGTGTGATCTTGTTTCTGTTCAGCATTAACGCGTTCTTGGTGATTGAAGCGCGTGGACAAATCTTAGCATTAACATTTGGTTGCCTTAAAGGTAGAAAATCAAAACAATAAAATCCCATTAGCCCAACCAATCTGAAATTACTCCTATAATCCACAAAAACTTATCAAAAAAGGAAAATTTTAATTGCTTAAAATGCTTTAATTTCTCGTGTAATAAATTACAATAATGGTATAATATCTGCTGAATACCAAAAACATATGGCCCCTCCAAATCCCGGTGGCCCAAGGGGTAGGCCTGAGTCCATCTTAACCGACACGTGTCCCAACACCATAGGATAAAACCGACTATAGCCGGTCAACAACCCAATCCCAGTCACTTTAAAAAGCCCTCTCACAATTTCACAAACTCCATTAAGGTCTGCTCAGTCTACCCTGTCACTCAGCCGCAGGGAGGAAGAGAGAGGAGAGAGAAAAATGAACGGAGTTTTAGAAAGAGAGAAAGGGGTAACCCTTGATGATTTGAAGAAGAAAATGGCGGATTTTGCAAAGGAGAGGGATTGGGATCAGTTTCATAGCCCTAGAAATCTCCTCTTGGCCATGGTATACAACTATATATAACCCTTTTCTATTTTATTTTTTTTGTGTATTTATTTATATTAATGTTAGTACATACATTTATCAGTAAGTATTGCTTTTCTTCTGGTTCTAGAAATACCCACAAACAAAAACTTGAATTTCAGTGATTTGTGTCGCATACCCTTTTCCTTATTGTGGCACAAAAAATTGGAAATTGGGAATTAAAAAAATAAGGAGAAAAGCACATTCTGATAACTCTTTCTCTCTGTTTGATGGGTGTTTTTTATAGACCATTTATGATGATTTTCTTGCATGTTTATTTCAAGTTATGCCTAGAAATTATGTTGGGAAAGTATGAATTAGAAAATAAAATGGGAAGGGAAGTTGTTGAGGAAAGAGAAGATTGAACTAACTGGTGTTTTATGGAATCTTAAACAAAAAGATGCTAACTTTCCAACCAAAATTTTCCTGTTCCTTACTTTTCCTTTAAACCAAATTGAGGGTAATCAAAAAGTTATGTTTATCCATGTCCAGAATATTAAATTACTGGAGTCAGAAAACTGTCCACAAAACATGATCACTTTCAGAGAAATGTCACTAAAGAGCAAACACAGAACATGGAAACCAGTGCTCCATTTATCCAGTAACCATTCAAACTCTCAACTTTTTATCCTTTTTACATTAAAATGGAGTACTAAAAGTGTGGGAGTTTCCATTTGTCAGGTCACTACTTTTCATACCCATTTTTCCTTTTTACTTGTATGTATGTAATTATGTGCAATGTTATATGGATTTGGATGGAGTATTCATATCAATGTTGAGTGTTGGACACAAATATTTTAGGGCAAATATAATATATGTAATTTATGTATGTATGTATGTAACTAGATGTAACTATTTATGTATGTTTATTTATCAGGTGGGAGAAGTGGGAGAATTGTCTGAGATTTTTCAGTGGAAAGGAGAGGTTCCAAGAGGACTGCCTGATTGGAAAGAGGAAGAGAAACAGCACTTGGGTGAGGAGCTTTCTGATGTGTTGCTATATTTGGTCAGGCTCTCTGATATTTGTGGTGTTGATCTTGGGAAAGCTGCCCTTAGGAAATTGGAACTCAATGCCATAAAATACCCAGTCAACCAACTCCAAGAAAAGTGAAAAACACATCGGCACAACCAACCACCACCACAACAAAAATGGTGTATTTTTTATGATGGTGTTATATTTTGTAGTAGCCTTGAGCTTCTTTTTGATATTATATTGTTGTGATGATGGGTTTCAGTATTAATATAATATGGTGCTTTGGTTTCAAGTATATTTGCTTTTGACCTTTCAAGCCTCTTTGACATCATTCCTGTAACGCGTCTATACAAGAGATTGTTCTATGAACAGATGTTACAATTGGTTTTTCTTTTGGGTAAATGATCATTCGAGCCCTAATATACAATGTTTTTGGAAATGTTTACCAAAAACATAATTGGGATGGGTAATTTATTCGTGGTTGATCTGTTATTAAATTGGTGATGTCATATATATATAATGTATTATTAATAATTAATAGAAGTTTAAAACATCTTATTTTTGGTAAATTAAAACATGATAAAGTTGTATTACAATATTAGAATTGAGCAAGAAATTGAATTTGGTCTCGAAACTGCATCAAAAACCAATTAAATCGCATCAATAAAACCGCACGCATCAATAAAACCGCACTAATATTTCCGGTGTATGAAGAGGCTTGAGAAACTGCATGTGCGGTTTGGTTTCGGGTTCTAGAGGCTTGAGAAACTGCATGTGCGGTTTGGTTTCGGGTTCTAGAGTCTCTTGCACCGTAAAAAACTGCACCGCACCTGTATTATTTGTTACTTTCTCTGTTTTATAATAATAGTCGTTTTAACTTTATGCACATAAATTAAGAAAGTCTTTGATTACCATAATTTAATAATTAAATTTGTGTAAAATTTCATAGTTGAAAACTATTAACACAAAAAAAAAAAAATTTTGAGAGAATAAAAAATTAAGAATAATATAAAAAAGTAAATAATTTATTCTACCCAAAATTGTAAACTACAAATAAATTGAAACAAATTTTTTTTCTCAAAAAAGTCTATTACGGAATGGAGGGAGTATTTTTTTTTTTTAACGTTATATAGGATAAAACGACGTTGTTTTGGCCATTTATATATATACCAAGCCCTAATTTCAGACCGTGTAGTCTCTTCCTCCTCGTCGTCGTCGTTGTCGCCTTCTTCACCTCGTCACTGCCTAATCACCGGTGACAACCATCTCTGTTGAGTCTGTTGGCCTTCCCATGAGTCTTTTAGTAGCTCCCTACCTAATATTTAGGAGTCTGTTGGTAGTGCTACCTAGGAGTCTCTTAGTAGTACCTACCTAGTCTTTCCCTTGGATAGTCTTTTATCAGTTATCAATTATGTATTAGCTTATGTACAGACTGTTTGGTTATTCAGTAAAGATAAGTAGAAAGGACCACCATCCTTTGTCTTCTAATATTTTGCTGTCATAACAATTTGCTTTCAACTGTTTATTCCCATCAATCTCCTCCTGCGCCGGACCCTATTTGTTTGGTAAGTAATTTATTTGTTGTTAATTAACCTAGTTCCCAATCCACTGGTGAAAGGGCTTGTTCGGTAAAATTGATAAGCATGTATGTGCCTACGGAGAATAATTAATTGAATTTGAGCTATTATTGTTTTATGGCGAATCTGGATGGACCCATCTTGACTATGGAGCTAATTTTTTTAATTATTTGGTCATTAATTTTGATTTTCTGGAGAATGTGTGATTGAGTTTGATTATTTGAGTGTTTATGCTCATCAGGTAGAATAAATTGACTAATCTTTCAGTTTACTCATTTTTCTTGATAGCTACGTGTCGTGTCTGTTTTATTGTTACTTCTTTAATGAACTGTGCCATTTTTCTGTTTTCAATTCCAGTGAGATTCTGAGTTCTCTGTTAGTAGTTTGATTTGCAGGGAAGTATGTTCATTGAACATGATAAACCCATTTTTGCTCTCTCTGATTTTACTTGATTCATGGTCAATTGAAAATTTTGAGTATTTTATTTCATGAGTGACTAATGGAATGCGAATGTAGGTAATTTTCTGCACTTTCTGGATTTCTGCAGTTTCTGCAGTTTGGTGCTGTTTTTGATCTTCCTCTGTTCTTCACGCTCTAGCTGTTTGTATTCAGACACCCATCATAAATATCATGGATTGAGTGTTTATGTGTGACTTGTTGTACTTAACATGAGGAAACATGACCTGCTTATTTCATATATTGACGTTAATTGTACATCTACCCAGAACTTTGGTGAATCTGATTTCCATAATTGTGATATTTTTGTAACTCAGTGATCAGTGTTATTCACATTTTTTTCTTCCAGAAATGTGACAGAAAATTGTCCCCATCTTAAAGGCCGGTGTTTCTTACTGGGGTTGTTTAATTAACAATTCTGTTTTATTACACATGATTTTACATATGGAACCTCCAGTCTAATTCAGATTTTACATATTTAATTGGCGATTAAGTTAATATTTATATTCATCTTCCAGTAGAAATTAGAAAAATTATGTTTCTTTTAATTAATTCTGTGGTGAGTACTACTCAATTAATTTCCTGATTGTACGAGGAGTTTCATCACATGTGGTATCATGCACATATAGGTGCATGGATTGTGTGGTGCGGCGAAGACCCTTTCCATGAATATAAGTGATAAATTCACCCGCTTTTTTGATATTTACACCACAAAGTGTCGCTGTATATGTATAGCGACGTGGAAACCGTCGCTATACATCTAAAGCGGGTGGAAATATCAAAAAAGCGGGTGGATTTAGTGTTTCCCTATATCAATTTGCCTTCTCTGTCCAAACATTTTTTATATAATTGTTAGGCCAACTGTATGTAGAGATGATTTTGAACTAGCAGTTGATTGTTACATGCATTTGGGGATATTGTTCATTCTTTTAACTTAAATATACAGATATACGTGAACACGTTGAAGTGCGTTGTCTATTCACTTGACATATTTGTGCAGGTTTGTTATTCTGTAGGTGGTGCTGCTCCAGCATTTGCTGAACTTGCATCTTCATCTTATCATGCAGCTGTCTCATCTCCAACATTGCCTCCTCCATCCTCGTAGAGGATGGGAAGATAAGCAAATCGAGAACCTCCTCCACGAGCTTTTTTTGTTAGGTTTCTGGCAGATGAGTGTTTTAGTTGATGGATTCTTATTGGGGACTTGTTTATTGCAAAGTTGCAATGTTCTTTATATAATTTGACATGGTTGTAACTTTAAAGTAATCAAAAGTTGCTTGGAGTTTATTATGTCTATTTGCAAGTTGGTTCATGGGATTTTGCATTTTCATAGGTACCTCCATTTTAAATTGGTTTGTTTTCAAAATTGTTTAATTGATTTTGGAACTGAAACCGCATCAAATAAAACCGCATCGCACTAATCAAAAGCGGTGTCATGTGCGGTTTTGAATTTGTCAAATCGCACCCAAGTGATTTCATGTGCAGTTTGAACTTTAAATCATACCAAATCGTATCATACTCTACGCTATATAATATTATTAAAAGTGTTTTAATTTTTATATTAAAAAAAATTAAAAGATTGGTACAAAAAAAATAATTAAATATCGGGTCAACTTAATTAGTTTCACCGGTTGAATTATTAGTTCGATTAGTAGTCAATCGGTTCAATTTGAATTTTAACTAAATTAGTTTAACCTAGTTAAATCGAACCGGACATAGAATAAGTTTTTGTTGAATAGGCCAGTCTAGTCCGAATTTACTCAGCTGTGTGTGTATATATATATATATATATATATATATAATATTATTTATAGAGTCCGGATCTTAAGCATACCCTCTTAAATAGCATACCAAACATACCCCCTTTAGCGACGGACCGGGCGACGGTTTGGTCCGTCGCCATAGGTCCGGTCCGTCGCCATAGGTCCGGTCCGTCGCTAAAACCTTTAGCGACGGACAACTTTTAGCGACGGACCCGTCGCTAAAGGCTTTAGCGACGGACCAGACCTATGGCGACGGACCAAACCGTCGTCCGGTCCGTCGCTAAAGGGGGTATGCTTGGTATGCCATTTAAGAGGGTATGCTTAAGATCTGTTCTGATTATTTATAATATATTAATATATAATTATGACATTATAGTGTACATGTATGTATATGTGTGTACAGTGGCTGGGAGGTGGAAAGAGGTTCTGCATGAGAACAATCTGGGGTGGTTTGCCATGGTAACTGTGGTGGTGTGTATATTTGATTAAACAAAGAGTTGGTTTCTTGTTTTTTACATAATGCCTGAAATGAACCCTCTGACAGCAGATGTGGGGTTATTTCAATGAGAATTCATCAATTTGGCTTTGTTTTATTCTTCTTTTTTTTTTTTATTGAAAAGGACAGTCTTGGTAGCGGCTGATTTCAGCTTTCAACATATTAGTACTAGTACTAATGAGTGGTGGTGACTTGTTCTTGGAAATGAACTTTTCTACTTTTCTGCTGTTATTGTTCCATGTGTTGGTTGGACCTATATTTGTTCTTTTTAGACCTCATAAGTTAGTTAGGTAAGCCTACTATAAAGTTAGAAAAATAATATATATCACTCCGTTCTAAATTAATTGCACAATTTTGACCATTTTAGGTCAAATTGACTATTTTTAGAATTAATAATTAAGCATATATAAATATATTTCTAAAATTATAAAAATTAAAATTAGTAATAAATTGTATATACTTTCTTTTGGTTATAATCTCTTCACCTATATTTTTGTAAAAATAGTAAAAAGATTAGTTTTAAACATAGTCAATTTGACTTAAAAATGTCAAAATTGTGCAATTAATTTGGGACGGAGGGAGTATTACGTTAATAAATATTAGTAGTAATATTTTTAGAAAGATGTGTAATAAATAAATTTTTTTTATAATTATTATTAATCTCGTGTATTGATAAGTTTCACGATTGTAGTTAAATTTATCACAACACATAACAGAACTCGTAAAGTTAAAAAAATAAAAAATAATAAAAGGTCTTTATTATACTACTATTGTTAGGTGAAATGGATAGACTGCTCAAAAATTAATGGATAAGTCTACATACACTACTCTAAACACTACATTTTACACGACATTGTACATCCATCCATTAAAAAGTGGGACCTGACGTGGATTTCCGTGTCAGGTCCCACTTTTTAATGGTTGGATGTGCAATGTAGTGTAAAATGTAGTGTTTGAAGTAGTGTATATAAACTTATCCAAAATTAAGGGTTGTTTGGGTTTTATAGTAATTATTTAAAAGAACCATTACAATATCCTTTTTACTTAAAGCTAGTGATATTATCATTTTTAATAAAAATGATGTCAACATAAAAATAATGGTGTTAGAGTAAATATATATTTATATTTTAATAATTATTCTAAGGATACTTAAAAATTAAGGCAATGCTTATTGCTCTGATAACATTATTTTTATTCTCGATTGTCTTTATTTAATAGTTTTTTTCTCTTTATTTAAGTCTTTTTTCTCGAATCACGAGGATTTTGTATAGGAAAAAGAAATCACGTGATAAGAAATATGAACAAATTGGTGCACTCCATCATCCACAAAATAATACACCACTTAAGATGTAATCCAATTCAATAAGTATAGGGCGACATTTCTAGCGACATTTCCAATTTTTTTATTTTTTATTTTGACTCCCAAATAATTTATAATATTTATTGGAACTGAAATTTTTACAGAATTCAGTGATTTAGGTGTGATTTGGATACATTTTCAAAAATAAAGTTGCACAATCTGTACAACCCAATATCGTTAGAAATGTCGCCAGACCAATGTCGCCGTAGAAGGACTCAATCCAATTAAACTATGAAAAAAGGTTCCAAAATGGTAATGTTTTAAGAGCAGATTGAACGATGGGACAAAGCTGCTTTCAAAACCAGGAGGTCTTGGTCAAGAAAACATTTAGAGATACATAAAATACAAAGGGAAATGAACTCTACTGTGGATAATGTTAATCAATAAGACTAGAGTCAACTTTTTGACAAAAGAACTTCTAAACAAGGACGTCGTGGCAAAAAAAAAATACTCCTTAGCAAAAATTAAATAAATACATTTATGCATACGTATATACAAATAAATATATATATATATATAATAAAGAATCTAAGACATGCATTAGCCAAATTTAACTCCTTAACACATGAGAAATATGAAAGATGTGCACAACTGCTTCACAACCACATTTACAGAACCTTATTACCAAGTTGTAACTGATCCATTTAGGACTTGACAGAGAAAATTTAGCCTCTTTTTTTTGTCATTTTTTTGTTAGGACAGAAAAATGAAAGTTTTGCACCTTTATTCTTTTAAAAAAAATATATATTCAAGTATCAGATTCGAAATTACAGGTGATAATACTCTCCAATGGGTTGATCGTTCTATATAGGACTTGAAAGATTAATTAGTCATACAAAAAGCCCATGTTGGGGAGGAAATTTTAGAACTACAGCATGGTACAAGTATAAATAAGGCACTATTTTCACGTGTATTTTTTATATATCCACGTAGTCCTTTCTTATATGAGAGTGAGTTGGGCTTAACTTCATTTAAGAGGAGATCATGTGTAAATACGTTACATTCTTGTGTTTATTATATGTCCTAGTAGAGTCTAATTGTTTGACTTGGCAGATGTGGTAGACAATGTTTTCGTCTTGTATAGATGAGACTTGCCATCAATTCAAAAATGAATCTTACTTGGCCTTTTAACTTCTTTATCTCACACATTAAAATGTAACAATAACATACATAATCATAATCATTTCACAAGAATCACAACAAAAAATTTAATATTAAAGAAAAATAACTAGTTCACAAAATTGTAACGGTAATCATTATGATCTTGGCAAGTTTGTAATCCTACAAATTGAAGTTCAAATCATCGAAACAAGCGGATAAACGGAAATCATGAAAGAAGATGAATTAGTCCTTCAGTTATTAATTACTGACTACTTACGAAAAACACACCTAAACTGGTTTTTACCTGGTTGTAGCAGTAGTAGCTCTTGCACTCATGGATGTATGGTAATTGGTGCTTCTCTGCTTCCTGTAAGATGTATAAACATCATCATATTGACTCGCCTCATTAGGATTAGCTGTGGCTCCAAGCCCCAACCTTCCAGAAGAAGTTGATCCAGGTTTTCGGTCCACGCTTCCATCGGGAAAAGTCCCAGTCTCTGGGTCCACCTGCAGGTTTGGAGGTGGCGGAATGCAGGCTCCTCCTTTCCGTACAGGCGACTCTCTTTCGTACTCGTCATCTTCATCCTTTGAATCGGCTGAATTCATGGGTCCTTCAGAAGGGTTGACCTCTCCAATTTCTCTAAAGAATTTTGACACTCTATCAAGAATTTCAGACGGCGATATGTTTGAGGGCGGAATTACAGTTGGGATATCCAAAGGGCTCATGGGAGAATAAGGGACCCCACTTCCAATCTGCATCTTTCGAACCATTCCAGGAATGAGGCCGGGCGGGAACAAAGGATATGGTGGTAATTTTTCACCAACATTAGATGTTGGTGTTGGTAATAGATGTGGCGCAGCTTGTAGGTTTGTAGGCTGACCAGAAGACATCATAGGCATGGACCCGGGAAAACCACCAGCAGGGATTGAATTAGGAAGAAATTGCTGGTTTGCTAGGGATTGTGGCATTGCTGACAGAGAAGGAACTTGTTTATCAGCATGTTCTTGATCCGTCAAATTTGGCACCAATTGCTTATCTGATTGCCAGTGTAGGACATTATGATTGGGTGCCTGATGTGGGAGTCCTGAACATACAGAGAAAAAAACATGTAATAACTCTAGCAAAGGAAGATTTTAACAATTTCTAAGATTAGGCAAATATATGCAGGTTACTGAGATGACTGCCCTAACCATTACAAAGATTTGCAACTTGGGAACCTTAATATATCCTACCAAAGTTTTTTTTTTGGAAAGCTTCATGCAGGAAGAGAGAATGAGAGAGCCGAGCACACACAGTAATTACCTGCAAACGTTGAAGGATCTGCTGAAATTACAGACAAATCCCTTTGAGGAAGCCCTGGAAATGAATTTGTTGACAGTCCACCCATCATTTCATTCTCAAGGACTCGAATAGTATCATGGTCATAAACTTCCTTGGAGGCCCAGAACTGTAAAATTTTCTGCAAGCGTGACTGATTTTCCTCCTTGTTTTGAGGGTTGTGGTAAATCCTTGCAAGCATGGAACCTAAGACAGGCTTAAATGCAAGTGCCTCATTATCAAGGTCATGAGGATTGATCCGTCTTTGCAAGCTGCATATACCAAGAAGAACCTGTAGCTAAGTATGTGCTAGTATTACCAACAATGATGCACTTTAGGGGCTAAGCTAGGCCTCACACTTGATGAAAGTGTGAATTTGCAAGAAAGAAGCACATGTAAGCACTGTCACCATCCGGTAGTAACGGCATATTTTTATCACATTTTTAAAACTACAACTCAACTCCAGTATTACTGTTCCCCAAGTTTGAAAAGGTATAGCAGAAGAGATTAACTAGGCAAATAAACTGCAGAAAGAAGGGTATCAGAAGACATGTAGCAGTAAAGAGACTAGTAAAGCAGTCTATACAATTTATGGAAGTAACCAGTCTCTGAGTTACTCCCTCCGTCCCCCAAAGGATTGTCGATAGTACACATTTTCACATGAATTAAGAAAAGTAAAGTAGATGAGAAAGTATAAAACAATGTTACCTGGAACACAATTCATTTTAGTTCTTCAAACGGATACGCGTATGCTATATAGGTTAAAACACGGTACGTATGTTGGGGTAACTTTATACGAGTGCTTATAGTTAAAATTTCTCTTAGAATCTAAATGTAATAAACCTAAATATTATGAATATTTTTAGTTAAATCAACAAGTTGATTGTTTTATACAAATATGATATTTGAGCATTCAATACTAAGTTAGAATATTGATATTTGTGCAAATATAGGTAAAACAACAAAGAAATATTTCAGTACACTATATTTTTAGCCTATTAACTTTGGTTATGGAAGTATCAATGTGCGGTTCGCTAGGTCAATAAGAGTAGATCTGGTACTTCCATAGAGAGTTACCAAATCTAGTAACTCTAGTATGAAACAAGTTCTAATTATACCCATAGTGGACCCCATATAAACACAAATGAAACTATCCTTTTAAACCTAATGGACCCCCTGCATATACTTTTGAGGGTGAATTAGTCTTTGTGCATTTTTTTTTTTTGCTAAATATTTTGTGCATATTTTATATATAACTTGTATACTTTTAGATATCTTTTAATGGATTCTTTTGAAATTATTGACATCCTTTGGGGACAAAGAGAGTATAATATATGAAATTTCATATCAAGGACTATCGGACCCGTTACTAAAAAGGCAGTACTGTATTTCAGTACATGTCTTTTCGCTTTTATTATACAAAGCGATGGGTTAATGGACAGATGTAAATTTAATATGTCAATAAGATAGATATGAGTGCCTGTAAGGTACGTAAGAGAGAGAAGAATTTTTTTTAAAAAATTATTGATATATTAAAAATTCTATATGAGGTCATGGTTCATTGGGCTTCATAATCGAAAGGACATTGGATTTCTGCTAAAAATATCAAAATTAAGACCAAGGTATTAAATAAGATTAACAGTTGTCCTAGGGAAGAAAATGTTGCACTGCTGCATTTTTAGTTTATAGCATTCATTACAACTCAAAGTTGCCATCCTGAAGATGACATCAGCATTCATAAAAAAAATGAAATAATAACAATAAACTAAAAAGTCTCATGAAATATTCTTCAATATTCTACCAAATTAGTTTCTCGCATCAATAATGTAGAAAAAGACAACCAAAGAGATAGGCAACGCCTTGACTCTCTTTCCATTATTTACCACAGGTCCACATCTTGTGTATTTTATTTTAATACTAGACAATTATCATAGCTTATGCTTTTTAACTACAGGAAAGCATAAGATCTCATTTGAAAATCTGATAAATAACCAAAAAGATCTTGATTTTTGACACCGAGTGTCTCCTTATCATGGCCTATTGATCATAAGATCTTTTTCGTAATCAAGGATGCACAATAAGGAAAACAGACGTCCAAGAGCCCAAGTACAAGAGTAATTTTAGAAATTCACTGAAGAAAACCCATTGCTTTCAGTCTGTGCTTAGTTAATGAGACCTTTTCTGGTGGTGCAACTTGAAGCATTTTGGATATGCTTTAGCCTACTCAAGCTTAAGCCTGCCTTTACAAAATATGCACCCATATCATGAGATATTTGCAACATGTCCAAATGGCATGCTTAATCATATTAACTTTGTCAAAGGCGTTATGTAGCCAGCAAAGCAGAAAGATGTCAAGAAAGTATCCCCTGCTCTAGGCAGAAGGTAGAATATAGTAAAAAAGAAGAGGTTTTTTCCCTTGCATAATAAATCAATGTGATCTCTGAGGCGAATCTGTTGAGAATTGCACACCATGAAAAAGATAGATAACAAGAAGGAGATTTCTAGATTCAAACAGATAACACCTATAACAAGACTTATCAAATATAATAATAAAACACTTATCACAAGACTTGTAAAACACACTTTTCACAACTTTCAAATTGGAATTGCTAACTTGATTTGCAACACTATCTAGGGAGAATGAAATTCTACCACAATCAGCCAACCCCAAGAATATAAGTTATCTACTATCTAGCACTTTTTTCTTTAGGACATCACCGAGCACATAAAGATGAGAAAGGTGGATATCTATTCAAAATAAATTGCATGTGCAAAATACCACTAAGAATGTAATCACAAATCACTTAGGCTGAAGTTTTAATAGCAGTGTTCAACCTTGATTACAGAAGTCAAGTGCTATAAGTTTTAGATGTTCCTTTGTAGTAACCAAGTCAAACACTATGTTACATGGACTCTTTGATTTTCCTTGAAGTACCCGTGTCCGACACTAGGACAAGGGTATGGGTGTTGTACACTTCATTTTAGTGTAAAAAATTAGCAAAATTGAGGAGTACCCATGCCGGAATCTTCAAAGTGTCCGACCGGACAATCCATCCGAGTCCATGTAACTTAGGTCAAACATCTTAGATTTCTTGTATGCTAAAAGGCAAGGCACAACCACTATGCACCTCAATTACAATTATATAATTAAGATTATGAAGAAAAGAAAATTGAGCAATCATATAAAAATATTAAATTTTGCCTGGCTAACGCAAGAAAAAGAAGTAATGAGGTCATGAAGTGGAAAAAGAGGACAGAGTTCAGGTTTGTGCAATGGTGGGAAGAGAGAGAGGCGATGAGGATAAAAAGGGGTCAGAGGTGTGACAGTGAGCCAGCTCCCTGAATGTCCTCAAACAAGTAATGTTATAACAATTATAATACAAGACCAAATTATCTGTGAAATCGTCAGAAAACAACAGAAAAGCAAGCCAACAAAAGGGTTTGTGTCAGCAGCACCCAAATAATGTTCCCAAATTAACTGGAAAGTGAGAAAAGATTTACCTGTCAAATAGAATGTCATTGGAAAGATAAACAATATGCAGTTGCCTCTCAGAATCATCCAAACCAAATACCCTGTCCCTAAGTGCCTCGGCTAGAGCTGGTGCGAATGGAGACCGCTGCATGAACCAAATTTTGGCACCTTTAATAGACTCTTTGGTACCAGTTAGACCATTGAGCACATTATTCAGCTCCATTGCAACATCAGAAGGAAGTGGTCCAGACAGACCTTTGAAAGTTCTTGAGGACTGATCATAATCTGGATGACCATGACCACTAATATGGCCAGTAAAAGGCTGAGAATGTTGATGCTGTTGATCATAGAATGGTGGAAAAGGAGGTTGGTGTAATTGAGGTGCACCCAGCATTGAAGAAGCCCCAGGACCAGCACCTGAAGCATTTAATTGAGGAGCATTTGAAGGTGAGGGGCTCACCATAGGATTTGGAGGATGCAACATAGGTATAGAAGAGGAGGGAAAGGGAGAATTGAATGGGCCACCAGGGGGACGTGTAGATAACCAAAGCTTGTAGCGGTAGTAATTATGCCCATCACCACCAAAGAGGAAACTATAAGCAGGGTTATCTTTCTGTTTTTCACGGATCATGGCCTCAAATTCAGGGCCATTTTTTGCTGCATACTGAACAAGTTTATCAATACATTTCTGGAGTTCAGGATCAGAAGGAGGAGGAGCAGGAGGTGGTGAATCATATGAGCCATGGAAAGGTGACGGAACAAGATGAGGTGGTAAATGGGAAGGAAAAGCTGGTGGGGGCTGCTGTTGCTGCTGAAGATGAAGAAGGTGAGGAGGGGGAGGGTGTGGATGGAGTTGTCCTTGCTGCATGTGGCGATGGAAAGGGAACTGTTGCACAGAAGGATGTGGCGATAGGAATGGAGGGCCATGAACTGACGGAGGGAACTGTTGATGTTGTGGATGAAAACCAAACTGCTGCTGCTGTTGGATATTAGCTGCTTGTTGCTGCTGTTGGGCAAATGCCATAGCAGCAGCTGCTGCATAATCATGAGACTGTCGATCCATCAACCTTCAAGAATCAATAGCAGGAGAAGGGTCTAAACTCCAACAGAGTTTTGAAAGACTTTGATTTGCCTGATTCAATAAATAAAATCCATTACTTAGATAGCAGTATTAATAAGTGCAATACAAAATTAAATATGCATCAGGATCAGAAACCCATATCTTCAAACATAAACTAAGTTCTTTGACACCATCAGTAAGTGGTCCCCAGACCCCACATGTCAATTCAGGGTCAGTGAAAGAATGAAAAATGTTTTACTGCAAGAAAAACTAGGTTTATCATGTAATTCTTCTCCTTTCCTTTCCTCAGCTACATTAGCCTCTAATTCAGTAGTCATTCTCTTAATTCGTTACTTATATAAAAAGTGAAAACTAATAAAAGTGGAATAGACTAACTAAAATTCAGAAAACAAAACACATGATAATAACAAAAGCTCCAAGGATCTTATCGGAGTTAATACTGTTTGGTAAAGTATTCAAGTGAATATGTGCCTCTTTTATCACAGCACTTAACCTCTCCATGTGCAACCCAACTCCATCTAAACAAAACATGAAATGATACATATGAACCCATATTACAAAAAATGAATTAGCAATGAAACCAAGGGTCCTATGCTCCCAGCCTATGGGTACCACATAGGTTCTAAGAAATCACCCTTAATTTATATTACATAAAATGAGTTTCTAATTGAGACATAAGAAGATCAAGGCACACAGACACATGCAGAGGGACCTCCGAAATTGGCTAAATTCTAAAGCAAGGCCTGCTAAGAACCTAACACAGTATAATATTGATCTTAATAAAGTCTTACCTTAAGGATTCTATGAGTTAGCATGCTGCTACTGCGGCTTTCGCATATCTCTTGTCTGTTTAGAGTGATTAGTAGTTTAAAAATTTTCAAAAAGCTGCTTGTTACCTATAAAAATATTAAGTAAAAACCCATCGACACATTTTAGATCAAGTAACTGTATTCAGTCATTATGGGTGAATTTTAACTAATTTATGCAGCTTAGTGGTTTAAGATTTTTATTTGATAATGGAGCAGTTAAAGACTTCATATAACCTATATGTCCATATATAAGCTAAGCTATAATAGTCTTCATCAATTAACAAAGAACAAGTGCAATAGAACAGAATTCAGAAGTTAACCCTCTTGACTTTTGAAAATCAAACAAATTATGGCTTCAATTTAATAAATTTAATAAAAGGTACCAAAGTAAAAGTTCAAAAGGTGTTTGCTTGTCCATATATATAGTGTGTATGAAGTACAAGCAGACACATATAAATATAAATATATCAATATGTGTGTGTGTGTGTGTGTTTACATGTTGAAGAGAGAAATTAGGATGAGCGACTGCAAGCGAATTAGGGTTTATTTAGGCGTGATTCTTAAAGAAACAGGAGGATATTCGATCAGAAAACTACCTTAAGAATAAAGAGGAGAGGGGAAATCCAGTCTCCGGAGCTCCGGCAGGCGAAATCGGGAGATGAATTAGCTCTGCTGCACCTAGGCGTTACTGAAGAAGAAGAAGGAGGAACGATGAGTTTTGGTCCTAATATTTTTGGATCCAAAGTATTTTGGTTCGGGTATGGATTATAAAACTGGATTTGGAAAAAGAAAGGATTTGAACACTTTTTCTATTGGGGAAAAATGAAATTGAAAATATAATTTTTGGGGAAAATTTTAAAATATACTCCCTCCGTCCCAAATTAATTGCTTTTCTAGGACTTTTTTAAGTCAAATTGACTATTTTCAAAATTAATAATTAAGCATATATAAATATATTTCTAAAATTATAAAAATTGAAATTAATAATAAATTGTATATACTTTCTTTTGGTTATAATATCTTCACCTATATGTTAACAAAAATAGTAAAAAGATTAGTTTTAAAAATAGTCAATTTGACTTTAAAAAGTTCTAGAAATGCAATTAATTTGGGACGGAGGGAATACTACATACTAAACAAAAAAAAA
The DNA here is from genome assembly GCA_034770075.1 of Aralia elata. NCBI lineage: Eukaryota > Viridiplantae > Streptophyta > Magnoliopsida > Apiales > Araliaceae > Aralia > Aralia elata. The sequence goes on along the minus strand of CM068387.1, from coordinate 71,236,109 downwards.
TAAAAAATAATGTACTTTTAATTTTAGAAACTTATAAAGTATTAAAAAATTGTATTTTAATGTACGACTTTGCATAAATACGCTTTCTTCTCTAAACCCATTGAACCTTTACCTCAAAATGACTATGAAATTGAAATTTTCAACATTTTTTTGTCAAATTTTTATAATCATTTTTTTTTGTCGGAAAAAGTTACAACAATATAATGTATTGTATTTTTTTTCCATTTTTGTATTTTATTACTTATGCTAAAAAAATTAAAAATCAGGCCTATTAATGGAGAAATATAAAAGATAAACCCATAGTATTTCATGTTGTGAAATAATAGATATAACAAAATGTATATCAACAAAAATGTATATTGATAAACTTTTTATTTTAGTGGTCATCTACAATACATTTGATATTTATCAAACCACTAGAATGAGTTTTACACTTTCATTGAGAGAATTGTTCTACTATCAACTTAGCTCCAACATCATTACCATATATGATATATATAGCACAAGTAAGGTTGCTAATGAAAAGACTTAAGTCTTTTAATATCCTTGTGTGCCTTACAATTTACTTTGGTTGCAACCTTTCAAATATCCTACTTTTTCATTTTCCAAACTTTCCAAATCCCCGTTACTTTATTTCTAACACTCCCCCTTGGATGACCACTTTCTAAGAATATGCCTCGTTAAAAACCTTACCAGATAAAAACCCTGTGGAAAAAAAAATTGGTCAAGGAAAAGAGTACAATATTCTTGTATATCTTCTAGTGCCTTAGGATTGCCTCATTAAAACCTTGCAAAGGAAAACCCAGTGGGAAAAAACCTTAGCGAAGGAAAAAGAGTACAATCAGCACATATCCTTCAGAAAATTTACTCCCCCTCATGAGTACCACTGTTCATGGTAAAAATATCTTTAAGTCAACGCATGCCAATGTTGTGCACCATCTTCTTAAAAGTCGCAGTTGGTAGTGGCTTAGTGAATATATCAGCCAAATTATCACATGATCGTATCTGCTTGACATTTCCATAAGTAAATAAATATCCTGTTTGTGATCTGCCTTTGTGTAGATCAGAAAGATAATCTGCATTAGCATATCCAACTAACTGTGGTTTTGATCCATTTGGATAAAATAATCCCAAATCAGTAGTCCCACGAAGATATCGCAAAATATGTTTAATTCTTTTCCAATGTCTTCGAGTTGGTGCTGAACTGTACCTTGTTAGTAAGTTAACTGCAAATGCTATATCAGGTCGTGTGAAAATTACAAGATACATCAAAACACCAATTGTACTAAGATATGGTACTTCAGGACCAAGATTTTCTTCATTATTTTCTTGTGGTCGAAACAGATCTTTCTTGATATCAAGTGACCGACCTATCATTGGAGCGCTCAAAGGATAAGTTTTATCCATGTAAAAGTGCTTCAGGACTTTTTCTGTGTATGTTGATTGATGAACAAAAATTTCATTTGGAATATGTTCAATTTGTAGGCCAAGACAATATTTTGTCTTACCAAGATCTTTCGTCTCAAATTTATTGTTCAAACAAGTTGTTATTTTTTGTTAACTCTTCTGGAGTCTCTACAAGATTTAAATCATCAACATATACTGCAACAATAGCAAATCCGAATTCTAATTTTTTGATAAAAATACGGGGACAAATTGGATTATTCTCAAATCCTTCTTTCAAAAGATATTCACGGAGGCGATTATACCACATGTGTCCGGATTGCTTTAACCCATATAAGGATCTTTGTAGCTTGATAGAATACATACTTCGAGATGTAGAATTATATGCTTCAAGCATTTTATATCCTTCAGGAATTTTCATGTAGATATCATTATCTAATGATCCATATAGATATGCTTTAACAACATCCATTAATTGCATATCCAAATTTTCTTTTGCTACCAAACTAATTAAAAATCTGAATATAATTGCGTCCATTACAGGAGCATATGTTTCTTCCTAATCAATATCAGGTCTCTGTGAGAAACCTTGTGCTACAAGTCACGCATTGTACCTTATGTACAAATACTCATTTCTATCCAACAGGCATTACACCTTCAGGTGTTCGGACTACAGGTCCAAAAACTTCACATTTATTTAGTGAATTTAATTCTGCTTGAATCGCCTCTTTCCACATTGGCCAATCATTTCTACGTTGACATTCATCAACAGTTTGTGGTTCATTATCATTACTTCAGGTAATGTCAAGAGCAACTTTATATGAAAATATGTTGTCGATAATAATTTTATTTCTATCCAATACTTCTCCTGTATATACATAATGTATCGAGATCTCGTTATTTTCAGGTACCTGATCCTCTTCAGGGGATAACTCTTTAAGAGTTTTATTTTTAGGAGATTTTTTGCTCAAAATTTTTGGATAAATTAGTTATTTCTGTGGCCTGTTTCATGGGTATAACCTCTTTATAGGCTGCAACTTGTTTTTCTTGTACTTTTCTCTTCCGAAAATTTTTATCTTTTAACACCGATCGGTGTTCCACGCTTCAGGTGTGGTTTTGATTTATTGATTGTCCAACAGGGACTTCAATCCGTGCTGGAGTATTAGCAGCTGGAATGTGAGATTTCACTATTTTCTTATTATCAGCGAATACATTCGATAATTGATTTGCAATTCCTTGCAAATGAATAATCCTTTGAACTTCCAGTTCACATTGATTTGTACGAGGATCAAGATGAGATAACGTCGAAGTATTTCATGTAATCTCTCGTCCTGCTTCAGGCAAATTTCTTGCTTCAGGCAAACGTCGTGCTTCAGGCAAACATCTTGCTTCAGGCAATCATTTTGCTTCAGGCAACGACATTTCTCCCCCTAATGATGGGAAGACTATTTCATTAAAATGACAATCCTCAAAACGTGCTTTAAAAACATCACCAGTTAGAGGTTCAAGATATCTAATGATAGATGGGGAATCAAAACCCGTATAAATTTCAAGTCTACATTGATGACCCATTTTAGTGCGTTGTATGAGTGCAATCGGTACATATACAGCACAACAAAATGTGTACAAGTGAAAAATATTTGGTTGTTGGCCAAGTACAAGTTGCAATGGTGATAATTTATGATAAACAGATTGTCTAATACGAACTAATGATGCAGCATGTAAAATGACCCCAAGTATAAACTGGTAATTTTGATTTCATAAGCAAAGGTCGAGCAATAATTTGAAGTCTCTTGATAAGTGATTCAGCTAAACCATTTTGAGTATGTATATGTGCAACAGGATGTTCAACATCAATTTCAATAGACATGCAATAGTTATCAAAAGCTTGAGATGTGAATTCACTAGCATTATCTAAATGAATTTTCCTAATTGGATAATCAAGAAATTGCGCTCTCAACCTAATTATTTAAGCAAAGAGCCTAGGAAATGCCATATTTCTAGTAGAAAGTAAGCATACATGTGACCATCTGGTTGATGCATCAATTAAAACCATAAAATACTTAAATGAACCACAAAGTGGGTGTATTGGTCCACATATATCACCCTGAATTCTTTCTAAGAAAGATGGACACTCAACAACAATATTTGAATGCGATGGTTTGGTAATTAATTTACATTGAGAACAAGCACTACATGGATAATCAGTAGGTAAAAGAATCTTCTGGTTCTTTAAGGGATGTCCATAAGAGTTTTCAATAATTCGACGCATCATTATTGATCTTGGATGACCAAGACGATCATTCCAACGCATAAAAACTTTTGGGTCTGAACACTTCTGGTGTATTGCAACATTTGTTTCAACTATTCTCATTGTAGTATAATATAACCCAGAAGAGAAAATAGGCAGTTTTTCTAGTATGAGCTTCTGACACGATACTATTGAAGTAATATAAAGAAATTCTTCACTGCCTTCGTTATTAATTTCAACATGATAACCATTATAACGTATATCCTCAAAGCTGAGTAAATTTTTGCTTAACTCAGTAGAATACAAAGCATCATTAATTCAAAGTTTTGTGCCTTTTGGCAACATTATAATCAGTCTTCCAGAGTCTTCAATTATAATCGCTCTTCTAGAGCCTTGATTAAGTTTGATGAATAATCGCTCTTCCAGAGCTTTTAATTAAGTTCAATAAACCTGATATGATATTGACATTGGCTTTGCATAATTTTAAAAATTATTGTATATGGTAATCGCTCTTCCAGAGCCTTTAATTACCAATAGGACCCATACATCTTCATATATGTAAAACATAAATTAAACTTTATTACTTGAAACGTAAATAAAACATATCAAAATAAAAATGCTTATTAATGCCATAATATAATGAAATAAAAATAATTACTTGATATAGCCATTTTGATTTGAAAAGTCAAGATAATTTATAAGATCTTCAAGATCATTATAATCATTTATGGGATTTTCAAGATCCTTATGATCAACAAATTTTCATTTCAATTTCCTTTCCCTTTTATTTTATGGAAGCTTGGTACAAATCTACCAAATATTTAGGAGTACGATAGGTACGTGACCAATAACCTTCCATTCTATACCTACGACCACGACCATAATTTTCTCTATATTTATCAAATAAGGTTCCATGAGTAGAACTGGTCGAACGAGATTGATGGTTTTTTTTTAGCAAAAACTCATTATTTAATTTGTTCAGTCACTAGAAGACACGATATCACTTCAGGGAACATAGTTTCCTTTATCACTTCAAGGAATATTTTGTGAACTTATGCTCTCGATATTGCTACTATAGGAGCATATTTGAGGCATGAAATGTAGTCAATATTTTCTCTAACATGTCTTCATAAGTGAGATGATGACGAATAAAAATCATTAATTTTTGCATGATCCTGCAGAGATGCCTGATTTTCAACCTTAATTGTATCTTCGAGATTCTTTTGTCTCTAGATGAATCTCAGCATCAAGAGTTCATGACAAATAATTCTTGCTCAAGATATCAAGAGCAGCAAATTTAAAATTTGTAAGTTCGACATTTATATAAATATATAATTACGTAAGATATTAAATAAGTAAATATAAATTTATAGGAAACCAAGAAAACTATTTAACTCTTCTTTGATTACTTTCAAAGTAGGGGGAATTGGGAGGTGGATTGATTATTTATTTATACTAATATTACTACATCACAAAAGTAGTGTACTTACGTAATTTGTACTCTCAAGGCTTCTGAGTTGTCCATTACCATTATTGTCCCACGCACCTTTTGTTAAACAAAGTTTTTATATGTATATCAAATTTAATTGTAATGAAATAATACTTACAGTGAGTTGAGAGAACTTCCTTTTTAGCATTGGGTAGGAGCTCGTGCTGATAACGTGTTGTGAAATAATAGATATAACAAAATGTATATCAACAAAAATGTATATTGATAAACTTTTTATTTTAGTGGTCATCCACAATACATTTGATATTTATCAAACCACTAGAATGAGTTTTACACTTTCATTGAGAGAATTGTTCTACTATCAACTTAGCTCCAACATCATTACCATGTATGATATATATAGCACAAGTAAGGTTGCTAATGAAAAGACTTAAGTCTTTTAATATCCTTGTGTGCCTTACAATTTACTTTGGTTGCAACCTTTCAAATATCCTACCTTTTCATTTTCCAAACTTTCCAAATCCCCATTACTTTATTTCTAACATTTCACCCCTTTTTAAATAGGACAATTTTTTGGGGCAAATGAACACGGCACAAAGGGAGTAAAAATATAAATTATATTGATTAATAAAATATTATAAAGATCCTATATTTTTTTAATTAATTTAATAAAATTATGATATTTTTACATGCATCTCTTTTAAGATCTGTTCCATATTTTGTGAAAAATAATAATATAAAAATATTATATTTACATGTAAAAATATTAATATCTCAAATATTAAGAAACATAATAAATTTTCGGAGCCCGATTATTAGGTGTTTGGAGAAAATGAGTTTAGGGGAAGGATGGTGTAGTAGGAACGAGCCTTGGGTTTAAATATCACCATATTTACAAATGAATCTCTTGTTAACATAAATTATACTATCATTTTGATTGATCATGTAGATAAATTATTTAGTGGGACACAAATATATCATCCCCATATAACAATATCAAATGTTCTAACCCAGTATGGTACTCTTTTATTCCAACAAATGAATGTCAAAAACATAATTTCGTAGACGAAAAACATAATAAAATGTTAAACACAAAAGTATAAAAGAGGAACGGCATGATTATTAAAACAATGATTAAAAAAGACAAAAGAAAAAGTATATGACACATAAAACTAATCATCTCAACCGAGTCCTCCTACGCGGAAATGGAAAAATGACATGGAAATTAGACATTTCCGATTTCCCTTGGTTTTTTTTTTTTTTTTTTTTGGGTTTAGTCCAAATATATTTATACTATGGATTTTAAAAAAAAAATTAGAAAAAAACATAAAAAATTAGGTCCAATTTGGATATATATCAAAAACATGGTTGTATGGCCCATACAACCATGTTTTTGATATATATCCAAATTGGACCTAATTTTTTATGTTTTTTTCTAATTTTTTTTTTAAAATCCATAGTATAAATATATTTGGACTAAACCCAAAAAAAAAAAAAAAAAAAACCAAGGGAAATCGAAAATGTCTAATTTCCATGTCATTTTTCCATGTCCCCCTAGACTTACTGCACCTCAACCGCCCCATTTAATGAGAGGGCTCGGCGAAAATGAGGTTGAACCTTACATAGTCATACAAGGACAGAGGTGGGTCACCCCTATCCCAATTCACTTTTTGTGTTCCTCAAAATAATTATGTTTACTAGCAACAAAATTATTACTCCTTCTGTTTCAAAATTAAAAATATAATTTTACTTTTGAGATTAAATGACGACATATTAAATTTTAAATTAATATAAATATACTTAAGTTTAGTTGATACAAGTATTATAATTGTATAGTATATAACAAAAACTATAAATAACAAAATTTATTTCATTTTAAATTTTTATGAGTTATACTAATTTTAAAGTTTAATATGTCGTCATTTGACCCCAACAATCAAGTTGTATCTCTAATTTTGGAACAGATGAAATAATAATTTGGTTCCAAGGTTTTGAGGTTAAAATGCTCAGGTCTAAAACAAACTTGTTTTTATCATTTTGGGAAGCTAAAAAAAACAGATTAACAGAAATTGAAGAAGTTGTTACATAGACTTTAAATATTAAATGATTACTTCATTAGTTCTATATTAGTTGTTGATCTTTTGCATGTCACAAAAGTAAGTTTTCAAAATTTAATAGGAGTATTATACTACATATTATCTATTTGTACTTTATTTTAGAGTACTCTTTAATTGAGTGGGTTCATATTTGTTCGATTTGATATGTTTGGTGCGCCGTAAAAGTGTGTTCGAGAGATTTTTTAAAGTCATAAATTCCACAACAGTTTTTGATATTTTCACACGCAAAGTGTTGTTGTAGATGTAAAAATCGTCGCTATAGGATTTATAGCGACACTTTTCGTGTGAAAATATCAAAAATTATTGTAGAAATATCATCTTCCTAAACTAATTGTACCATAAAGAGTGACGAATTTGGAGTTTAAAAATATAAAAGATTGTATTTGTAAGTTAAAAAATTTACATTTAAAATAAATTGTATTTTGACAAACAACAAGATGTTCGGATCAAAAGAGTCCAAAAAACTCCAAAACCAATAATCATACATGCACCTAAAGTACTTTTCAAACTCCAATTAAATTTACATCCCTTTTTGAATGTTCTCATTTAGATCATAAAACTCCATTTTATAATATATAATTTCCTTTTTATACAAAAAAATATAGACCATTTTAATTACTCTTATATCTATCTATTATGTATGTAAAGTGGGAGGGAGGGAGATGGTTAATTTTGATGTAGATTTTTTACACTTTAAATTATATGGTGTATGTGTAGTTATTTATATCGTAAAGTTATCATCTATATTACAAAGAGTTCATGAACTGATGATGTGATCTTAGTGTAACTGAGTTATAAAATTATATTTATTTTTACCCATCATAAATTTAGTTATATTATTATTTTATTGATTTTAATTAAGTACTTTTCTAACGTTAATTTTTAATTCTCCAAATTTTATAAAAACTCTATTTGATCTTTGCACTATTTACACACGTAATGCGTGTCATTAGGTGCTAGTTTTTATGGAAAACTGGTATCTCTATTTTATCTCTGCACTATTTACACACGCAATGAGTGTCATTAGGTGCTAGTTTTTATGGAAAACTGATATTTTCACATAATTTCTATTACATGAATAATAAATCGATCACACACACACATATAAATAAAAAATTCATATGAAAATATCATTTTTTTCACATGCAATTATCAGTTTCCTTTTTATATGAAGAAGTATTACTATCTGTATGTTTGGTTACTTAGAGTTTACTGTATTTAACGCATTTACAGGTTAAGTGCAGATCTGTCGTTTGTTCGGCTGAACAAAAGCTAAAAACACAAACGTAACGACCAACGTTTGAAGTCGCGTTTGAGACCAAAATACAACACCAAAAAAATTGGAGGTTGCATTTAAACCCTACGTTAATTCTCACTTTTTTCCTATACGTACTTTGCCCGTCAAGAATTAGAACTGAAATTAGGTGAAGAAAGATTTCAAGGGAAGCTGTTAAAAATTGATGAAATGGGTTTGTTGAAACACCACAACATGATTGAAATTTGAGCTTTGTAGCTTCAATTTCTCTATTTAAAAAACAAAACGAAAAAGGAAGAAGATAAAAGAAAGCTCCGATTATGGAGTCCCAAAGAAACAATTAGAAAGAGACTGAAGATAAGATTTTGGCAAGATAAGGTCACCACATGGAGATGGTGTTATATGTTTTGTCCAAAAACTGTAATTTTAGTTGAACAAAAATCACACTTATAACAACAACATAAGTTGTAGATAAACGAACAAGATTATAATTTTTCAAACACAACTTTAACTGTAAATACATTTTCAAACACAAATTTAACTATAAATACATTTTCAATTGTATTTATAAAATATCGTTATCGCTGCAACAAATAACTTTTCAAACACAACTTTAACTGTAAACGCATTTTCAAACACAGTTTAAATTGTAAATTTTTAGATTTTTTGGTTTATAAAATATGAAGGAATTTCAAAGTCAAGTAAATTAGTGTGCTTTATTGTCTTAAGATTAAATTGCATATTGTTTAAGTTACAACATTGATTCTCTACCGTTACAAAATTATTGAGTAATAGTTACTAGCTGTTATACCATTAAGTTTCTAGCCGTTATACCTTTAAGTACCTAGCCATTATATCTTTAAGTTACTAGCCGTTACAAAATTTATTTTTTTGTTTCATAGCTTAGCCATGCATGATATTATATATAGTTAGGTTTTTTCTCTTATGAAGAGGGAGAGATTAGCATGCATGTCTTCTACTTCATATAAAATATTGCATTACAATAGTTTCTCTTGAATCATCTTTTCTAAAACTCAAGAAAAAGTAATGGGCCGTTCATGTCACCTTGTCTATTTGAGTGCACATTAGAGAAGACGAAATTGTTGAATCCTGAAGGGTATCCGATATGACCTTTTGCACCGGTGATATATAATATCGGAGGGGCGAAAATTATCCTTAAGGACAGAGCTCTACGCATGCCTTAATTCATTTTGGTGATATCCTTCTAAACTCTCTTTTAATTTTCATAGTATTTTTCCAGTTATTTTACAACAATCTTAAGGATAATTATGGATTTTGCTATGTTAACCGCTACTAAGGTCATTCCCGATGTCACAAAAATTGAGGCTTTTTCTGGTTCTAATTTTAAAAGATGGTAAACTAAGATTTTATTAGTCTTGGATATTGCAAAGGTTGATTTTGTTCTTACAAAACCAAAACCAGAAAAACCAAAAGAGGGTGATCAAACTGAATATGAAAAGGAACCATCTTTTTGGAAAAATGCAAATAAAATTTGTAAGAGTATTCTGTTAAATGCTCTTTCAAATGAGTTATTTGATGTTTATTGTTTAATGAAAGATGTTGTGGAGATTTGAAATGGTTTAAATAGGAAATACATTGTGGAGGATGCCGGAACCAAAAAGTATGTTGTTGAATTTTTTTTGAATTTCCAAATGTCTGAAGATAAAGATGTATCCATGCAAATTCATGAGTATCACTTGGTGGTCTCTGAACTTGGGAAAGAAGGGATGTTACTACCGGAACCATTTGTGGTGGGAGCACTAATTAAAAAATTACCAGAATCATGGAAGGATTACAAGAATACCATGAAACACAAGAAGAAAGACATGAATTTGGGGGAGGTTATCATTCACATAAGAATCCAGGAAAAGAACCGGATGTATGACAAAACGGAGAAAACTAAGGAGCTTGCTACAAAGGCAAATTTGGTGGAGGGGAACAATAGCAACAATGGAGGGAGGAATCATGGCTTCAAGCACAACAACAACGTACAACAACAACAACAACAACAACAACAACAATAGAGGATGGAACAACAACAATAGAGGATGGAACAACAATAACAACAATCGAGGATGGAACAACAACAACAACAACAAAAATAGACATCTCAAAGCGCATAATCGAATTGGTAAAAAAAAGGTAATTGTTTTATTTGTGGTAATCCTGGACATCATGATGTGCAATGCAGACACAGGAAGAGAAACGACAAACCTGCCCCCACCAAATGCAAATTTGGTTGAGGCGGATCGATGTTACTGTTGCGTTCATTTCTGAGGTTAACATGGTGGTACGTGATAATAATTGGGTGGTAGACTCTCTGATGCAACCTTTGTGGGATTAAAAATGCACTTTCCTCCTATATACCATTGGGAAAAGGAGAGGAATAAGTTTACATGGGAGATTCTACTCCTGCTCCTGTTTTGGGGAAAGGGAAAGTTCTTATTAGGCTTACCTCCGGAAAAATCCTCTCATTGACAGACGTGCTTCATGTGCCAAACATTCGTCGGAACCTTGTGTCCGTGTTTTTGCTAGGCAAGGTGAGAATAAAAGTTATATTTGAGTCGGACAAAATTGTAATGACTAAAAATGGGGTATTTGCCGGGAAAAGGTACAATAATAATGGGTTATTTGTACTTAATGTTTCTAATGTCTTGAATGAAAATTAGACTAATTTGTGATAACACTACTATGGTTAATTTCATGCAGTAAAGATTCAGCCTTTTGATTATTATAAATATATGTAGAAACTTGTCACTATGTTTGTTAATCGGAACATGAATTCATGTGATGTCCTTTGGTATATACTTGCACATAAGTCTCTATGACTACCTTTATATGCATGCACTTTGTATATCGTCAAAATGAAAAATGGTGAAAAGCGTAATTGTTTGGGTACTGCAGGTATGGATTCTTTGTTAATATAATTGCAACATGTAAATATTTTAAATTAATGATAAGTTTTGAATTAAATGATTTGCAAAAGAAGCGCAATTAAAATAGAGAGAAATATAATATAATCTGAATATTAGTTGGATATGGGTGAGTACATAAATTAAAATTTATAGTGACATGACTCTTGCTTCAGTTGTTTATTTGAGTATAAGATCTTTGATAAAAATACTTGATCGTGTGTTGAGCATAATATTAGTAAAAAGATGTGTAGATGTATCATTATAGATGTTATATTTTCATGTGACTGAAGCGCATGCACTAAATTTGTAAATATGGTAAATTTGTAAAGGTCATTGTCTCATGTTTCCAGAGAACCTTGAGCTAATAACAGTAGTTGCAATCCATTCCATAAATTTTAATAGGCATTGCTGCATTCAAGTGTATATAAACATATAGTTAATTAGTGTTTTAACTTGTGAGGAAATTGATTTGTTTTTTCCTTCTTCGTTCTGAAAAATAAATTGTGGTGCAATATGATGGATTATGATTATTTATGGACCAAGTGGTCATATGGAAAACTCCATGGGGAACATTCACGTTAGCAATGTTTCAGTCTCTAGACCTCCTACTATGAGAAAATTTTCATTTGTCGAAATCTTCACAAACATTTATCTTCTCTTTCGATTATAACCTGTTTTGTGGGACGGACATGTAATGGTCTCAATGTTTGGGTACTACATATTTTTTTTAATGGAGTTAGTTTGATTCCCTTCTATGTGGGGTTCATATTGATTTCATGAAATATATACATCAAATATGTTTGTTCTTAGTTTATGAAAATATTGACAATGTTCATGCGAAAAATAAATAAAAATATTATTGTAATATACTATTATTACAATCAAATAAATAGCTTGATATATTTAAAATTGATTTGAAATGTGGGGGTTTATATAATCAATATAAATTTATATTTTGACAATAAGCATACTTAGAAGTTAGTTGATTTGCCTCCTGATATTGCATACGTTGTAAATCAATTGAGTAGATATACACATAATCTTAATGTTGAGCATTGGATAGTCATTTCTAAAGTGTTTAAGTAATTAAAAGGGACTAGTATGGATTATGGTATATTATTTACAGGTTATTCATCTGTACTTGAATGGTACACTGATACTAACTGAATCTCTGATTCGATTAAATTTACAAGTGAATTTGTGTTCACCGTGTTTGTCACTTGAAAGTCAACCAAGCAGACTTGTGTTGCTCGTTCCACTATGTAATCTGAGCTTATTGTTTTGGATTTGGCAAGTGTTGAGACTGATTGGTTGAGAAACCTATTAGTAGATATCCCTTTATGGAAGAGACCAGTTTCATACTGAGGCACATATGCTTAAGGCATAAAAATATTCCACAACTGCTTAATGATAATGTGATATCTCTAGAGTATGTAAGGTCGAAAATGAATTTAGTCGACCTTCTGACCAAACCGCTTAACAAAAGGTTTGTAAAGACTACATCTAGGGGGATGAGAGTTGTGCTTAGAACAAAGGTCAACAGTGATGGTAACCCAACTTATGTGAATGGAGATCCTAGGAATTAAGTTCATATGGATAATAACAAGTCACAGGTTGATCGTTGTTGCACTATCTAAATTATATTTATATTTTATGTTCATCCATGTGGTGTATGATAGTGTATTTGTAGCGAATGAGGCTTGATCTTTAAGCTCTTAATGTTTTTTTATAGTCTATGTTGGATAGTGTGGTAAGATACAAAACATACTTGATGAAAAATAGTTATGTGAGAGTAAAGGTGGGGCCGCCTTTATGAGAACTTAGGCAAATTCTCTAAAGCTCTCATGAAACCAGGATTTGGCGCATGGCTGAAAATGTGCCCAACCGCGTTGAACAAGCTGGCTTCAAAATTATAATGTGAATGATAAGTGTGTAAATTCATACTAAAGGAATGTGGTCCATAGAAACTTATTGTTTCACCTATTTCCTGTGAATTTAATCTTATTTATTCTATGTATTGGTTCATAGCCCAAAAGACACCAATACTTATGCATTGCATTTTCACTTCTTGATTTTTATTCATATTTTTCTTAAACCTTGTCTTTGAAATTGTGGAGGATTGTTAGATTTTTTGGTTTATAAAATATGAAGGAATTTCAAAGTCAAATAAATTAGTGTACTTTATTGTCTTAGATTAAATTGCATATTGTTTAAGTTACAACAATGATTCTCTACCGTTACAAAATTATTGAATAATAGTTACTAGACGTTATACCATTAAGTTTCTAGCCGTTATACCTTTAAGTACCTAGCTGTTATACCTTTAAGTTACTAGTCGTTAGCCGTTACAAAATTTATTTTTTTGTTTCATAGCTTAGCCATGCATGATATTATATATAGTTAGGCCTTTTTCTCTTATGGAGAGGGAGAGATTAGCCTGCATGTCTTCTACTTCATATAAAATATTGCATTATAATAGTTTCTCCTGAATCATCTTTTCTAAACCTCAAGAAAAAATAATGGGTTGTTCAAGTCACCTTGTCTATTTGAGTGTATATTAGAGAATACGGAATTGTTGAATCTTGGAAGGTATTCGTTGTGACCTTTTGCACCGGTGATATATAATATTGGAGGGACGGAAATGATCTTTAAGGACAGTACTCTACGGACGTCTCAATTCATTCTGATGATATCTTCTTAACTCTCTTTTAATTTTCACAGTATTTTTTCAGTTATTTTACAACATAAATACATTTTCAATTGTATTTATAAAATATTGTGTTATCGCTCCTAACAAGTAAACAAACAAAGACTATGTCCATTCCTGCTCATTTATTGTTTGGAATATGTTTCAAAGACTATGCTATCAAATTTCAAAGTTGGTTTGCTCCTGGCATCACGTGGTCCGATTATTCTGTTGTCTTTTGGGCCCTGGTAGTACTAGTAATAGGGTGGATCTTTCTGTTGTGTTGTTTGGGCCAAGGGTTAGGTGTGTTGTTTTCTTGTCCTTTTTTGATGGTCTTAATTTTATATTAGTGAATGAAATGATTCTTATGTTTTCACCAAAATGTTTTCAATTATAGAGGTAGGTACAAACGAGTAAAACTAGAATATACCCTATTTAATATTCTCGTCATTTTGAAATATAAAATTAAATTAATTTTTCTTAAAAAAAATTAATATATTTTGTGAATATTATGTCGACTTTTTGATTGCCAGTTACGTAAATAAGTATTAATAATAACTTTTTTGAAAAAATTTGTAACAAGTGGGATTCTGTTATAATTCTTAACAATATATTGATAAATAGTGGGGTCATGTATTGATAAATTTTACAATTATATTTCGATATAAATTTATCGCAATACATAATATAACTCTTCAAAGAATTATATGACTCGCTGTTTGAAGATTACTATTCTTATTCAGAAAGAACTATTATACAAATTACAAGTTTTATTCTGCCTTTGATTCAATATTTGTTCTAATTAATTTTTATTACTAAGTAAAAGCACAACAGTTTCTGGTAATTTTTTTTTTGATAATTACATATACTACAAATATGATAATAAAATGAAAGATAGTACAATGCATAAAATAGAACTTACTAAAAAGGATTGTAAAATGTAAATCATATTTTGGTCCAACCCATTTTAATATATCTTGAATAAATCTCTCTATACTTATAATAATTCATTTGAGTCGATCTATATTGTTCTCTAATTTATTGTATTTTACTAATTAATCGAGTTGATTTTAAAAAGACTATATAAGACTCTAATTTTCATGTTAGGAGGTAAGAATAAAAATCAAGGTTTTGTTATATAATATTCAAAATTTCATTTTAGGAGGTAGGATTAAATGTCAAGGTTTTGTTATATAAAATTTAAAATTAATAAAAATTATTTAATAAATTATATATGTATAAAATTGATGTTAATATTATAAGTTCTACAAAAAATAATATTCTTAAATACAAATTTTTTATTTAAAAAATTAAAATAAATTTAATTTTTTTTAAAAATTTTATAAATTAATTAGGATCAAATTTAATAAGAGGGAGTAATTTTTTTTTTGGCGGGTGAGAATATTAGGTACAACAACAATTTGACACCCGGAAAGAACATGGCATTGATAGTCAAACCCCACTCTCTCTAAAAGTAACGTATGTAACGTCACTGTCTCGTATATTATTATACTCCCAAAATTCTGGTATCTTTTAAATTTCCAAAAACACGAGCGCAGGAAAAAGGCGAACCTTCTGGTCAAAAAGTCAAAACCCTCCTCCATTGATTCCCAAATTCGCCATATCTACTCCCAATTTTCACAGTTACAGACTCAAAAACGTAACCCCACATGGTTTTTTCTTCATCTGCATATCCCTATCTCCCTATTTTCAGCTCTTAAGCCGACGCCGTTTTGCCGGGACAGAGGCGGAGGCGACGCCGTAATTGGAGTGATGGAAGGAGGAGAAGAAGCCGTGAAGCCAATTGGGCTTAGAGCTGTGGAGTCTTTGGGGTTGGGGTTTGATTTTGCGAGCGATTTTAGGTTGAAGTTTGCGAAGAGGTGTCCGGGTGGCGGAGGTGATGATAGGTTGGTGGTTTTGGATGAGGCCAGTCGGAGAGATGTTGTGATTCCCGGAGGCGGCGTGGTTAGGGGTGTGCCGGAGTGTATTAGGTGCGATAAAGGGGACAGAATTCGGTTCAAGTCCGATGTTTTGAAATTTAATCAAGTAATGTTTTTCTGCTCAATTTACTCTGTTTTTTTTTAAATATTTAATTTATTTAATTCCATGTATTTGTTTTAATGATATTTTACATGTGTCTAAAATTAAGTTGTACTCCCTCCGTCCCAAATTAATTGCTTTTCTAAAACTTTTTTAAGTCAAATTGACTATTTTTTAAATTAATAATTAAGCATATATAAATATATTTCTAAAATTATAAAAATTGAAATAAGTAATAAATTGTATATACTTTCTTTTAGTTATAATATCTTCACCTATATGTTAGCAAAAATAGTAAAAAGATTAGTTTTAAAAATAATCAATTTGACTTTAAAAAGTCTTAGAAATGCAATTAATTTGGGACGGAGGGAATATAAAGTTTGTTTTTTCTTAAAGATAATCTTTGGGTTTTTTGTAGATTCAAGTTAAGTATAGATCATGCATTAAACAGATCTAGGAAATAGATGCGGTTGATTTTCCTTATGACATATTTTGTTTAGAAATCATACTAATTATCTACTAATATTAATGGTCTAACCTCAAATTTGAATTTTGAAACATTTTGGAGTACATTTTAAGGACAGCGGAACTCCATTTATGGTCAATAGGATAATTTAAATGTGAAGTTCAATTCACTGGTACACATTTTGGTGAGGTAAAACAATTTAATTCAAATTCCTAGAAAAATAAATAAGAAATTTGAAACCTTTGGGGATGGCGTTGGGAGAATTTTCTACTTTGTTTCTGATAAAGAAATCTAAAGTATATACTATGTGCTACGGACTGAGGTAAGGTAATGACAATGCTGGACATTAGCAATGGTTCATATAATTCTCATGGAACTGCAAAGAGGAAACTATAATAACATTTATGGAAAAATTTTATGTTCCTAAATTTGGTTCGACTAAAATATTAAAACTGTCTTAAAGAATATTGCAAAGAAATAAAATAAAAAATCTATGAATATTTTTGGCTACACAAAAATACATTTCCCTAAAACCCTTAAAAAACCCGTTTTGTTTGAGAACACAACTTTCTTACCACTGTTGATTTTCTGATGAAGAAATTGCTCCTTCAAGTTTCAGTAAAGATTTACTTCTATGAGAGATAAATCTATTATGCCCTTTGACTTGAATGTAAAGTGTTCTTACCGTAAAAAGACAGCCATCACTAAAGAAACTACACAAGGAAAATGGGAGAGAAAGTGCTGTTTAAGCTGTTTACTTGCTTTGAAATTGCAATTCATTAGATTTTCAAGTGCTAGGGTATAGGTGTTGGGTAGATTTTCAAGTGCTAGGGTATATTCACTTTATTTTCTCCCTAAATTGGCCTTACATGCAACAATACTCTTTTCTACATGAGCAATTTAATCATTTATATGCAACCACAAAATAAAGAGAACATGCCAATAGTGCTGTAAATGGAGTCCGAAATATCCGATATTCGCTCCAAAAATTCGTATCTGTATTCGCATCAAAGCGGATATTATCCGTATCTGTATTATTTGTATTCGTATCCGTCCAAAGCGGATACGGATACGGATATATGCATATTCGTATCCGTTAATATTCGTATCCGTAATAGCAATATATATATATATACATACATACATATACATACATGTACATATATAAATCTCCGGAAGGTTTGCCATGAGAGCTTGCTTGCATTGGTTCTTGAGCTAACCTAGAGTTCGCCGGGCTTGCTTAAGACGAGTGTTGAGGTTTATTATAGCCATTGAAGGTTTGTCTGTTTATGGAGATAGCCATCTACCACGATCCGCTAACGAGACATTCTGGGTGATTTGCAAGTTTTCGAGGGAAAATACATACCTCATTTTATATTGGTAGACAATATATGAAAATGTTAACATCAATTGATTATACATCTTTTATTGCTATTTTATGATATACGATATAAAAAAGTTACATATGAATATTATATCTAGTTTTATTATTTTATTTAGTTAATTATATATCATTTCTAATTATTAGTTGATTAAGTGAATATTTTTTTTTTATTAATTTAACATTGTGCAAGAATTAAAAAAAAAATATTGAAACTTTCAAAATTTTATTTTGAACGGATGCAGATACGGATATGGATAGACGGATATTTGATATATTATTCATATTATATTGTACAAAACAGATACGGATATTATCCGTATTCAAATATTATCCATCGGATATGAATACGGATATTTCATATTCATATCCGCCGGATACGGATACGAATACAGATATTAAAGTTTATTTTCGGATATGGATACGGATATACCTGTATCCGCACCTGAAAATATCCATTTACAGCCCTACATGCCAAATGGGTTTTATGTACAATTACAAAGTATATTAGGATATTCCTAGATATGCTCTCTGGTAGATTTGCAATCAGACAACTCGTGCATAAACCACGGAGTTAACTAGGTGAAAACTGTTTGATACAGTTTCTTCCCACACCTAAGAGAGTCCATGTCACTTAAGTTGGCCAGAAGCTTGGCAGCTATTTTAGAAACAGAAGATGGGCAAACTAGATGCTAATATACACTACTTCCATGTTTAGATTTTAACTTTTTTTATTTGGAGATACCAGATTAGTAGCTGTTCAACTGGTACTACAATGCACAGGAAATGTGTTTTACAATATTTCAAACTCATAGGAGCATATGCCCCTCATCACACCACAACAAGTTTCAATAAGTTAAATAGGGAAAATATGTTTTCTTTATTGGTTTGGATTTATTTATAAACAATCTATGAAGACTATTGAACTACAAACGTTTTCATTTGATTTTTGAGCTCAGCTGTTGTCACCTGTGATAATTTGTCGTTATGTTTGTTTTCCTTTTCATTTCATTATTTCCTTGCAGATGTCAGAGTTAGTTAATCAGAAATCTTCAGTTCAAGGGAAAGTACCTTCAGGATACTTCAATGCTATGTTTGATTTAAGTGGTGCCTGGTTGAATGATGCTGCAGATGCCAATCATCTTGCTTTTGATGGTTATTTTATTTCATTGTACTATTTGCACCTAATAGCATCTCCACTAGTACTCCGAGACAAAGTTAAGAAGTCTGTTCCTTCACACTGGAATCCAACATCCTTATCTAGGTATCTTATTTTTACATATTAAATAATTTTTTTTCCTGGTATTAGCAAGTCCTCATTACAATTGAAGGAAAGGCTAATGAATGTCAAAGCATTATGCTTATTTTTGTACCTCCTAAAGATATAAAGCACGTCTAATTTCAAAATAATTGGGGACACAATGGATTAATACAAGGCTGCATCTATATCTAGATTCCATTATGATATTCATGCACTTGTATACCTGGCAATTTAAGGCATGCAGATAAAAGAACTTGGTCAGTTTTATTTTACAGAAAAGGAGACAAAAGGGAGTTGTGACTTGCATTTTAATTGGTTTGGCTGAAGTAGTTGCAGAGGGTAGGTTATTTTCTTCTGCTCCAAGATGAGGATGTGGGCATCAGTCATCACTCATCAATCCCACAGAATTTCCTTCCTCGTTACCAAATGTTCTTAAGCTTTTCGATAATTTCTGACGGAAGATGAATGGTTCCATCATTATAGAATTCCTTTGTTTTTAGACTTCATAGAAATGTCAGAAATAGCCAATGCGCCCATTGCCCTTTTCCAGTTTCTAGTCACTCTGAGCTGCAATTGCTTTAGAATATTTATTTTGTTTTACTTTGCAGGTTTATCCAAACTTATGGAACTCACATAATTGTGGGGTTGGCTGTTGGCGGTCAAGATGTAATCTGTGTTAAACAGAGACCATCCTCTGGAATTCCTCCTGCAGAACTCCGAGGATATTTGGAGGATCTTGGAGATTGTCTGTTTTCAGATGGGAGGAGTCCTCTACTTGAGAGGAAGACAAGAGATGGAAAACAAAAGGTATATTATATTTATTTGTTGCTTTCTAATTAATGTGGGAAGAATTTAATTGATACATGTGGTCCATTTTATATAGGTTCCCGAGGTCTTTAATCGTATGTTGCAATCGCATACCATGCAATTTTCCAGCATCACAGAAACATCCAGCAAGGACGTAAGGCTCTAAATTCCTTATACATTCAAAATAAAAATTTGTGGGCTGTGAATATATGAACTAATTTGGAACAGGGCCTCGCAATTCTTTCATCAAAAAGAGGAGGAGATGTATTTTCACAAAACCATTCCAATTGGCTCCAGACAGTGGCTTCAAACCCAGAAGCAATTTGTTTCAAACTTGTACCAATTACTTCTCTCCTTACTGGGGTTCCAGGGAGTGGCTATCTTAGTCATGCAATCAACTTATATCTACGCTGTAAGTGCCCTTAAGAGCTAGTATCCCTTACTTATCCCTCCCCTTTTCCTCTGATTTAATATACTAACGCCCCAGTTACTATGATAAAATTATTAGCCACCTATGGGCAACTTTTATACCATATATTAATATTAAGGGTTGCCATAAAGTTTATATCATTCTTTAACTGTTTTGGAAAATAGATTGGGTTCTGTAAAATTCTGAGGACTGGTGTTAAGGATGTATTGAAGAAACCTGCATCTTTTTCTCTCCGCCGATTTAATTCTTATTTTTATAGTTTAGTAGATCATTTTATTTCATATGGTTGTAGTAACTAAAAATGATTCTTGCCAGACAAGCCTGCTCCAGAGGACTTGCGTTATTTCTTGGAGTTCCAAGTCCCCGTACAATGGGCCCCCTTGTTCTGCGAGCTGCCTCTTAGGCATCAAAGAAGAAAGGCTTCTTGCCCTTTGCTGCAATTTGCTTTCCTGGGTCCCAAGATTCATGTGAGCTCTACCCAGGTAATTGATCTGTCTACACAAACAGATATACGCATGCACCACTCATTATAGTTCATCTCACCGTCTAAAAGTTGAGCTATATATATTTTGTCTAGTAGTATTTTATTTTAGTTGTGGATCTTTTGCCCTTTTCGGTGTGTTATTTTTTGGGTTCTGTTTTTTGTGGCTTGTTATTGTTAAAAAAAGAGATGTTTGAATTGTATAAAATTACCAAGGTTTGAGGTAAAACCGTAAGTGGTAGGTAGTAGGCTCCATAGTAGTTAGTAGATAGAAGTTCTCATTTATAGAAGACTTAACATCTTACATTAACCATGAGGTAACTAAAGTCTGGTGGAGCATCTTACCTTAATTTACCGATTATCGGCTACAAAAGAGGGGGTCTGATACTGTTAGTGCTGAGGGAACTTGTTGATTTGTATTGCTGGAGCCATTTGTAGATATGGGTAGGCGCACATTGAATATGTTCTGAACAATATATATATATATATATATATATATATATCTGTTTGTATGTATATTTACATACATATATATGCATGCATATCAATATTAATCATTTGCAGAATACAATTTACCTTTGTATCTAGGCATTAACCCCACTTAGTATGGTTTTTTAAGATCTTAATATTGTTAATCACTCCTAAATTTCAGGGTCAATATTGCAAATCCCTTCTAGCTTTCTTGTCCTGCAGATATAATTCCAATGACTGTAGTTTAAGTTTTTCTTTATTAGACCTTCAAATTTCTCATCTTCGAAATTTACTAGGTTACAAGTGATGAAAAACCAGTTGTTGGCCTGCGCTTGTTCTTAGAAGGGAAGAAATGCAACCGGATGGCAATACATGTGCAACATCTTTCTAGCCTTCCAAACATTATGGAGTTTGCTCTAGCTAACTCCACCACATCCCGACCATGTCAATGGCGAGGTTCGGATGACTATGTATCCAATGACCAATTCTTAGAACCAGTAAGGTGGAAGAGATATTCAAATGTATGCTCATCAGTAGTCAAGCATGACCCCAACTGGATACAAGGGGAAGTTGGTGCTTTTGTTGTGACTGGTGCTCAGCTAATCAGCAAGGGGAAATGGCCAAAGACAATACTTCATCTCCGTTTACTCTTCGCCTATCTACCCAACTGCACTATTAGGAAGACCGAATGGGCAGCTGCCCCAGAAGCTTCCCGCAAGTCAGGTTTCCGCTTGAATCTTAGCACAACTTTCACATTTACCCAGCGAACTGGTGCGGATGTGCCAAAGCAGCTTCCAGCTGCACTGAACTCAGGAGTATACCCTGAAGGACCGCCTGTGCCACTTCGCTCCAAAAAGCTGCTTAAATATGTTGATATGGCCGAGGTTGTGCGGGGTCCACATGACACACCAGGACATTGGTTGGTAACTGCTGCTAAGCTAGTGACTGACGGTGGTAAGATTGGTTTGCATGTAAAGTTTGCATTATTAGATTATTTACCAGAATCATAGTTCCCTATATATGGAGTGGACGTCTGGGGATGCCATATTGATTTGTTTGGTTTACTTAAAATTTAAATATAGAGCAAGGTATCACAGGAAGAATTTTCAGCTTTGTACAGAAGCAAATTACCGAAGCAGTGATTGCGTCTGAGTTTTCCTTTGAAAGTTTATTGTTTGGTTATTTTCTCTCTCTAAACGATCTGTTGATGTATAAAGTTATAGTGGAAACCCTGGATCAACTTATTCTTGTGAATGGGTTAAGCAATTGATGGATGTCAGCTTTCAATTATTTTTCTTTGTTATCAACGGAGAGATGTTATTTTCTTCATGAGGTGTAATATTTCCTTCCTAATTCATTTGTGATTTTGGAGAATTTATGTTTTCAAAATTTCTTACCCTCTTCTTAGGGTTTGAAGTTTAATAATATTTTCTACTTTCTGGCTGGTCTCCATGCTTCTCTGACTTTGGTAGCTCTAATTATCCTTGGAAATAGCACCTAGTTACAAATTCTTGTTGCATCGAAAGCCGAACTGCAGGTGTTAGTGTAGCCGAAAGGATCATTCTATTCTATTTGTCCTGCAGGTTAATTTAGGATTTTAGTTTTAATTAAAGATATTATCGCCATGATGCTGTTTATGCTTGGAACATCCACAACAACAGGATGAGAACCATACAAGTTGATAATGCTTGAACTAACCCCACCCCTCCAGCTGATTTTCTGAATTCCAAAAGAATGTAGTTTTTACGAAATTCCCAGCACATAAATATATGCATGCATCAACAGTAGCCTTGTTCTGTTCTTATTTCCATTCTCTTTTGATCCCATTTTTAATTTTTTAGGAATCGAAGTTTTCAGGAAATTATAGGATAGTGTTTTATTTTTTTCAATAGAGGATTTTTTTTAATTAATTTTTAGTTTGGTGCAAATGGGGCTCTTCTTAGTTTAATTTTTTTTACCAGATAAACAAAATAAAAGAGATAATATATGAATTGTGTTGCTAAGTTTTAAAATGGACGGAAAAAAAATGGTAGGAAAACTTATGTTTATGTCCAATTCTTGTGTTACCGTATTTTTTAATGAACAAAAAAGAAAAAAAATAGATGGAAAACTTGATCACTTTTCTTGTCAAAAGTTTTCCATCAAAAGATGAACAAATTTGGATGGAAGACTAAATAACATAAGCAAATTTTTTGTAATCTCTCACACCCTCTACATTACTAACACAATAATACTACATAAAAGTAAACTTGTAATCAAAATGTAAAACTTGATGAACAATATGAAATAAAATTTTAAGACAAATAAAATATATTTCTTTCATTACGTTTTTTGTCTTGTGTGATATAAATGATATGACAAATAAAACATATTTTTTCATGACGTGGGGTGGTGTTGAACATTAAATCTGCCGAATGCCATTCTTAACGAAAGTTTACTCCTTACAAATGGCTAAGCGAGCATTGTCCATCTAAGAAGTTTACTCCTTACAAATGGCTAAGCGAGCCTTGTCCATCTAAGCGAGTTGAGTTCCATCTAATCTAGTTACAACTCAACTCGTTTAACCAATAGACAAGCTCAAGTTCGACAAACCAAAACTCGACTAAATGTGCAGAAATATGGAGAACCAAATCTTCACAAACATGGACTAAATGTGCAGAAATATGGACAACCAAATCTTCACAAACATCGAGGTAACAAAACAATTGTTCAAACAAACATCACTCAAATCTCTATCAAGTATAATGCTGGAGATCTGAAAAATCGCATTATGGGTTAGCTTGTGATTTTGAATGAAGAACGAGGAGATTTAGACGAGAAGAATCGCCTACGAATGAAATCAAACACACCGACTATAAGATTTAGCTATTATTAAGCATTTATTTATATGTTCTACTGATGATGATACATCTTATTGAGTTCTTTTTACCTCTTCAGAGACCTGAAGTTGTATATGAAGCACGTGTTATGACAATACATGTGCTACAGAGTTTACAAGTACAAGCTACTGCTTCGAAGCTCAATGGCAGGAAGCAACTCTCACTGGGGTTGGGGGCGAGTCTGCACAATATAGATATCTTTACCTACTACACATCCTTCAACATCCTGCGGGCAGCCAAACTTGCGCTCCAGGAAGAAACCTACAGCGCCTAGGCGCTGGCCAAGTTGCTGACGGAATATTGGGTCCACTGTCAAAGGTTTTTTGCTATAATCTACAGTTAAATGGATAACTTCCCCGTTAGCTGGACCTATACCAAGAACCATCTCCTCGCTGAAATTTGCAAATGCCAATGTGCGCACTGATCCATCAAATTTGCCAGAAGATAGACGCCAGGGTGTGCCACGGGTGCCTGAAGCTAGGGTTTCGCCAAGACCGGAAGCAACTTCAGCCTCGACAGAATGATGGTCTTGGTCTGTTGGGCTGAGCGTGTGGAGAACAAATGATAGGTCTGGAGAAAGCATCTCCTGGACCAGGACAGCCATCGTGGCATCCTTCTGAGGCACACCAGCAGCTCTACGGCTTAAAACTGCTCTGCGAGTGTATAATGACGCCCATACTCGGCTAACGGCACCTCCAAAAATTATTGGATTTGAAGGGTTGACATTTGGAATGGAGTCATAAAGTCCAGCTGCAGACATTCCTGCCAAGTCCTCAACATTTGCACTAGAACGGACAATTAAACGCGCATTGCCAGGAAACATTCTCCCCAAGCTTTCAACTATGTCTTTTGGAGGCTGCACGGAAGTGATTAGTTCTTGGAGCTCATTGCAGAGTTTGTCAAGTTCACCACCTTCCATTTCGGCAGACTCTATCTGCTCCAGAATAGAGGTGAAGGTTTTCATTAACTTGCTTTGTTCTAATGCCAGTTCCATAGAGCGAAAAGGTATTACTGCTCCAGGAGGAACATTAAACAGCGCTGGAACTCCTTGGTCACTGTAAACTGCCATTGGATGAAGCACATTATTAACTAAACTAGTGCACACCACAATTTCTTTTCCTTTATCATAGTTAATTTTTTATAGCATAATTATACAATCAAATCCATACTGATTGATATAAACAATGGAAAGCCAAAGAGCAATATATCAGGTAGTGGAAGCCACATATGACTAGTATAGGGAAGCATAATAGATTATAGTCCTCATTTTCTTTAATAGTATCAAAGTGGAGTTATACACTTGTACATCAGGAGCCATGTCAGACACAGCCGACTCTGTTACAATCAACAATCATGAAATATGCTCTTTAAATTATTATTAATGAGTTTTTCACTGTTTCATTCATAAACCAAAAAGGGTTCATTACATGTTCTATGAAGTAGTAGATTTTAGACCTTATATACAGTTTAATTCATATCCCACATGTTTTGATGAGGGACTAACGCATTACAAGTGCAATAACATTGATTATAATATAAACTGCTGACAACATTAAAATGTAACACTTAAAGAGTGAACACAACGTTGGGAATTTATGAGCTAAATGCACTGTGCAAGAGGGTACTTGTCTATGACAAGAATAGAAGCAAACCTACACTATTGGATAGACTCTGGATTTAGTTATGTGATTTAATGATACAATTAGTTTTATTGATAACCATGTTAGGGCTTTAAGTATCTCGTTGGGAAACTTACATTTTCATTTTCTTACTGGTTTCATTTGCAAAGGCCCTAGGATTTAATGGATTAATCAGCTTTGATAATTGAAAGATTGATAGTGATTTCTTCCCCTATCTCCCGTTTATAATGTCCCTCTGCAGCTCCCACTTTCACTCTACAACTCTCTACTTCCCAATTTGTTCTATCATGCAGCTCAAATATATAGAGGAATACCAAATGATTTGTAACCCTCTAGTGGGGTTGCAACTTCAAATTCAATGATGTCAAACAATTTAAACAGAAGGCACAGATACTATATTCCATGATATTTCTTCTAGACGAGATGACAGAATTCAAAAGCAGCATGTGTAAATTTTCTCGATAAAAAAGATGTGGTCTTTGTCACAAGTTTACTACCTTTACTGGAAACGGCTGCAAGAGAAGCTAAGCGACCACAAGAAGCAGCCTTTGAGCCAGAAGTTTGCAAATCTGCATCAGCAAGCAGTATGATGCCTCCAGTAGAAACACCCTGAACAAAAATACCCTCTTCACCAATATGATAATTGAAAGAAAAATTAACCAGCAGCCGTCTAAGAGCCTGACATATCAACACTGACGCACAAAACTAGACAATCTGTACCTGACTTATAGAGTTTTCCACAGCTGACCAGGAAGGACTATCATTTGTGGAGTTTCCAACTGTGGATGAACCATTATTTGAAAGACTACTCAAAGAAAAATCATCTTTGTTGTCTTCTGGAATTGATGGAGTTAAGTTAACTTCTGATGGCGATGCTTCTAACCTAAACAAAGAAAAATTCAAGCATATAAAATACGAAAAATGAGGAAAAGAAAACAGTAAAGGATTGAAGAATTCAGATTCCACGAAACAAAACCAATAATCAATAATATGGAATTCCGAGGAAAAACAACTTCTAGATGTAAAGATTTCGGAAAAGACAACCTCACATATTTCCCATCAAGTGTTTTTATATCGGTAACCTTATCATCATCTTCACAAGTCACAAAAACAACCTTCTCCTGCAGATAATAACTTATGATTTGTTAATTTTCTGATAAAATTTAAATATGATATTATGAGAGAGTAAAGTATATGACTTACTTGCCGGGCCCTGACACCAAGATGAGATAAGTGAGGTAGCTCCTGCAGAAGTACAACTCCAACTATATTGCTTCCCGCAGCTGTTACCTGCCAATATTGCATTAACTCTAAGATTACTTGTGCTTAGCTGATACATGTAAGGGCGAATAATATACAATTTACCAATTACTGAAGGTTTAGAATAGAACAATAGCAAGGCAGAAAATATTTGCAACCTCTTCGTCTCCATCAGCTTTGCTAACCACAAGAATTATAGGTCCTGTTACAGATGGTGGCAGTGTCCCAGGAATAATTCTCTCAACCTGGAACCGATTTGAGTCAGTTACATTAGATTATGTTTTAGACAATTGAATGATCATAATCATTTTCCACAAAAGCTTGTAGAGTCAAAATGCAGATCCACCTTTTTTGCAAAAGCTATTATACCTCCTTAGATACAAAGTCAATAGTGCTTTTTTTTTGGGGGGCGGGGGAGGGGTTGACAAGAACAAGTATCTTCTTTTTCTCTAGGTAAAATCTTCTTCTTTTATCTAAAAAATATCATCAACTGCAATAAATTTCTAAAGGTTCATCATTATATATATAATATTTTTTATAAGTATTCATCAATATTATTATTAGCCCATATAGTTCCTTATTTTCTTCCAAAACGTTCATCGTTTAATTATCCTATATAGTTCATTTTTTTTACCCGTTTTTCTACTTAAGTAAATGTCAACATGAAGTATGGCTTACAGGTAAAAAATAATGGGGAAAAGGCGTGAGGCACCCTGCTAGGAGTAAGTGAGAGTACCTGTATTAGGGTTCCAAAAGTGGCTCCTGGAACCAGAACATCCCAACCCTGCGATCCAAGTGTTGTTCTAACAGCTTTTAGGAGAACTGTACAAAGTTTTGAAACCTGAAAAATAATACTAAAAGTGACAATTGCCAGTAAGATGAATATGATAATGTCATAATCAGTATAAATTAAATGGCCAAACCAGTAATGTAAATTACATTGCTCAAATGTAGAAACATATAATAACAGTTTTGATTATGGAAGGAAAGAAAATATAATGCCACCATACCCAGCACGAATCTCAGCTTCAGTGTACGTCCTCACACTGTTTTCAGGAATTCCCAGAGCTTTTCCTAGTATCTGCAAAAGGCACAAGTACTCTCACTTACAACCCCAATTTTTTTAGTAGGAATTTAGCACTACATAAATGGAGAGCTAGGGGCTCCCTAAGGTACAAAACACATAGATGCTAGTAGGCTTGATAAGGCTGGTAGTCTATCAGGAACCTACTTACGATGCTTGCAACATGTTATTTAGCAAAGGATACATATAGGTCACACACACAAACAGGATTCTATGAAATTTAAAATTCTTATAGAAGTAGTATGGCAGCGGTCCAAGCATGAAACACAATCGAATAAGGTAGAAATGATAAGAACAAAAGCAGTTTATTCTGAAAAGTGAATCATATCCAGAAAGAGAGTAAATGACATGATAGATTCATCTTAACACGCCTTTTAATATTCATCTTTTTTCAAAAAAACACTAAACTAAACTAACTTTAGCAGTAGCAGGACCACAACTGTTATACCTGGACTTTCTGAGGGAATATCTGAAGAAGAGACTCAGAGTACTCTTCAGTCAGCCTCCTCGATCTATCAAGAGTTGCTTTAAGCCTTAATGCCCAAATGTTCTTACCATCTTCACTGCCTTTATAAGATGATGGAAATACACTTAGTAAGCATCATATTAAATCCAAGGGAAGGAATTGATGAAGACAAGAGTATACCTTCTGTTTCCAAAAGACCTTTCTCTTGCCATGCTACAAGTTCATTTCCAATAGCAGTACATTCTTCTGGCTTCCAACCAGATAGACCTAACTGACGAATGCCCACCACGAGAGCCCCGATTGGATCATTCCAAGAGCTAACATTTTTTAACTCCACATTCTCCGCAAGCTGACGAGCTCCTCCCACAGCTTCAAGTGCATTAAGAAACCTATGGAAACCAGTCACTTCAAAATCCATTATCCCTAATAAAAGAACTCAAATGATGATACACATTGTATCTGAATTAGTTTAAGTTATGCAAACAGTTAAGAAAGTCAACTTGGGGTAACTAACTGTCATCTGAGTAATTAAGATGTATATGGTCATTATCAATGGCAATTATGTAATCAATTTTGCAACAATAATACAATTCTAGATAATAGTATATGGATGATTAGCGGATGCTGCATTTCTAGACTGTACACCAATGTTTCTATTTCCGTTCCATTCAAAGGTGCAATGCACACTCACCATCCACAAAAATATATTAAATTATATTATAATATTTACAGCATAGAGCATAAATTTCAACTTCAAGTGCAAGTGGGAGTTTCGCAATTTCGAGTGGTAATTTAAGATATAATTAATGGGCCCATTCTAGCAAGTGCCCTTTTTAAACAATAAGAAATGAAGTGATTAACATGGTAATATTACACTAGTTTCGACTTTTGTGTATACTTGCATTCAAGTCTTATAGTGTGCATTTGGCTTTCCATAAGTTGTTTGCGTTATTGTGCTCTACACAGATTGTGCATAATAATGCATCATCATCTGTCGCTGTAGGAGCGAGTGAGGTTCACACATGATGGTCCATTGTGAGAAAATGATATATAGACGATAGTTGGATATATTCTCTAAAGCTTACATTTTCAGATTAATTGACAACTTAAAACAACTTATGTAACATTTTTCGTCCCGGGTAAGAAACCTCAAAAGATGTTCATGTACTTTAATCCAGTAGAGAAAACCATAAGTATTGCTTGAGAGATTTCTACCTCATAATATCAGAACACAAGAAGTCAACGCTATAGGGCATAGAAGGATAACAACTCCTTGCACATAAACATCAAGTATTTTGCCTGATTAGGGTTGAAAAGTATCTACAGGAACAACACTAAAAAAAATTATCCTGAAAATTCACGAGTGGAGGACCATATAGCGATATTCAAGGTCTTCATGTTGAGTTTGGGAGGGATAAGATGGCACTTGGGCATCAGGGGTTGTCCACAGGTCAATTTTATGTTACATTCGAGATATTGTTCTACTTTTCAAATTTCATTCTAGTTAGTAGTTTTTCCTTATTGGTTTGTGTTAAAGTTACATCTCATAGAGAGCAACATCAGTATAACTATTACATATATGTTAGTAAAGAAAGATCAACGGCTAATTCTACATCAATCTATGAAAGAAAGATCATAAAAATCATCATATAATCATTCAATTACATATATTCCTACTTGATATTAAAAACTAAATATCTGATGTTGATATTGAGATACATTTCAATCACAGGGACAAACATACAAGCACTAATCTGCTGGCAGATATAGCTGTTGGACAGCAAATCTGAGAAAACATTAAGAACAGAAAATGTTTGAATTTGTGTTTGCAATTATTTTACATTGAATAGAATTGCAGAACAAATTTAAATAAGGAAAACAACAGTAGCAACCCAATAATAGGTGCAACTTTTCTAAGGAATTGTTTTGATTTCAAAGTAGCAACAGTAATTGAAGCGCGTTAAGAAAATGTACCTCTAGATACTTCATAATTTACCATATTGATAAGATATCATTAAGGAAAATTGTAAGTATGAGCACAACTATGCATTTATATATGTAAGACATTGAGTCTTGTATTAGGGTTCTATAGGTGCCAAATAAGTGTGAA
Organism: Aralia elata; assembly: GCA_034770075.1. Taxonomy (NCBI): domain Eukaryota; kingdom Viridiplantae; phylum Streptophyta; class Magnoliopsida; order Apiales; family Araliaceae; genus Aralia; species Aralia elata. The sequence continues at coordinate 71,205,234 of CM068387.1, read as the reverse complement.
GTTTCAATTTGATAATAGTGCAGCCAACATTTAGGTGAGAAAGTTCTAATTTCTTTGATAATAATTAAATTATGGAGCTAATGGATTCATACTCCAACAGAAACAGTTGAAAGTGGTTGTTTTTTTCTATAATCTCCACAGGAAGACGAGATATCTTCTCTGAGGCAATAATATAGAATACCTGCTCAAAAGAATAAATGAATAGTCCTCGAGTCCAATCTCACAAAGACGCCACTGTATAAAATCCATTATTGAGAATGAATAATCAGTTGTATTTTGAAAACCATCAGATTTAGAGCAAAAAAAATATAATTACAACATAATGTTATACCTTTTGGCGCATTGCTATTGCAGCATCAGGAGCATCATTGCGAATGCCACTTTCAAGACCCCTTAAAATCCTTTCTCGCAGACCATGCAAAGATTGTATTGTTTTGATCAACAGTTCCATTTCATCACTTTTCAAAATATTACTTCCTTCCAAATTGTCCAAACCCTAGGAATTAACAAAAAAGTTAACTTCAATCCCGTAGAAACATGAACTTTAATCAACAGCATCTAACAATGTGATTAAAGTAGTATGCTTATGAAAAAAAAATCTGCAATCCTGTAGTTCGATATTTGAAAAAACTCTTTTCTGCGTTGGCCTTCTGTGGTGGTCGAATCAGCTTGATAATATTTATGTGGTTACTTTCTTCACTATCTTTACTTGTCTTTTCTTTATCTCTCCCTCTCTCTCCCCCTTTTGAGGTTTGTGTCTAGAGGGTACATTTATATCTGTGTCAAAACTTCTAAGATAGATCATAATACAATCTTCAAACAGCATCAAGATATGCATGTTTCACAACAAAGCTTTCAAGAACAAGGAGCCATCAACACGGACAATTACAAACACATAGCAATTTAAAAATAAGAATATATGATGTATGCAGCCCAAAAGAGTTCGCTGGTCGATTGCTCCGAATTGGTAGTATCACAATAAAATTCAAAAGAAGAGGAAAGAATATGTCAATCTGATAACACAGTTAGATGAATTAAGAAACAAAAGAAAGTCGAATAATATACAACATTTTTTCTCCTCTCATTTTTTGTCTAGCCAAATCGTATCCATAAATGAAAACAAAAGAAAACAGCAAAGTGACAAAACTACCTTCTTACACTCCAAAAATAATGAAAGGGCTGATAAACTCCTTTCATCAAAAGATTCCTTTATAGACTCGAGTTGTTCAGCAAGACTGCAACAAAAGATAACCATAAATTGAGAGATTGTGAGACTCTGAACCCAACACTGACAGTGCCGCAAAGAATGTGAGAATCTTATAAGCTTACTAATAAATTACCAAGTAACTTCATAACATAGTTGTTTTAGTAATATGACAACCCACCTCGGTGGATGCTTCTGTCAGTTAATGCTCTAGCTCAAGAAAATAAATAAAAAACCATTGGCCATCATGCTAGTATGAACATCAGTGAGATTGCTAGACTAAGAAATGATTATATAAAAGCGCAGAAACCTAAAAAGCAACTAAAATGAATATTACATTATCTATATTCCATAAATAGTGGTTTGTGATAAGCGTGGATAACGAACTAGGCTTTTGATCAGTCTAACCTCCAGATTAAGGACGAAAAATTGAAGAAACACATGTAATTTGTTGAAAGTTTTGATCCATATCCTAGGGTGAATACTTTGCAACAAAGTATGTTTTTAAAAAATAAAAACTTCACTCATTTGAACGTCAGTTAAATAGCAAACAATAAAACACAAGGTATACTACTAGGCATGAGATGTTCTATTTGCTTTGTCAAGGACCCCCCCCCCCCCCCCAATATGCATAGTGAAACACTGCCATATCAATCCCATTCATCCAGTCTATACATTTAATATTGTAGGCATCTAATTAAAACTTTGATTGCTAACAAACTGAGTATTTGCTTATAATCAAAACTAAAGAACAGCATAATGTCTCTGGGTAATTAGTGAAAGAGCATAATAACTATCACTTAGACTATGTATTGCAAAGATATAATTGCTAGCCATAGTGCCATACAAGCCAATAGTCACATTCATAATGAGATAAGGTCCATAAGGAGAGCTAATTGTAAGGTTTTGTTAGGTTGACCGAGAATGTGAAGCTTTTTTACTTTAATTCATATCAACTGCATCTACTAGCAAGTAATCCATCTGTCTATAGACATAGTTTAAGGGTAAAGAAATTGACCAACTTGTGTCCTTTATACCACTCCTATAATATAAATGTGCATTGGCAAGATAGTGTGGACCTTATACTTTTATCCATGTTCTTTGAACAAACAATATGGTCCATATATATTAAGTTGTAACGGTTTTGTAATAAATACAAACATTTTGCGACATCTTAAAAGGAAAGTTTAGAACTAATTTGGCCCAGATGGAGTGTTGTTTATCAAAACTAAGAAGTTAGAATTTGCATAGAAAATAGCCAACAATATGTGGGGCTAAGAACAAAGTTATATGGAGTATAAAATTTTAAAATTAAAACATCAATCTTGAGTTTATAAGTTATTTTACTAATTATGGTAATCGTAAAGGGACCTAAAAGTCGTGTTTCAATCGAAGGTCGTGTCGTGATCAAACAACTAGCCAAAAGATAGAATATTTCACTAATGTAAGAAAAGGATTCTCTGGGACAATCTCTTGCAGCATATATGTAGGGAGTATTATTTTGATTCATACCATAGTTCTATAGGAATTACTACAAACGTAGATTAAAGAGTGGCAGATATATAACTAACAACCATAAAACCAAAACAACTTTGTAAGTCAAGGTGATCAAAAGTTTAAGAATGAGATATAGTAGACCTTCCAGCATTGAAAAAATCTTTTAGTTCATGATGAAATATCTTGAATTGTTCTACAAATGCTTCGTTATATTCTCCAGGATTTTTGGTAATTCTTGCAAGCATAGCTTGTGTAGCAACTAAATCTTCAGGGCCAGCATTGCGATGTAGCTTGTTTTGTATTGTATGCTTGATTTCTTGCTGAATTGCAGGAATATAAATAATTAATGCCAACTTTTATGAGAAAAAGAAATAGGAAAGAATCAATTTAGCAAGTTTCTGCGATTATAACCTTAAGGTCATGAGGGATATCATTTCTATGAGCAATGTCCCTAATACGTGTTAGAGGAACAGATGCAGTGAATTCTGCCTTAAAAGATGGCAAACATGGATGGATCTTGCGGATGACCAGTACTTCCTGCATATCATCAGTAAGAACATGCAGTGAATGACAAAACAATTTCTAAGTAAGCAACAATTATTAGAATACATGTTTCAAAGAACAAAAGAAATGCTAGCAGCCTAGCATATTAAGTGCAATGACTCTATTGTCCAGTGGGGGAAATGGCTGGTCCCAGTTCAGAAGATTTTCCTGTCACTGTTGTGCAATCATAAAGAGATTTCCTGTCAACTTGGTTTGAAGACTTTGTGATTTTGCAAACAACAGAGGACCTTCACTTCTAGTATACATAGCAATTGATTTTTCCATTCCTAATAGCTCGCAAGTTATTACTGAAAGCATAATATGGTTATTGTTGTACGTGGTGCTTCCGGAGGACCAGTTTGCCTCACAATTCCAGTAAATTATTTTATGATAGGTGCAACATTCTATCTTTGATTCCCCATAATTTTAAAACTCGATGACGAGTTTTCTCAATGTTGGAGAATGATGTGGAATACATCCTCCTCCTCCTTCGTCTTCTTTCTTCTTCTTCTTAACCGTTATACCACAGATGTTCCAGACGTGTCTCAGTCTGGCTTTACTAAAAACGATTCTGATCGTGCCCTTGCTTCTTGACAGAAGTTGGTTATGCAGGGGAAGAAGTCAGTTCCGTTTTCGGAAAATGTGGATGAAAGTGGAGGATTTTCATGACTTGGTAAGGGATTGGTGGCAAGGGTATCTGAGGGAGGGTTCTCCTGGCTATGTTTTGGCTTACAAGCTTACAAGGTTGAAGGAGGACTTATTCGAGGGAATAGGAAAGTGTTTGGTAAGGTTAAAGTGAGGTTGAATTTGGCTCTTAACTAGATGCTAACAATTGATGAGGAGGGTTTGCATGGTTTGTCTGAGGAGAAAAAAATTAGGAGAGTCGAGCTTAAATGGGAGGTTGGCCGTTAATTCTGGGGAAAGAATTCACGGGCTCAAGTAACTTGGAGGGTGAATTTAACATGTGCTCAAACATTACAAAGTTAATGATAAATAACCTGAGGTGAAGTGTCCTTCCTACTGGAAATTCTTTCCAATTCACGAAATATAAGCCTGGAAATCTCAGCATGCTTGTTGGGCCGGTGATGACCTCCACCTTCAAAGCAAGGAATTTGCCCGGTGTTTATCCACTGCACATAAGGATTAAAATATAAGAAGGCTTGGAAGAATAATAAAACCAACTCGTACAGATAATCAATAAACCTTCAGATAGATAGCTGAATATATGAGAGCCTCCAAAACGTGCGCACCCTCGAGACTTGCAACTACTAGCTCACGAACAACGTCAAGCTGCACCGGTAAAAGAGATTAAAAATGAAAGAAAGTTAGTATGAATGTATGATAAAAAAACAAATAAATAAATAAAAACTCTACAATTTGAGATATTATTGCTGAACTTTCATACTAACTCAACAAAGAATAAAATCATAGAAGACAGAAATTTAATTTTTTTGGATCAGAGTAGGTCCACCTAGAAAGCTTATTCGGGTGTTCTTAAGTTTAGTTTGTTGTTATTAGTAGTGTCTATGTTTTAGGAGTTCTAGAATGGTAATAGAGTAGTCTAATATTTGAAGTCAATGTTATTTCAGTCCCTAGAAGGGTTAAGATTCTTTAAGTATTTCAAGGTAGCCATTAAATCTAGTTCACAGTCACCAGTAAAAGCTAAGTTCTAAGGTCTACATTTATTGCCTAGGTTCAGAAAATTCTGAGTTCTAAACTTATGATAGAAGTTTCCATGTAATTTTTTGAAGGAAGCATTGAATAATCATGATTTTTAAGTTATTCTCTAGTTTATCCAGCTTTAATAGGTGAATGTTTTAAGATCAGGTCTTGTTTTAGCATCAAGTTAATGAGATGGACTCCCCCCCCCCCATCCTCCTCTTCAATTTTCAACTCATCTATATGCAGTGCTACGTCATTAATATTTAGCAGGTAAGGCATTTCTCAGTGGAGGCTGCCTTGAGTAGTTACTAGTTAAAGAGTTTCTCAAGTTGTGCACGCGCCGGGGGGGGGGGGAGGGGGCTTAATATGGACTATTTCGAGGAAAGAAAGTGAAGGCATTTTGAAGAAATGGAGCTTCCTTCTGTAAAGATCCAATACTTGTTCCTAAGTCTATATTTATTTGAATAGAGGTGCTTATGGGTTCTGCGGTATTTATCTATCTATTTATTATTATTTTTTTTGTGGATTCTCAGGAGAAATTGTGATCTTTATAGAGTCGGAAGCTTTTAGGCAGGTGCTCTTACTCTAAGACGCCTATTTGTTGAGTGGGGATCTTTTAGGTACAGGTCTTTTCAGGTTAATATAAGCATATAGAGGCTTTTTTTGCACATTGTGCAGACATGATTGAGCCCATCTAGCGTTTTCCTTTAGTACAATATGCTTCATTTGCTAAATAAAAAAAGATGTAAAAGATGAATAGTCCTTGAATGTTCAGGTCAAGAACTAACTTGAGATAGTCGCGAAGTGTGATACCAAGATATGTGCCAAAGAAGTGTATAGTGGCTCCTATTATAATGTAATATTTATGTTCAATATCTGCACTGGAAAATGGCCCCACATAAAATGATATTGATGTTGCAAGCCCCTCACACGCACACACACAGAGAGGAAGAGAAATTGAAATGTTAGAAAATTTACTGCATTTTCACTTCAAGGTCCCCTATTTCCAAACCAAAACATTAATTGTGCTAGTTTCTTTCTAAAGCTCTTTTGTTATGTGAGTAGTCGAAACATGGCATGACAATGGTTTAATTTAAACAGATGAACTCAAACATGCATATAAAGACAACTATGACAAAGCATCTCCAAAGAAATAATGAGAATTTTGAAAGACAAATTGTGAATGGAAGAAGAAAAGTTTTAGAATAGTAATTACAGAAAATATATGTTCATAATGCATATAATTGGTGTCCAAAATATTATTTACTCAATAAACCTGAATAAAATATAAGTACCAGACTTTCAACATGACCATTTTCCTTTCATATGACAAATCGGATAAGCAGGAAACAGGCTCTGATGTCTAATCATAATTATAACCCACAATTTCTATATCCTATAAACAATTCATATGGAAAACCATAAGTAATATGGACCAATGGTACAAGTCCAAAGCAGAAAATGGCAGAAAAACACACACACACACACAGAAAGAGAGAGAGCAGTTAAAGTACATAGTTGATAGTAGTACCTTTTGCCACCAATTCCGGGCATTCCGATCACCCTCCACTAACTTTAGAGCGATCCCTTCAAGCCCTGATGTGTCCCACTTTCTTTCTCTTTCTCTGTCCCGGTGCTCATTTGATCGCATGAAAGATACAGCCGTACCTTGCCACTGATCCACAAAAGGACTTGTCACCTCCTCCACATGCGCAGACCCATTATGATGTACATTCCCCACTTCTTCCTCAACCACTTCCGAATCCACTGGTGATAAATCTACAGCCACAGTGGTTCTGTTCCAATGACAAACTATCTCAAAACTCCCTTGTTTCGGCAGCTTCAAGACCCGGTTATCGCCGCCTTCCCAAACCATACTATCACCCGTCCTCACAATTACAAATTTGTATTCAATAGACTCACCCCCTTTTAGTTCAAACTCAGAAACCCATCCGTTCTCCGTCCAATTCATTGCCTTTTTCTTCTTCCATGATCCAAATTCTTTTGCTGATCCAAGAAGTGCAACATGCTCACCAAATTCAACTTGGTGATCCAGTCTAACACTTAGTCGCACCATATTGCTCCTTGCCCTCGACTGTGATTTCTTCTCCTCCTCTTGCTGTCTGATTCAATGATTACTTTGTCATTCTCCTACCAGAATTCTTTCTAAAGACTTCAGACAAACAAATATACAAAAACAACACATTTTCTAATCCCAGAGAGAAAGGAAAAAAAAATCTATAAATGACCTGATATAATTCATTTTCCTAAGTCTACTCGATAACATTAACTTGAATGTGAAAAAATTCCTTGTTGAAAAATATGTTCTTTCCCTCTACCTTTTCACCAACCAGAAGAAAAAAACATAATTGCTATAAGCACCCTTTTACCTGTTAACCCAAAACAAGACATACATGTTTAAGAAGGAAAAAATTGAATTTCATGTTCGGTTGCTGAATTTCCCCACATTACATACATTAACTCAAGTGAGCCATACTTTCTTTACTACAGCTTTCTCATCAGCCAATAAGGCCACAGAAACAAAGGAAGACTTGCACAGTAATTGCTATAAACCCCTATTCTGATTGCAACAATTAAAACAAAATAAAGTAAAAAAAGAGAAAATTATTATCCTCTGAAAATATATTATAAATCACATAAGTTTGAATATCACATAGTATTTCTCTTCTCTCAGCTTTTCTTATCTACCAAAAGACCATAAAATAAAATTAAAGTAATATAAAAATAATAGATAAATCACCTGGTTTCAGTTGAAGAAACAGCCCGAACTCTGATGGGTCGATACGAAAACCCCAAATTCTGAGGATGAGGAATAGCAATTAGGGCGGGCTTTAAGAAAGTGAAGGGTGGAAGGAATTTGAATTGCCTTGTGAGATGGTTTTGTTGGGGATTATTCGAAGCTGTATTAGTAGAATAGCAATGCAATACACGCAGAGAATCCATTATACTAAACTGATTTTCCGAAAAATTACAGTTACATATATAGAGAGAGAGAAAGGAGGGAAAGATTAAATAATTATATGAACTGAGCTAGTATTAGTTTTTCAGTATCTTCTTCTTCTTCTGGTTGAGGATGATGAGCAGCAGCAGCAGCAGGGGAGTAGAAGCAGAGACTGGAGTTGGAATAAGTATAGATACAAATGTATAGATATATAGAGAGAGAAAGAGGGGTAGACGGATATTTAGTTGACACGTAGAGTGAAATTGAATGATTAATAGCGAATTCCCATGACTCAATTTTTGGTAATAGTACTATATATAAACGAACAAAAAAAAATCTATATGCACATGTAACTCGCATTCAAATACATACCTATTTTAGTATACATTTTTGAATGCGACAGTGAATGTACATGTTGTTGGAAATGGGTTAAGAATTGAATGAGAAAATTGACTCCAAACCTACTCACTTGAAATGTTGAAACTTGCAAAAGTCCCACATAGAGTATTAGAGGGAAAAATGAAGTATTTATATATGGAATGTTTGTTCAATGGGAAGGGCCCCAAGGGGCACCCCACTTTTGTGGAAGGGAGAGGACCTAGCCAACGCTTGGTTCGAACCCACACGCGCGCCGCCGCCGCCGTCCGGGCGGGCGGGGCCAGGGTCGTGGGCTTTGTATATATAATTTTTTGGACAAAATTTTTGTTTAATTTATTATCATAACTGCCACTGATACTGCGTCGTTTTGCATACGAACAGATGCGTCCCATCTGAACGGTCACGAAATTATCCTATAAATAAGAAGGAGGGCAGCCCATTTTTGATACTTCATTTTTCCTCCAGTCACTGCATTATTTCCTTTCATTCATTCATCGCATAGAAGTTTAAGTTCGAGTACAGTACATACTAAGTTCGAAGAATTCTTAATTTTGAAGTGCTTCTAATTAAGAATTGGAAATCCGTTTTATCTTGGGAAGTAATTTTGTTTAATTTATTATCATAACTGCCACTGATACTGCGTCGTTTTGCATACGAACAGATGCGTCCCATCTGAACGGTCACGAAATTATCCTATAAATAAGAAGGAGGGCAGCCCATTTTTGATACTTCATTTTTCCTCCAGTCACTGCATTATTTCCTTTCATTCATTCATCGCATAGAAGTTTAAGTTCGAGTACAGTACATACTAAGTTCGAAGAATTCTTAATTTTGAAGTGCTTCTAATTAAGAATTGGAAATCCGTTTTATCTTGGGAAGTAATTATTCAGAAAACCTTTAGCACCGTGAGGGAATAAATTTGCTTCAAGGAGACTTTGTGAATTCAAAGGACTCGGATTTACTTTCTTCAAATTCTGATATTTCCAAGTAAGTTGTTTTCAATTTATTAAATAAAAAACATTTCAATTACAGGAACTACAATCTTGAAGCAAATTTATACTTCCTGTAATTATACTATTGTTTTATTTGAAGAATAACAAATTGTTTTCATAAAATATTTATTGGATGTTCAAACACTATGTTGCACTGTTTGTTTCGGTAAACAGTATATTGCAGTGTTTGTTTCGGTTTTTGATCATTTAATACTGCAGTATCTATTTTTTATTCATTAGTATATATGCATGTCTAAATGCATGTAACAATTATATGTGAACATATATATATATATATATATATATATATATATTCTGTAATTATAGTTTATTTAATATTCTGTAATTTCGGTTTTATAAAAGTTTAATTGTTTAGTAGTTTACAAAACAAGTTTACTAAACTGGTTTTGAATCATGTTGTCCTGCAGTATGTTATATACTTATATATTTATATATTATATATACGAATCACGTTAGTATATGTTCGAATCTCGAATTATATCGCATGTTCTGCAGTATATATGTTCTGTTAGTATATATATGAGTGCTACAACTGCAGTAAATTTCATATTACATGTTCTGATTTTTCCTGCAATAAAGTGTCGTCAGTGTCAATATCTTTGAATTTTCGATTCTGTTCTTTTACATGTTAACAATTTATTGCATGATAATGGGTATTTTGTTATAATTCTATTCATTATTGGCTTGAATTCAGAATTTGCTTGATTTGGTTAGAATTGCATATAGTATTCTATAATATTAACAGAATATTATTTAGTAACATGCTACTAATATTCTGTTATTTTAATTGCATGCGAACATACATATTATTCTGTTTAACAGTTTATATTACATGTTAATAAATTGCATGTTTATTTGTTTATAAATATAGCATGTTAATAGATATATATAATATTTTGTTTATATATATTCTGTAATTGTATTGGTGTATTATGTAAACAGAAAAATTGTTTACATATTAATAGATACTATTCTGTTATTGTTTTCAAAATTCATATAACAGTTTATTTTGATTGCTAAGATATATTATTGAATTAATATATAATATTCTGCAAAAACAAATTTGTAAACAAAATTTTGTTACATTTGGTACAAACAGAAATTTGTTTCTGTTTATTAACTGTTGTCTTATTTGTATAACAGAAATGACATCTACTAGTACCATTCCTGCGATGAGTGTATCACATGGAGAAAAGCCTGAAAAGTTCAATGGAACGGATTTTAAGCGCTGGCAACAAAAAATGCTCTTCTATCTCACCACATTGAACTTGGCAAGATTTCTACAAGAGGAATGTCCTACTCTTGTTGAAGGGGAAACTGACAAGGAAAAAGTGGCTGCTGTTGATGCATGAAAACATGCAGACTTTCTTTGCAGGAACTATGTGATGAATGGTTTAGATAATACATTATATAATGTATATTGTACAATTCAAACTGCAAAGGAACTTTGGGAATCTTTAGATAAAAAATATAAAACTGAAGATGCTGGCATGAAAAAATTCATTGTTGGTAGATTTCTTGATTATAAAATGGTAGATTTCAAAGCAGTTATTACTCAGGTTCAAGAATTACAAGTAATTCTACATGACATTCATTCTGAAGGAATGTCATTAAGTGACTCATTCCAAGTTGCTGCAATGATTGAGAAACTTCCACCATCATGGAAAGACTTCAAGAATTATCTAAAGCATAAACGCAAAGAGATGAATCTTGAAGAATTGATCGTGCGACTTAGAATTGAAGAGGACAATCGAGTATCTGAGAAGAAGACTGGGAAAAACTACATTGAAGCAAAGGCAAATGTGGTAGAACAAAGGCCAAACAACAACAAAAGAAAGCATGAAGGCAAAGATAACTTCAAGGCCAACAAGAAATTCAAAGGCAAATGCTTCAACTGTGGTATCCAAGGACATAAATCAAGTGAATGTCGCAAGCCAAAGAAGTTGAAGAAAGAACAAAGGCCTCAAACACATGTGACAGAACTAGAAAAACTTTCTGAAAATGTTTCAGATATTAATCTTTCTGCAGTTGTATCTGAATGTAATTTGGTAGGCAACACTAAAGAGTGGTACGTGGACACTGGAGCAACTCGCCACATTTGTTCCAATAAATGGATGTTTTCTACTTACAAACCAGTAGAAAATGATGATCAACTCTTTATGGGAAACTCCTCAAGTTCAAAGGTTGAAGGACGTGGAAAGATCATACTGAAAATGACATCTGGCAAAGAACTGACTTTGAATGAAGTGCTTCATGTGCCTGATATACGCAAGAATCTAGTTTCTGGGTCACTACTTAGCAAGAATGGTTTTAAGTTGGTGTTTGTATCTGATAAGTTTGTACTTACTAAAAATGATATGTTTGTAGGAAAGGGCTACATGACTGATGGGCTCTTTAAGATGAATGTTATGACTGTTGTACCGAAGTCTATTAATAATAATAAAATTAATTCTTCTGCTTATTTATTGGAATCTCCAAACATAATGGCATGCTTAGATTAGGACATGTTAATTATTAATACTTTGCGTAGATTAATTAATTTTAGAGTTCTTGCCTAAATTTGATATTAATCTAAACCATAAATGTGAAAATTTGTGTAGAATCAAAAATGACAAGATTACCCTTTCATTCTGTTGAAAGGAAAACTGAACCTCTAGATTTAATTCACACTGACATATGTGACTTAAAGTTTGTGCAAACTAGAGGTGGGAAAAAATATTTCATAACCTTTATTGATGACTGCACAAGATATTGTTATGTATATTTGCTAAGAAGCAAAGATGAGGCTATAGAAATGTTTCAACTTTATAAAAATGAAGTTGAAAATCAACTTAGCAAAAAGATTAAAGCAATAAGAAGCGATAGAGGTGGTGAATATGAATCACCATTTGAAGAGATTTGCTCTACACATGGTATTATTCACCAAACTACTGCTCCTTATTCACCTCAATCTAACGGTATTGCTGAACGCAAGAACCGAACATTGAAAGAAATGTTGAATGCTATGTTAAACAGTTCTGGAGCACCCCAGAATTTGTGGGGGGAAGCTTTGCTTTCTGCCAATTATATTCTTAACAAAGTGCCTCATAAGAAAACTCATAAAACACCTTATGAATTATGGAAAGGTCATAGACCTTGCTATAAATACTTAAGAGTGTGGGGGTGTCTAGCAAAGGTAATGGTTCCTAAACCTAAAAAGGTTAAGATAGGACCAAAAACAATTGACTGTGTTTTCATTGGTTATGCAAATAACAGCAGTGCTTATCGCTTTCTTGTTCATAAATCTGAAATTAACGATATTCATGTTAATACATTTATTGAATCAAGAGATGCATCATTTTTTGAGAATATTTTTCCATACAATGGAAAATAATGATTCAAATTCAAACAAAAGACCTTTGGTTGCTACTAGTGATAATCCTGAAAATATAGACAAAGAATCTTAGTGGATGAACCTAGACGTAGCAAACGGGCAAAGGACTTCTACTTCTTTTGGTCCGGATTTTCTAAACATTTTTTGTTAGAAAACGATCCTCAAACTTACAAGGAAGCAATATCCTCTCCTGATGCTTCTCATTGGAAAGAAGCAATTAATAGTGAAATTGAGTCCATTATGCAAAATCATACTGGGAATTGGTGGACCTTCCACCTGGTTCCAAACCCTTAGGGTATAAGTGGATCTTCAAAAAGAAGGATGATGAAAGCTGATGGATCAATTGATAAATACAAAGCAAGGCTTGTTGTTTAAAGGTTATAGACAAAAGGAAGGATTAGATTATTTCGACACTTATTCACCTGTTACAAGAATTACATCTATTCGGATGCTAATAGCAATAGCATCTTTAATAGACTTGAAATACATCAGATGGATGTAAAGACTGCATTCTTAAATGGTGAATTAGATGAAGAAATATATATGGAACAACCCGAAGGTTTCATTGCTCCTGGACAAGAGAGGAAAGTATGCAAACTTGTTAAATCCCTATATGGATTAAAACAAGCACCAAAACAATGGCATGAGAAATTTGATAATGTTATGTTATCAAATGGTTTTAACATTAATGAGTGTGACAAATGTGTTTATGTCAAAAGCACTCAAAAGGAATATGTTATTGTTTGTCTTTATGTGGATGATATGTTAATCATGGGGAGCAACAATGAAGTTATCAACTCAACAAAACGTATGTTGTCAAATAAGTTTGACATGAAAGACTTGGGGGATTGCTGATATAATTTTAGGAATTAAGATTTCTAGAACTTCTGATGGAATTATATTATCTCAATCTCATTACATTGAGAAAATACTTGAAAAATTTAACAAGTATAATATAATTCTAAATAAGACCCCAGTTGATATAAATCTTCATCTAGCTAAAAATGTAGGTGATGGCATATCTCAACTCGAATATTTCTCGTATATAATAGGCAGTTTAATGTATGTCATGAACTGTACTAGACCAGATATAGCTTATTCGGTAAGTAAGCTAAGTAGGTATACGAGCAATCCAGGGAAAGATCACTGGAAAGCAATTTTGAGAGTTTTAGGATATCTAAAACATACTCAAAAATATGGACTGCACTATACAAGATATCCAACAGTATTAGAAGGATATAGCGATGCTAATTGGATATCTGACAATAAAGACTCGAAATCCACAAGTGGATATGTCTTTACACTTGGAGGTGCAACAGTATCTTGGAAATCCTCAAAACAAACGTGCATTGCAAGGTCTACAATGGAATCAGAATTCATTGCTTTAGACAAAGCTGGAGAAGAAGCTGAGTGGCTTCGTAATTTCTTAGAGGATATTCCAAATTGGTCAAGACCTGTGCCAGCTATATGTATACACTGTGATAGCCAATCAGCAATTGGAAGAGCACAGAGTCATTTATATAACGGCAAGTCCCGTCATATACGACGAAGACATAATACCGTTCGCCAATTGCTCTCAAATGGAATTATCTCAATTGACTATGTAAAGTCAAAAAAATATTGCGGATCCGCTTACAAAAGGTTTTAACAAGAGAGCAAGTGGAAAAATCATCGAAGGGAATGGGTTTAAAGCCTACTGTTTAAATAAGAGTCGTCATAGTGGCAACCCAACCTAGCTGACTGGAGATCCCAAGATCTAGGTTCAATGGGCAAACCAAACTATGTAGTACTCAGTAAAAGCACTGAGGAGATAAATACTCCTAACCATTCCTATTATGATTATGAGACAGTGCACATCTGCCGCGATAATCAGGGTAAGTTATGCTTTTAATGACTTTTATATCTTGAAATATGTTCAAGTGGGGGTATTGCAGAATACTCTTAATAGCAGTCACCTACGTAAGTAAGAAGGGGGCCACTTCTGTTGAGAATTTTAAAGGCTGAATTCTCTAATATACTTACGGAACCAAGAGGTGTTTCAAGGCCAAAATGAACACAAACGTGAGAACCAATTATGTCTGAAGAGATATTTTGTGAATTCTATTGTCTTGATTTACACAGACAGCTGACAGTTCAAAGACATCAAGTTTACTGATTAGCCAAGTAAATCCGATAGACTTTTACTAGGGCAAGTTCAAAGCACTAGGCTACTTAACCCGATGAAGTATCTTTTCTTCTGTATTCGAACTAGTGTCTGCATATTCATTTTTTGCATATTGTAAAGCCAATTTTACATTCATGTGGGGGATTGTTGGAAATGGGTTAAGAATTGAATGAGAAAATTGACTCCAAACCTACCCACTTGAAATGTTGAAACTTGCAAAAGTCCCACATAGAGTATTAGAGGGAAAAATGAAGTATTTATATATGGAATGTTTGTTCAATGGGAAGGGCCCCAAGGGGCACCCCACTTTTGTGGAAGGGAGAGGACCTAGCCAACGCTTGGTTCGAACCCACACGCGCGCGCCGCCGCCGCCGTCCGGGCGGGCGGGGCCAGGGTCGTGGGCTTTGTATATATAATTTTTTGGACAAAATTTTTGTTTAATTTATTATCATAACTGCCACTGATACTGCGTCGTTTTGCATACGAACAGATGCGTCCCATCTGAACGGTCACGAAATTATCCTATAAATAAGAAGGAGGGCAGCCCATTTTTGATACTTCATTTTTCCTCCAGTCACTGCATTATTTCCTTTCATTCATTCATCGCATAGAAGTTTAAGTTCGAGTACAGTACATACTAAGTTCGAAGAATTCTTAATTTTGAAGTGCTTCTAATTAAGAATTGGAAATCCGTTTTATCTTGGGAAGTAATTATTCAGAAAACCTTTAGCACCGTGAGGGAATAAATTTGCTTCAAGGAGACTTTGTGAATTCAAAGGACTCGGATTTACTTTCTTCAAATTCTGATATTTCCAAGTAAGTTGTTTTCAATTTATTAAATAAAAAACATTTCAATTACAGGAACTACACATGTAGATATACTCAGCTACTGCATTAAAAACATATGCGGATTTTCGAAAGCTTGGCTTGGTGGATTAAGGGGACACATGAGCAATGGTGGAACTATGCAGGAGGGAGTTTTTTTTATTTTTTTTTTATTTCAATGGGGAATATTACCCGGGGATGTTAAAAATTAACTACAGGATTCTGAAGAGTGGATTTATTTTTTCTGTATTGTATTTAACATTTAGTTGAATAGTCCAGTTTTTCATGTAATTTTCATTTATAATCTAAGTCTTTTGAATTATAGATCTTTTCATAAATAAAATTCTTTTACCGTTCGCAAAAGAAATAAATAAATAAGAAAGCAAATATCTATGAAAACAATTTTTTTTTATGATCACTTTTGTTTAGTAGGATACTTAAGATTTTTTTTATTTTTTATTATGGAATAGTTTCCATGAAGTGGACTATAACTCTTAATTGTTCTCGATTTCACATTAAGAGAATCAGTGGGAAAAAACATTTTAAAAGAAAAAAATTGTAAAAACAAATTATCATTGCATGAAATTAAGATTATCATCGTGGAATTTTGTTTGTCTAAAACTAAATTTATTTTAAAAACAGTTTATTTATCTTACAATTAAATATAACATTTGAGATTCAAATGCACCAAACACTTGTACCGTACATATCCTTCTATAATTTTTGTGCCTCGTATGATCCTTCATCTCTTTTGATATTAGTTAGGACAGTTCAATTCTCGACACTATTGCACATGAACATGCAAGAACAAGATCAATTTCGGCAAATAAAAGAAGAGTGTTTTTACAACTACATCTATAACAATAAACTAATATCAAATTAACAAAAATTAATATTGCAAATCTTTGAGAAATTAATTTATAAAAATGAATTAGTTTAGAGAATTAATGAATTTAGGCGTCTTTCACCTCCTTTTGGCTATATAAATTTTTTAATTTTTATTTGTAAAGCTAACAATATCGAGATTCCCGAGGGAAAAATTTATATTAGTCGATTACAAGCAGGATAGTTCAATTCCAAGCACTATTGCACATGAATATGCAAGAATAAGATCTTTTCGGGAAAATAAAAGGAGAGTGTTTTCACAACTATAGCTATAAAGATAAAATTAATAACCATGTCGGGAAGCATTATTCCAAATATAATAAAAGAATTTTTTTTTAAAAAAAATACTCTATTTGTTATAAAATATAAGATCATTAATAACTTTTTAAAGTCAATTTAAGCAATTTTCAAACTCCTCCAAATTGACATAAATTCTTAGTTTTCTTTTTTAAATAAATGAAATTTATATTATCTCTAAAAGTTTTATTCTCTTTAAATCTCTATCCCCACTATTCTCTTCCGTTTCCGTATTTAGTATTTGAAATTTAGTCTAATGGAGTTGATATATATAGTGATAAATAATGTAGAGAGAAAGGGAATAGAAAATATAATGCAACTTAGCGGCCAATTAAGCATATAAAAAAGTGAATAAATTTTAAAAAATAATAATTGAAGATTAATTAAAGATATGCAACATATATACAATATAAGTTTTGAGCTTAGAGAGATTATTACACACAAATGAAAGATCAAATTACACACCAACAAGCCAAACGAATAAATTGTCCTTTTATGCATCATCTCCAAAAACAAGTCAGAACTTGTTAATTAACAGTACCAAGATTCCAAGAATATATCAGATGGCTTCACCTGAAATCCAATAATAATAAGAAGAAGAAATTAATAAGAGTTAATACAATTAAGTTACCAAAATTAATAATTAATTAAGGGCTTGTGCAGTTACCTGAATTAATATAAGTTAATTTCCCCAGCCCTTCCTCAATTCATTCTTCGTGATGAATATCAATGGAAGGGATGTGACGGACTTTGTGAAAGTCTTGTCCTTCTACACCATCTATCACTCTAACCCTATCACCGAATGCTTTAGGCATCCACCCAATTTCTAATTCTCGAAGGGACGTGAGGAATTTCAATCCCCCTGGAAGCATCTCCAATTTCTCACATCTAAGAATCTCAAATTTAGAAAGATTGGGCATGGCTCCTTCATCCACCCTCCACTTTTCTAACTTCTTTATGCTCCAAAGAACTAGATGTATGAGTTGAGGGAAACTGTGTGCAGTACATACAAATTCATTCTCCGCAAAGCAATTACCAAATAATACCAGTGTTTGTAGGTTGGGAAGTATCTCTAGTAACACCATTATGTCTGCCTCAAAATTACAATTCTCTAAATTTATACAAGTGAGGCTTTGAGAGAGACGTGGTTGTTCATACGGGTGATCAGCTATCATGTAATTGCCTCTTCTATCCCCAAACATAATTAACTCATTTAGATTGTCACAGTCTAACAATTGAATCAAATTAATATGATCAAATAACCGAATTTTAAGGGATGTGTACCGTGGGTGGTGCAAGTCTGAGTTGATGAAATTCATCACCCCTTCTTGTTCCTCGAGACTATTTGTCGTTGCGTCTTTTAGTACTTGAAGATTGGTTAGTTTTATGAGATCGTTCGCGTCACACTTGCTCGCATCAAAATTCTCTAATAACTCCAATTCCTTGAGGCCATCAAATCTCAATTTCTTATTTACGCCCCTAATATTGTTAGGAAGATAAAGATGTTTCAAACGTTTCATCTTCCATAACACATTCGGTACGATAAAATCACCACCATATACCCTTAAATCAAGTGTTTCTAAGTATCTCAAGTCCCCTATACATGATGGCAACTCCTTCAATTCACAATTTCTTAAACTCAAATACCTCAAGTGAATGAGTTCAACTGTTTCTTGAGGTAACTTTCCTTCTCTGAACTTAAATCCGTCGAGTTTCAAAACTCTAACTAGCTTAAAATTCTTGAGATTGAGATTAAGTAGTACTTTCTTTGAAAAATCACATGCATTGAAGAATAAAAGTGATCGAATCTGTCCAACCATATATTGTTGCTCCAAGGCAATGTCAACTTTGTTGGCATTGCATATTGCAAGTCTACGTGCTTCCATACCGAGTGTGTTAGCCGAATGATATAATTGATCATTATGTGCATCTCGGAAATCAATGATCTTAAGAATATCTTCCTCTTTTCCCTTTGACAAACATAGGTCTCGAATAACGTCATGAAGGCGACATGATCGAACGTTTAACCATGGGGACCATGGGGACCATGGGGTTGCACGTAGATAATGCAAACCTCGTTCATCCATTGGTTCAAGTTGAATTAGGCTCCTCTGTGCGAGTTCAACCAAGTATCGTTCTGCAACATCCATAAGCATTTCTCCTTTTGCTTTTTGGACTGAAGGTACCATACCTTCTGCAATCCATAGTAGGTACAGCTCGCCAGTCTCTATCTCCGCATCCTCCTTAAAAGTTCCCAGATAAAGGAATAGTTGTTTCAAACGAAAAGGTAGGTCATCATAGCTTAAACCTAAAATATGCATTACTCTACCATCTCCTTCTCTTAAGTTTGAAGCAATATCTTTCTTCACCATCTCCCATTCCCTTGATGATTTTTTATTTTTCAAAAGCCCTCCAAGGGCAGAGATGGCTAAAGGTAGACCCTGACATTGTTGAACCATATCCCTCCCTAGTTTTTCTTTCTTTGGTTCGACTCTAATTTCTGCAAAAAATAAAAATAAAAACAAATACAAAATAAAAATCATGAGACAGATCTATTAGGAGAATTAAAATAATTTCTTATTCATTGCAACAATCAATTAGGAATAAGTAGAAGGCACAACTTTTTTTTTTTGACAATACATTTATCTAGGAGCTTTTCTTTATTTATTGACATCTTTGTGACGAAGTTTAAGAACAATATATAGCGGACAAATGTGAATACTTCGTTTCACTGTAACCATTGATATCTAGACATTAACTTTGAAATTCCTGTGTTAACTTGATTTTTTGGGTGTTGAATTGTAGTTTGATTTCTTTTATTATTTATGGTAAAATTGTAGGTTCTAACTTATACACTTGCTACAATTTTTAGAAAATGTGCTTTAAATTCGACTTGATCATCAACTTAGAGAGTATACCCAACAGTTCAGGTTGTACTAGTTATATAATAATTAAATATAATCCAAATGAACTATTTTATATATAGTATACCCAAATAGAAATCAAAAATATGCTTATGTAACTAGAATTCAATTGGGTTATGAGGTTATCACTTATTCTAAATTCCAGTGATTTTTATAGAACCTTAGAAAAAAACACGCCTGAATATTGTTAAAGTGTTAATTAACATGAAGTTGATTTGGTTCGGTGCTGGTATACCTGAACTCATGGACGGATCAAAGATTTGCATATCATATATGGATTTAAAACTATTAGAAAAAAGGGTATATAATAACATGAATCTTGAAAAAATAACCAAAATATATAGATAAATATTATTTGTCAAAAAATAGTTATAAATAGCTTCTATGGTTCCAAAATTAGAGATATATTTTTAGTTTTAGATTATAAAGTGATATGAAATTCATAACTTACTTTAGTATATTTTAGCTAGTTTGAAAAAAATAAAGTATCATAAAAATCGTGGATTTAGAAATCTATCTATAATTTTGGAATAGGAAAAAAGATTGTCTAAAATTTTCTTATTCTTCTTTTCGTTTTCCTATTTCTTGCAAATATTATGGGTGAAGACCAAAATACTAAGATTATATAAAATAAGACTCGATCACAAAAAATTCAATGAACTGTAGTCTTTGTTTCAAGAAAATCTTTGAACATTTTTTTTTCAATTGAGCCAAAGATGTCTTAGAAATGTAACAAGAATAACTAAAATTTGACCAAGCCTCTAACAAAAGTTAACTATTGATCATGAAGTTTCTTTACATATTGATGCAGTGAGAAATATTAATGAAGATTCGGATTTTTATATATTTTATAATTTATGAAATTTTAGTTTATTTGATATATTTTTATTTCTTATTTAGGAAACTTTAGTAGACTTAGATTTTGGTATTATTTCTAATTTAATAGTATCCCTTTTCAAATAAAGCTAGTTAGTATAGTTTTCCAATAGTACTAGAAAAGTTAATTAATAGTTATTTGTTATCTTTTTCAGAGTAGATGTAAACTTGAGACTTTTTATTAAGACAATTCAATTAATTATTGAAAATATATTTATTATTTCTCTTGGAGAATTTTCTATCTTTCTTGTTAATTCAAAATTTTATCAAGGTTTATTCTTTCGTCGGAATTAGAACATTATCTAATCTTCATGCTTGTGTTAGTACGTTAAACTAACCAAGTTCCCGTTGTGTCAATTGATGCAGCGGAAAATATCAATAAAGATTAGGATTTTCACATATTTTATAATCTATCGAGTTTTAGTTTATTTGATGTATTTTTTATTTCTTAGTTAGAGAAATCTAGTAGATTTAGTATTATTTTTAATTTAATAGTTTCATTTTTCAAATAAATCTAGTTAGGAAAGTTTCCAATTAGTCGTAGAAACATTAATTAATAGTTATTTATTATCTTTTTCAGAGTAGATGTAGGAAGGTACCTAAGCTTATAAATATTGGTAATACTTTGGTGACAAAAGATTTGATACAAAAAGAAGATACAAAATAATGTGGATGATAGTTATTGATTATAACCATTGGATCCACGCATGTATGGTGGAACATTCACTAATTATAATCCGACACATCATTTTATATCTACCTTTTTGTAACCATCTTTTGTCACCGTGGCATTACTAAAAATATAGGTTGTATTGAGACTTTTTATTAATACAATTCAATCTAATTTTTGATAACATATTAACTGTCTCTCTTGGAGAATTCTTTGTCTTACTTGTTAATTCAAGGTTTTATCAAGGTTTATTGCGTCGTTGACATTAGAACGTTAACTAATCTCTATGTTTGTGTTAGTACATTAAACTAACCAAGTTCTTATTGCGTCAATTGATGTAGTAGAAAAAATCAATGAAAATTCCTATATTTTATAACTTATGGAGTTTTAGTTTATTGATATATTTTAATTTTTTACAAGTTTAATACCTCGTGCAAGGCACGGGCTAATTTATATCATTTTTTCTCAAATATTTAATAATTTTTTATTGACATATATTTATCACTTTTCATTAATAATACACAGATAATATTCAAGATAATTTGGATAACATATTTTATCACAATTAAAGGGAATTTAATTACTTTTATTACTTAGTGATTAAAATTACAAATTAATTTTCAAAAAGGAACTTTCTATATATATATTTCTACGTTCACAATTTGAGGGAAATTAATTACATTTATTTGAATTTAAAGTTATATATAACTTTTAGTACGTATTTGAAGAGAAGAAACTTTTCATATTCTTCTTCCATAATTTAGGAAAAATTAATTACAATTAATTGTAATTATTAGTTATCGTATTAAATATAATATTTATTGTTCAAGTTAACTCATGACCACCCAAACTAACTCATTCTAATTGATGAGTTAACTCAAGTGGTCATTAGGTGTGATTGTTGGTGATAATTTTATATATAAGGTATACATTTAGGGAATTCTATTAAATTTAGATTTAATATTATTTTTAATTTAATAGTTTCCTTTTTCATATAAATTTAGTTAGGAAAGTTTCCAACTAGCCGTAGGAAAAATAATTAATAGTTATTTGTTATCCTTTTCAAAATAAATGTAAGAAGGTACCTAGGCCTATAAACATAGCTAGGTTGTCTTAAAACTTTTTATTAATACAATTCAATTCAATTCTTGATAATATATTTATTATTTCTCTTGGAGAATTCTATTTCTTCCTTGTTAATTCAAGGTTTTATCAAGATTTATTCTTTATTCAAGTACTGGTAAAAAAATATTGTCCTCAAAAGCATGACAAAAGTACTATATAAAATTTTATTTGAACAAATTTACCCTTAACTTACTATCATATTTTGCTTAGCTCAATAGTCAACCACTTATATCAATAATTCTCTCTACCCAAAACCCAATTAAATATATTAACCAATATAAATATCAACTCATTACAATACTCGAGGACAATGGTATATTGAGAACAAATATATACTCTCTAATTTTTTCACAACCTTAATTTGTGTGAAAATTATACTTTTATCATCCTTTTGGGGACGAGGAGAGTATTATTTTAAATTTAATAGTTTACTTTTACAAATAAATCTAGTTAAAAAAGTTTTCAATTAGTTAGAGAAAAGTTAATTAATTGTTATTTGTTATCCTTTGTAGAGAAGATGCAGGAAAGTACTTAGGCCTATAAATATAGAATGTCTTGAGACTTTTTATTAAAACAATTCAATTTAATTCTTGATAATATATTTGTTGTTTTTTTGGAGAATTCTCTATCATCCTTATTAATTCAAGGTTTTATCAATATTTATTCCTTTGTCGACATTAGAACATTATCCAATCCCCACGTTTATGTTAGTATGTTAAACTAACCAAGTACCGCTACGTCACGTTTCACAATTAATATTTTTATTTATTTATGATTATTACTAACATCATATTAAAATATTTTAAATAAATTAAAAACTAACTAAAAATAACTTTAAAATATACTTGCCATTTTGTTTGATTAAAAACAACATAAAACTGAAAGTAGACATTTTATTTAATTAAAAATAAATTAAATTGGTTTAATTAATACAAAAAACACTCATATAATATTGAACCTCCGTTAAACTAACTTAGAAATATGACTAGCAATTTTATTTAATTAAAAAATAACTTAGAAAACAAAATTATTTTTTTAAGTCAAGTTCAAAACATAACTTAATTTTTTTAATAAATTAATATGGCCAGTTTAACTTTTAAGTCATTTTTAATTTTATAAAATGAGTATTGATAGTTTGAAGTTGTTTTATTTAATTTTTAATTTATTTAAAATAATTTAGTACAATGTTAACAATAAATCATAAAATAAATAAATAAATAAATATATATATATATATATATATATATATATATATATATATATATATATACACACACACACACACACATACAACTGTCACATGTAAAAGACACTTCATCAATAGTTATGGTTAGAGCTAGTCTTAGTCAAATTTTGAAATCTGAATGATTCGATTGAAGTTTTAAATTCAACTGCAAATAAGTAAATCCAAATACTCCATCAATTTTAAACTATAGAATAAGTATTGACTTTGGATAGTAAATTTGATATATTTTAAAATTTAAAAATTGATATTAATTGATTTAGCTTTAGAGAATACAATTTTGAAAGTTGTAGCTATGTAAATAGTACTATTAAATATAAAACCTATTTTTTTAAAAAGTTAAATAACTTATACCAATTTTAAATTGAAAAATATCTAAAATTTCTATATACTTTGTAACGGAGGAGTAATTTTATTTTTGTCTTTCTTATCTTTCAATAATTTAATTATCAACTTTAATAGCAAGTTATTAAGATTATTTCAACAATTACATTAACTAGATAATGAGCAATCCAAATAAGTAAAGTGGCTCAAATTAAGTAGGTGTAGGTCCTATATATTATAGTAACAAAATAAAAAAACTGACCTGTCACATTATCTCTTCTAGGAAATGCTTTTTTGAGAAGTAACTTCCAACCTTCCTCGTCGCTCAGAGAACGAAGCTTGTACGGAATTCCAATGTTTGCCACTGCTTCGTTACGAGTTGTAAGCAATATTTTGCTACTACTCGTCTCTTCAACTGGAAAGGCTTGTTTTAACATTTCCCAATCATCTAGGGACCAAATGTCATCAATCACGATCAGACACTTAAACTCTTTTTGGGTCTTGTAGAGCAGTTCGACCAAATTTATATCTCCCATTCCCCTGATCTCACCCTCGCTCCTCGTCGGGAGAAGTCTTTGAAGGATATCTTGCAAGACTTTTTGTCTTTCCATTTTTTGGGTGATGCAAACCCATGCAAAGGCTTTAAAATAGGATCGAACATCTGTGTGATTGTATAATTTTCTAACAAGAGTGGTCTTTCCTTGTCCGCCCATCCCCCATACGGAAACAACTTCACAGCCTCTGTCTTTGTTTTTCAAATGTAAAACCAATTCTTTTATTTCCTCCTCCATTCCAACAAAATCCTTTTCAAATGAATGGCCATAAGTGATCCTTAATTGTCGTTTTCTCTCCTCTTCCGCTTTTGAGCTTTCTACTTGATGATCATCCAATGCTTGTATACCAAAAGTTTGTCTTCTTGTAGAGAGATTTGTGATCTTAGCTTGAATACTCACAATTTCCGCACCAATCTTATGAAATGTTATACACTCACCAATTATGCAAGCAAATCTTCTCATAATTTTCTTGATGTGCCTCTCTTCTCTCCTTGATGCAACTTTTACTGCATACGTTACGAGGACATCTTCCGTTTGTAGAGCTAGTTCTCTAATCTCAGCTATCCATTTGTCAACTTCTCGATTCCCTTTTTTATTGTCCGCGTCTTTTAAGAATCTCTGCATCTCCATTAACTGGCGTTGAATTTCTAAGATTTTGTCACTCACTCCAGATAAGAATTTAGCTTCAGAGATCAACAAATCTCCAAGCTTTTCAACAGCAAAAGAGACCACAGCCTCTGCCATTGATATATCTTGAAACAACAAGTAGCTAGCTAGAAGGAGGAGTTTAAGACCAATTGATAGCTAGAAGGAGGAGTTTAAATTTGCTTGGTTGTTACAAAGTAATTGTAGAAGACTTAAAAGACCAATTGGGGTTGACCATCTTTTTCCAAGCCCTCATGCTGCATTATTAACTACAGCCAACTTGCAATTAATTGCCACCACACGTGATTCTGTCAAATGGAACCCACCCACCTGCACCTTTATGTTTTTGTGCCGCATGTATTTTGAACATGGAAATCGGACATTTCCATGTTTCAATACTGTTTTTTTTTGTATTTATTTCAAACATATTTATACTATAGATTTATAAAAAAAATTAAAAAAATCAAAAAAATTAAGTGTAATTTGGATATATATCAAAAACAAATGTTGTATGGCCCCATACACTTTTTACCCAAGTGTAGAAAGTGAAGTATCATATATTTTCAGTTGGACATAAAATGAATTCATTATTTCAAGAAAATGACCTACAATTAATATAAAAAAGGGTATTTCTAAAACCTCATCCCCCGGCCCTTGAACAAACCTGTCCCTGGGCATTGGCTTCATCCTTTCAAGTGGCTTTATAATTGCAGAGCAGAGACATTTGAAAGTATATTGAACTTAACTATGAAGACTATGATCCTCTAATTAATAAATGTGATTGTGTAATGTGTTGGTTAGCTCTTTAAAGTGCTTCATACAAATCAATCTGAAAATTTAAATGAGCTGAAGTTTTTAAACCACCAACTTCCAGTTATGCTGGTAGATAGAACTTATGTCATCAGCCTCTTATGGTGCTAAGTGGAGCTGGAAATAAGTCGATCTGAGTTGAGTTTTAGTTTGTTGGCTCAAGTTCGTTTAATAAACGAATTAAGTTCAAGTTGAGCTTTAAGGAAGTTTAGTCAAGTTTAAATTTATTTATTTTTTTAAACAGAACACAAATTAAAGATCTTTAACATATCAATACCTTATATATAAAAACAAGAACAAAGATCAATTGAATAACCATCCGAGTTAACTCATCAATAAAAATGAGTTAACTCATTCTAATCGATGAGTTAACGCGAACAGTCATTATTACATTTAATACGATAACTAGTAATTACAATTACTTTCAATTGAATTATGGAGAAAGAATATGAAAATTTTGTTCTTGAACTACTAAAATTTATATGTATTTTAATCAAATAAATATAATTAATTTCCCTCAATTCTGGATGTAGAAATATGAAAAGTTCGTTCTTGACAATTATTTGTAATTTTCAATCACACAATAATAAAAGTAATTAAATTCTTTTTAATTGTGGTAGAATATGTTGATTAAATTATTAACTTTATATAGTGTTAATAAAAAAAATTATTAAATGTTTATAAAAAAAAGTTATACAAATTGACCCGCGGGCTATCAGACTCATATCATTAATTTGGTTAGTTTGAAATTTTAATTTTCGCTTGGTACTGGTTTTTATCAAAATTGGTCCACTTGGTTCTAATTACTTGTCCCTTATTATTATTTTAATTATTTTTCACAACACCTTCATTTTTAAGAGATATAGTTCAAATACAAATAAATTACATTCATGACCTTGTTGTTATTTCATAAGATAAGAAAAAGATGTAAAGATTAGGTTTTCTATTACCTTTTAAGTTAAAGTTTTATAGGGTTGTAAACGAGCCGAATATAGTCGAGTCGGGTTTTGGCTTGCCAGCTCGAGCTCATCTAGAAGTTATATAATCAGTCGAGTCGGGTCGGACTTTAAACGAGTTTGAAATTTTGTGTACGAACTCAACTCGTTTATAAACGTGTCGAGCTCAAGTTCGAATCGGGCTTAAGCTAGTAGAGTCGAGCCGAGTCGAGCTTGAGTTTAAGCCCGACCCATTTAATTTTTTTTTATTTTCACATTTTTTTTCAAAAAAAAATATAAATTCAAATTAAACTATCTAGGAACTTAATATCATACAGAAACATAACTAAGAACTTTATTTGAATTATATTATTTTTGTATATATGTAAAATAAGATTTTAATTAAATAATTATTAAACTACTCGGGCTTAAACGAGCCGAGCTTTAGCCGGTCTTAAGTCGGGCCTAAACGAGTCGGAAGTGGTGTATGGAATTAAAAATATCATAAACTGACTTTCAAAAAATCAATAATAATCTTATAGTTGGAACGGAGGTGTGTATGGCATTAATTCGTCTAGTTTATTCATTCTGTCGATAAGAGAAAGATGATTTTGTGTGAGAACTATGTTTCGAGTAACAAGAACCCGGTTCTTGGCTTGAGTTTAGATCTAACGGAAGCTAAAATGAATAAAGGTAGAAATGTCCAACCTTCTTTAAAAGACCATGACCCCAACGCATAAAACTATTAAATTATCACATTGTTAAAAAACACATGATAAACCAAACGGCTGAAGAGGAAGCAAATATCTAAGAAAATAAGTCTTTTTATGTTCACTTCTTTTTAATAGGATGTACTTAAGAATATTTTTTTTAATGGAATAATTTCCATGAAGTTGGCTACTAACTCCAAATGTTCCCAATTTCATATTAAAGAATAAGGAAAAAAACATTTTAAAAGAGAAGAAATTGTAGAAACAAATTATCACTGTATAAAACTGAGATAATCATTGCATAATCTTGTTTGTCTAAAACCTATTATACTTTTAAAACAACTTTTTTATCTTGCAATTAAATATAACATTTGGAATCCAAGTGCACCAAACACTTGTACCGAACATATGATCCCTTATTCCTTTTAATATTAGTCCAAGATAGTTCGATTCTAGGCACTATTGCACATGAACAGGCAAGAACAAGATCTTTTTTGGGGAAATTAAAAGAGATTGTTTTCACAATTACATCTATAACAATAAACTAATAACCATGCCAAGAAGCATTATTCCAAATACAATAAAAAAAATAATTGATGTATTTCATGCAAGTACTTTTTAAACCAATAATTTTTGTAATTAATTAGTATTAGTTTTTAGACAGTTTACAATAATATTTGGGTTAATGATACTTCTGTCTCTCCAAATTGACACCGAGTGTCAAAGTCGTCCCCAAAGTTTTTTTTTTGTCAACTGGGTCTGTAAAGTGATCAATTGGTGTCAATTATGTTCTTTTCTCAAATTTCACTTAAATTCGCCCAAATTTCTACCCGACTTCTTTTGTTAAGGACAATTTAATCTTTATCATTATTATAAGTATAAGCAATTATAGTTTTGACTTTTTTTTAAGTCAAATTAACTATTTTTAGAATTAATAATTAAGCATATATAAATATATTTTTAAAATTATAAAAATTGGGGTTAGTAATAAATTGCATATACTTTTTTTTTGGTTATAATTTTTTCACCTATATTTTAGCAAAAATAGTAAAAAGATTAGTTTTAAAAATGGTCAATTTGACTTTAAAAAGTCAAAACTAAGTAATTAATTTGGGACGAAGAGAGTAATAGTTTAAAGTAGCCTTTAAGTTATTTTTTCAAGATTCATGTTATTATATATCGGACCATTCGACTTTGTTGCTTGATTTTGTTTCGTCTAATTTTCGGCATCGAGCTAAGCGTTTTCGTTTTGAAAGTGTTTGGCTTCGGGATAGCGATTGTGGTCGTGTTGTTGAAGAAGGTTGGGCTTTAGGGGGCTCTCTGGATTTACAGGCTAGGATCTCTATTTGTGGGTCTCATTTATAGAAGTGGGGCAAAGATGGTTTTTCACAAATTTACTAAGGATATTGATGAATGTAGAAGACAGTTACGGGTCTTGAAGCCTCTTCGTGATGATAGGTCGATCCATGAATATAAAGAGCAGAATCATCTCTTGCATTTTCTTCTTGAGCAAAAGGAAGCCTTTTGGCGTCAAAGAGCAAAGCAAAATTGGCTTACGGTTGGTGATGCTAATACTAAATTTTTTCATCATTTTGCTTCTGCTCGGAGGAAGAAGAATTCCTTCTCCCGCCTCCGTGATTCTTTTGGTAATTGGTTGGATTGGCAATCGGGTTTACAAAATCATATTTTTTTCCTTCTTCTCTGATTTGTTTGCGACTCGTGGCTGTAATAGCGATGTGGTTCTAAGGAAGGTTCGGCGCAGGGTTACGGTGGATCAAAATCTGGAACTACTTCGCCCTTTTAATCCTAAAGAGGTTAAATCTGCTATCTTCTCAATGTTTCCTGATAAATCCCCGGGTCTGGATGGCATGAATCTAGGTTTTTTTCAGAATTTTTGGGGCACGGTTGGAGAGGATGTTACTATCTTTTTGTTTACAGTGTTTGAATTTGGCCAGTTTTCCGAATGGTCTTAATTCCACATCTGTTGTTCTTATTCCAAAGAAGAAAAACCCTAAAATTGTTAGTGATCTCCGTCCTATTGCATTTTGTAATGTGGTTTACAAAATCATGGCCAAAATGCTTGCTAACCGTATGAAAAGTATTTTACAACAAGTAATTTCTGAGACCCAAAGTGCTTTTATTCCAAATCGTTTGATTACCGATAATATCATGGTAGCCTTTGAATGTGGACATCATATTAAGAGGAAAACAAAGGGAAAGCAAGGTGAGGTAGCTTTAAAACTAGATATGTCCTAGGCTTATGATCGAATTGAGTGGGATTTTTTACAGCAAATGTTGCTAAAATTGGGGTTTGATGTTCGTTGGGTTCGTTTGCTGATGCTTTGTGTGACGACTGTTTAGTATACTTGTGACGCCCCCCAAATCCAGGTTCCATAACCTTGGCAATTGGTGCTCACGATCCAACATCTTCATACGCATTCTATAACTAAGCGGAATAAATAAACATAAATTGTTTGTTACATAAGGTTCTACATCAAATCCCAAGGGTCTAATAACCTTTATTTATTACATACCTTAACAACCACAAAAGGTTTACTCAAATAATTTACATAGGATAACAATATAATTAAACATGCATTATCTATTCTTGCACTTTTCCTTTCCCTTTGTCCTTGTTGGATGTCTCTGGCTTAACTGAAATAAACGTCATGATATAGCAAGAGTGAGCAACTAATTCGCTCAGTAAGTTTAAATACAAGAAAGATATATCATGATTAGATAGAATTATCTTGTGAACTTTCAACAATATATAATGATTGTGAAGAAACGAAAGTCAAGCTTCAATAAATGGGAGATTTAATAAATAATGTTGAGTGGCCAGCAATGACCATGAACATATGCGAAGGTTTATCAGCAGTTATACTGGACCTTTTAAAAGTTTTGGTAATCAAGGGGATCAGCCTTTCATACCCGGTGAATATGCATACCACTTAAAGTCGGGCAATTATTCGCCTGTATTCGATATATTGCCTAAAAAAATGTTCTTTTTCTCAGTTGAAGAGTCCGTACCAACAATTGGTTTGGAACAACTTTTAGAAACGTATTTTAACAAATTTAAATCATGTTCGGTCTAGCTGATACAATTAGCTAAGACCTAGTTCATAAACAGTTCATAAATAATAGAACTCAAATTATTTCACAGTTCAAATAATAGAACAGGAAATCAATTGCACTAAGTGCGAATAACAATAATCATTATGGATGTGGAATAATCAACAATAATTATCCACTAACATGCTTTTAAAAATAATAACTCAAGTTTGAGTTAGGAAACTTGCCTTGTCTGCGGACTACTGCTACGCAATTTTAATTTAACTTCCTTTGAAAAGACCTAGCATTGATCTTTCAATTAGCATATCATATATTTATTTATCGTGCTACTATTCTCATAACATATTGTCTAACATTTAACCACATAAATAAATATTAGATATTACATTAAATTCTTTGTAATTTTATCATCCCTTGATAATATTACTATCAAATAATCATCATCTTAAACATTCAAATACTATTAATCCTTTAATAATATTTTATTCGTTTCTTAGTATTATTAATTAATAATAATTTATCCACTTACTAATATTATTAGTCATTTAATAATATTTTAATCTAATATTATTAATCATTTAATAATATTTAATGTAATATCATTAATCATTTAATAATATTTTAATCTAATATCATTAATCATTTAATAATATTTTATTCAAAATTTTAATCCAAATATTATTAATTACTTAATAATATCTGAATCTAATATTATTAATCTTGAATAATATTTTAAATCAATTATTAAACTTATAAACAATTTAACTTAATTGTTTACCCTTTACTATCTCATTTATTTAATAAACATAAAATGTCATACACATAAAATTTTATTAAAAATGACCAAAATACCCTCCACAAATCTGATCATAGATATTAAGGGTCTCTATGTCATAAAATCATATTTACACAATTTATAACATCACATAGCTTATTTTATCTATTTATTCATAACCTAAACATAGCCATGAAAAATACCAAAACAACTTTTTATTTTTTTCTTTTCTAACACATATCAGTATATGATATTTTAGGGATAATATATTTTTCCTGTAATTTTTCAATTTCGTTTTACTATTTTTAAATGGTCCAAAACTGTCCGAAATCGTTACAATTACTGTAAATTATTCTTTTATTCAAAAATTATAAAATTCATACGGTAGTCTCCTGCTATCACAACCTAGCTCCTGTAAAAAGTTTACATTTTTTTGAGTTGTATATTAGGAGTTATATCAGCTTACGTTTAAAAACGCACTTTCTTATAAAAGCCATAACTCTCATTCTATACATCAACAAATTACCATCTTTGGACAGGATCTTAATAACTCAGTATACTAACATTTCACAAAAGATCAGAATTTTTAAAGCAACTAAAGTGGCCGAAACTGCCCTTGACACAAACTGACCTGTAACAGTTTTTT
Source organism: Aralia elata (assembly GCA_034770075.1). Taxonomy (NCBI): domain Eukaryota; kingdom Viridiplantae; phylum Streptophyta; class Magnoliopsida; order Apiales; family Araliaceae; genus Aralia; species Aralia elata. Next base: position 71,173,122 of record CM068387.1, on the reverse strand, counting down.
TTTTTTAACCTACAGTTTTTATTCCACCCGCTTGGACTGTTTTACCAAAACAGTTGTCATGGCTTGTTCAATTAATAAATTTGAGTTCTACCACTTGGATTTAACAACTAACTCATATATCTAACACCCCTCTTTTACAAATCATAAAATTGATTTACGAATTTAAAATGGTAAATGTCCCAAAGTGGACTGAAAATTAAGGTTTTATAAACTAAAAACTGTTTTTCATCTTCTTCTTTGTTCAAGCTTAAAAACACATGAAATAGTAAGATTTAAGCATGAAACTACATAAAACATATAAATCTAGTGTTCTATGGTTCAAGATCATAAACTCATGATTTATTACTAAATATCCACAATAAATCATATTAAGATAACAAGGTTTTGAGTTTTTGGGTTTTTATACCTTGTCTTATATGCTACCCTTCTTCTTCTTCCAAAATAATTTATGGATCTTGGAGACATGCAACAAAACTCTTTTTTTTTTTTTTTTTTTTGAAATTTGGGCAGCCTCTCTCTCTCTCTCTCTCTTATTTTGCTCTTTAGCTTATGAACTTAGGAAATGTAAAAATGAAATAAACTTTGGCTAGCAAATGAAAGGCACTCTATTTATAGCTATAAAAATGTATACTTATAACATATGTATGTATACATTTAATATTTAAAAATCTCACATTTTCTAAGATATCCCACAAATTATGGACCTCATCTTATTTTGTTAGCCAATATAGGAGACACTAGGGTAGAAGAATTAATAACTAGCCTTAGAAAAATTGAATGAAGCATTATTACTCCTTTTTCCACATCCGACTACTCCCCCTCTAATTAACCCCATTTTTGATTTTTTTTTATTCACTTAATTTGCTATTTTAGTCTTCTAGAAGATCCATCCCAAATTGGGCTAAAGTTTTGGGTCATCCCTAATTTCATTTGGGCTCTCTAATAAATTGTTTGGGAAACTTGAACTATCATGGGTCCAATACATAAATTTTACATTATCCTAGTTATTTAATTAGGGTCTTTAGTCCACTTAATTTGGACATTAAATGATTACACATATGGGTTTAATTGCATAACCCAATTAGACTTGCTTTAATTAGGTATAAAATAAATAATTAAATTGGGATAATAAAATTAATCTCTTAGGTTAGTCTACTAGTATACATTTTAAATACTAGAAATCATCAATAAATATAACTCTTAGGTTATTTAATTCTCATACCTAATGTATATAATTAGGTTATAAAACTTTCTTGTCATTACACATAATATGATAAATAAATATATACACATAATATATATATATATATATATATATTTATATATATATATTTATATATATATATTCATTTAATCACATACACATCCTTTATAAGTCACAAAATATTTAATACATTGATAACAATTTAATATTCTTATTCACATTGTGACCCAATATTCTTGGTTATTACATTCTCCCCTCCTTATAAGAATTCCGTCCCCGGAATTACAACATAAGGTTACTCAAAAAGATTCGGATAATTCTTCCTCATATTTTCTTCGAGTTCCCACGTAGCTTCTTCAGCGCTGTGGTTCCTCCAAAGAACTTTGACAGAATGTATAACCTTATTTCTTAACTTCTGCTCTTTCCTATCTAAAATATCTATAGGAATTTCTTCATATGACAAATTCTTTTCAACATGAATCGGCTCATAAGATATAACGTGCTTGTAATCAGGCTTATATGGACGCAACACTGACACGTGGAACACATTGTGAACATGTTCTAGTTCAGGAGGTAGAGCTACCTCATACGCCACTTCACCTATTTTCTTAAATATCTCAAATGGTCCTATGAATCTCGGACTCAACTTCCCTTTCTTGCCAAATCTAATTTTTCCTTTCCAGGGAGATACTTTTAAAAACGCGAAGCTTCCCACTTCGAAATCTCTTTTCTTACGATGTAAATCTGCATATTTCTTCTGTCTGTCTTGAGCTGCAACTAGACGAGCTCTTATCACTTTGATGATCTCCACGGTTTGCTGTACCAATTCTGGCCCCAACAGTTTTCGTTCACCTACCTCATCCCAACATAAGGGTGTTCTACATTTTCTCCCATACAGTGCTTCGTACGGTGGCATACCAATGCTCGCGTGATAACTATTATTATACGCAAACTCTACTAACGGAAGATGATCCTCCCAGCTTCCCTTGAAGTCCATCACACAGGCTCTGAGCATGTCTTCTAATGTCTGAATTGTTCGCTCGCTTTGACCATCGGTTTGTGGATGATACGCGGTGCTTAACCTTAATTGTGTCCCCATTCTTTCTTGAAGACTCCTCCAAAAATTTGACGTGAAGCGCGGATCCCTATCAGATACAATTGATATCGGCACTCCATGTCTTGAAACTATTTCCTTGATATATAATTTGGCGAGTTGATCCAGATTGTACCTAATCTTGATCGGCAAAAAGTGCGCTGACTTGGTAAGACGATCCACTATCACCCATATGGCATCATAACCTTTCTGTGTTGCTGGAAGTCCCACTACAAAATCCATCGTGACGTGCTCCCATTTCCATTCAGGAATCTCTAATGGCTGCAACAATCCACTTGGTCGTTGATGTTCTGCCTTGACTCGTTGACAAGTTAAACATCGACTAACACATTCGGCAACCTCTCTCTTCATATTCGGCCACCAAAAATGTTGACGCAAATCTTGATACATCTTTGTACTACCCGGGTGAATTGAGTATCTCGCACTGTGCGCTTCTTGCAAAATCTCCTCTCTTAATTCTGGTACTAAAGGTACCCAAACTCGCTCTTCGAACCTCAATAATCCGGTGCCATCAATTTTATACCTCAACTCTTCACCTTCAGCTAACCGCTTCTTAACGTTACCACATTCTTCATCATTTTCTTGAGCCTCTTTCACTTTGTCTAATAAGGTTGGACTTGCTTCCATCTCTATCACTTTCTCCTCCGAATCATTTGGCTTTTTCACCTCCAACTGCATTCTAGCCATTTCTTTTACTAATTCTTCCTGCCTTGTCAATGCAAACAACTTCTCTCTACTCTTTCTGCTTAAAGCATCTGCCACTACATTGGCCTTTCCCGGATGGTATAAAATATCACAATCGTAGTCTTTGATCAATTCTAACCACCTCCTCTGCCTCATGTTCAATTCTTTTTGTGTAAAGATATACTTCAGACTCTTGTGATCTGTATATATCTCACACTTTTCCCCATAGAGATAATGTCTCCATATTTTAAGGGCAAACACTACTGCTGCCAACTCCAAGTCATGGGTAGGGTATCCCTTTTCATAATCCTTCAACTGACGTGACGCATACGCAATCACTTTACCATTCTGCATCAGCACACAACCCAGTCCCTTGTGAGACGCATCACTATACACTGTAAAACCTCCAGTACTATCTGGTAAGGATAACACAGGTGCTTCACTTAGTCGCTTTTTCAACTCCTGAAAACTTTGTTCACATTTCTCTGTCCATGCATACTTAACAGTCTTCCTCGTCAGATTAGTCAATGGAGTCGCTATCTTCGAGAAATCTTGAATGAACCTCCGATAATATCCTGCCAATCCCAAGAAACTTCTGACTTCTGTCGGCGTCTTCGGTTGTCCCCAATTTTTCACCGCTTCTACCTTTGCTGGATCAACAGAAATTCCTTCGTTGTCGATAACATGTCCCAAAAACTGAACTCTCTTAATCCAGAATTCACACTTTGAAAATTTCGCATATAATTTTTCCTTTCTTAATGTCTCAAGTACTATCCTTAGATGTTCGGCATGTTCCTCTTCAGTTTTTGAATACACCAATATATCATCAATGAACACAACCACAAACTTGTCCAAGTATTGCTTGAACACTCTGTTCATCAAATCCATAAATGCAGCTGGCGCATTCGTCAGTCCAAACGACATCACTAAAAACTCATAATGGCCGTAACGAGTTCTAAATGCTGTCTTTGGTACATCCTCTGTCCTCACCTTCAACTGATGATAACCAGTCCTCAAATCAATCTTTGAAAAATACTTCGCTCCTTTAAGTTGATCAAACAGATCGTCTATTCTCGGTAACGGATACTTGTTCTTGATTGTCACCTTATTCAATTCTCTATAATCTATACACAACCTCATTGATCCATCCTTCTTCTTTACAAACAACACTGGTGCTCCCCACGGAGATACACTAGGTTGAATGTACTTCTTGTCTAACAACTCCTGCAGCTAGACCATTAACTCTTTTATTTCTACCGGAGCCATCCTATATGGTGCTTTCGATATTGGTGTTGTCCCTAGTACTAAATCGATTACAAAATCTATTTCTCGGTCTGGTGGGAGTCCTGGTAATTCCTCTGGAAAAACATCCCCAAACTCATTAACTATAGGTATCTGCCCCATCTCAGAATTCACCATTCGTGTATCCACTACATGAGCCAAATATCCTTCGCATCCTTTCTTTAACATTTTCTTGGCCTGCATCATCGTCAGACAACTCGATTGCCTTGGCGACTTGCTACCATAAAATACAACCTTAGACTTATTGGGTGTCTTAAGGAGTATACTCTTTTTCTGACAGTCAATAATTGCCTCATGGTTAAACAACCAATCCATTCCGAGTATCACATCAAATTCTCCTAAGCGTATCGGAATTAAATTCACGCTTAACCTATGTCCCCTTATTTCCATATAACAATTTCTATGGATATACTCAACAGGGATCACTTCTTTATTTGCAACCTCTATGTTCATTGGGTTTTCTAACTTTTCACGAGGTAAATCTAGTCTTCTAGAAAATTCATCAGATACAAATGAACAGGTAGCTCCCGAATCAAATAATACATATGCATTTATATTATTGATCGGAATAATACCTGACACCACCTCCTTGGATGCCACTGCGTCTTGAACTGTCATGTTGAATGTTCTAGCTGTTGGCTTGCTCTACTATGTTGGCCCTCCAATAGTTAATTTGGTGTTGCTGCCCTTATTGCCACTTCCTCCATCAGTATTCTTCTTCAACGGACAATCCTTGAACCGATGACCCATTCCTCTACATGAAAAACAACCTCCTTTCTTTGGTTTAGGACAAGTTGGAGACATATGTCCTTCCTGACCACAGTTATAACAAACATGTTTTCCCTTCATACACTCCCCAAGGTGATTCTTCCCACACTTGCTACATGCCTGCTTCTTCTGTTGTAAACTCCCTGACTGACTTTCTAAGTTGTTGCCACTGTTGTTCCATTTACGTTTCTTGTTGTTGTTACCACCGTTGCTTACATTCTGATTTCCACCTTCATTCTTTTTCTTGTTCTTCTCCCGATTATATTTGGAGACTGCCTCACTTCCCCCTTCTGCAATAATCGCCTTCTCTAACAGAGTTGAAAATGAATCAATTTGTAGCACTGCTACCTTGCTGAAAATCCAGGGTTTTAACCCGTTCTCAAAACGTCTCGCCTTTCGTTCTTCCGTATCCACCTGATGTGGTGCAAACCTTGCTAACTCGTTGAACTTGGCGGCGTACTCTGAGACTGACATGTTCTCTTGCTTTAACTCCAAGAACTTAACTTCCATTCTTCCTTGCATACTTCGTGGAAAATAATTCTCGAAAAATAATTCTTTGAATCTCTCCCATGTTACCATTCCTTCTCCGGCTCTGTTCTGATTTGATTCCCACCAGAAATTCGCCTCTCCTTTCATCAAGTAGGTAGCAAAAGCCGTTTTTTGCTCCTCAGTGACTCGCGCAATAACGAAGGCTTTCTCCATTTCCTTTACCCATGTTTGAGCTTCGATTGGGTCTGTTGTTCCTCTAAACTCTGGCGGACCTACTGCCTTAAAGTCTTTAAAATTCGCCAATTGATTCACTGGCGGATTTCCTGCGGCTGGTGTCCAATTCTGCATAGCCTCTGCCAGCATATTCACAAAATCTTGCATAGGATTTGTGTTACCTTCTTCATTATTATCGAATTCATCTACCCTTCGATATCGTTGTTCTCTTCTTGGTGGCATTGTCTGAATAAACAAAATCTTAAATTATTACTGTGTTTTACATTTTATACCACATTTTATTAGTGTTAACATAAAAAAAAATTAATTAAAATTAATACTTAATTTTAAGCTCAGTCAAACAAAACATAACGTTTCACTTACATTTACATACCAAACATTAGTATTACACACTTATAATATTTTGGCAAATCACTATAAATGCCATCTATCCCACTTAAACGGCAAAAGACAACATTTACCAAAAGTTATACTCTCCTAATCACATAAGGTGGGGATACATCATATTACCCACTACCTCTCACAGTCTGAGGTTTATATCATACATCATATAACCCTAATAAACAAAAAGGGGTACAAATTACATCTATATACATAATAACTAAATTATATCATCACTGCATGTCCTCCTGAGTCACATCTGCATGAACATGCTCCTACTGTCCCTGCGGAAATATTTCATCCATAACTCGGCGACGAACCGAGCGACTGGTCTCTCCTACTTCCATATGAGGCCTCCTCTCTCCAACTCTCTGGCTCATATAGGCTGAATCCAAAGCTAGCCCCAAAGTCTCTATCCTGACATTTTTTGCCTGCAACACTGCCTCTAGCTGGTCAACCTTCTTCGTTGCTCGGACCCAGGCTTCATCAACCCGAATCCTTTCAGCGATCTCTATGTCAAACTCAAACTGCATAGCCTGATGCTCTATGTTCAACACTCCCAACTTCACTTCCTCTTGCTCTAACTTTTCTTTCAGCTCCGCTAATTCTGCCTGAGCTTGATAAGCTGCATCTTTATATTGTTGTTCCATAAACTGATGTGTGAGATTCTGTTCTTCTAAATGGTTAACTCTATTCTCCAACTCATTGTTCCTAGCCAATAAGTCCCCAATCAATTCATCCTCAGGGGTATCCTCTAACACCTCATGCTCAACTGGCTCCTCTATAGGATCTACCTGCTCCTGATCCACAGTATGACTGTCTTCTCGCTCTTCCGACATCCTACGATCACAATACCAACAACAAACAAATAAACAACATTAGTGTCACAATAAAATATATTCATTGATGAAATGAAATGATATTTTATTATGTACACCTATACCAGATGAATTTTCACAATCCATCTTCTAACATACTCTATACGAGTCTCCTTTTAAGGTTATAACCTAGGTTTCGCATCCTAAAGTTTATAACCTACAGCTTTGATACCAACCTGTGACGCCCCCCAAATCCAGGTTCCATAACCTTGGCAATTGGTGCTCACGATCCAACATCTTCATACGCATTCTATAACTAAGCGGAATAAATAAACATAAATTGTTTGTTACATAAGGTTCTACATCAAATCCCAAGGGTCTAATAACCTTTATTTATTACATACCTTAACAACCACAAAAGGTTTACTCAAATAATTTACATAGGATAACAATATAATTAAACATGCATTATCTATTCTTGCACTTTTCCTTTCCCTTTGTCCTTGTTGGATGTCTCTGGCTTAACTGAAATAAACGTCATGATATAGCAAGAGTGAGCAACTAATTCGCTCAGCAAGTTTAAATACAAGAAAGATATATCATGATTAGATAAAATTATCTTGTGAACTTTCAACAATATATAATGATTGTGAAGAAACGAAAGTCAAGCTTCAATAAATGGGAGATTTAATAAATAATGCTGAGTGGCCAGCAATGACCATGAACATATGCGAAGGTTTATCAGCAGTTATACTGGACCTTTTAAAAGTTTTGGTAATCAAGGGGATCAGCCTTTCATACCCGGTGAATATGCATACCACTTAAAGTCGGGCAATTATTCGCCTGTATTCGATATATTGCCTAAAAAAATGTTCTTTTTCTCAGTTGAAGAGTCCGTACCAACAATTGGTTTGGAACAACTTTTAGAAACGTATTTTAACAAATTTAAATCATGTTCGGTCTAGCTGATACAATTAGCTAAGACCTAGTTCATAAACAGTTCATAAATAATAGAACTCAAATTATTTCACAGTTCAAATAATAGAACAGGAAATCAATTGCACTAAGTGCGAATAACAATAATCATTATGGATGTGGAATAATCAACAATAATTATCCACTAACATGCTTTTAAAAATAATAACTCAAGTTTGAGTTAGGAAACTTGCCTTGTCTGCGGACTACTGCTACGCAATTTTAATTTAACTTCCTTTGAAAAGACCTAGCATTGATCTTTCAATTAGCATATCATATATTTATTTATCGTGCTACTATTCTCATAACATATTGTCTAACATTTAACCACATAAATAAATATTAGATATTACATTAAATTCTTTGTAATTTTATCATCCCTTGATAATATTACTATCAAATAATCATCATCTTAAACATTCAAATACTATTAATCCTTTAATAATATTTTATTCGTTTTCTTAGTATTATTAATTAATAATAATTTATCCACTTACTAATATTATTAGTCATTTAATAATATTTTAATCTAATATTATTAATCATTTAATAATATTTAATGTAATATCATTAATCATTTAATAATATTTTAATCTAATATCATTAATCATTTAATAATATTTTATTCAAAATTTTAATCCAAATATTATTAATTACTTAATAATATCTGAATCTAATATTATTAATCTTGAATAATATTTTAAATCAATTATTAAACTTATAAACAATTTAACTTAATTGTTTACCCTTTACTATCTCATTTATTTAATAAACATAAAATGTCATACACATAAAATTTTATTAAAAATGACCAAAATACCCTCCACAAATCTGATCATAGATATTAAGGGTCTCTATGTCATAAAATCATATTTACACAATTTATAACATCACATAGCTTATTTTATCTATTTATTCATAACCTAAACATAGCCATGAAAAATACCAAAACAACTTTTTATTTTTTTCTTTTCTAACACATATCAGTATATGATATTTTAGGGATAATATATTTTTCCTGTAATTTTTCAATTTCGTTTACTATTTTTAAATGGTCCAAAACTGTCCGAAATCGTTACAATTACTGTAAATTATTCTTTTATTCAAAAATTATAAAATTCATACGGTAGTCTCCTGCTATCACAACCTAGCTCCTGTAAAAAGTTTACATTTTTTTGAGTTGTATATTAGGAGTTATATCAGCTTACGTTTAAAAACGCACTTTCTTATAAAAGCCATAACTCTCATTCTATACATCAACAAATTACCATCTTTGGACAGGATCTTAATAACTCAGTATACTAACATTTCACAAAAGATCAGAATTTTTAAAGCAACTAAAGTGGCCGAAACTGCCCTTGACACAAACTGACCTGTAACAGTTTTTTTTTTTTAACCTACAGTTTTTATTCCACCCGCTTGGACTGTTTTACCAAAACAGTTGTCATGGCTTGTTCAATTAATAAATTTGAGTTCTACCACTTGGATTTAACAACTAACTCATATATCTAACACCCCTCTTTTACAAATCATAAAATTGATTTACGAATTTAAAATGGTAAATGTCCAAAGTGGACTGAAAATTAAGGTTTTATAAACTAAAAACTGTTTTTCATCTTCTTCTTTGTTCAAGCTTAAAAACACATGAAATAGTAAGATTTAAGCATGAAACTACATAAAACATATAAATCTAGTGTTCTATGGTTCAAGATCATAAACTCATGATTTATTACTAAATATCCACAATAAATCATATTAAGATAACAAGGTTTTGAGTTTTTGGGTTTTTATACCTTGTCTTATATGCTACCCTTCTTCTTCTTCCAAAATAATTTATGGATCTTGGAGACATGCAACAAAACTCTTTTTTTTTTTTTTTTTTGAAATTTGGGCAGCCTCTCTCTCTCTCTCTCTTATTTTGCTCTTTAGCTTATGAACTTAGGAAATGTAAAAATGAAATAAACTTTGGCTAGCAAATGAAAGGCACTCTATTTATAGCTATAAAAATGTATACTTATAACATATGTATGTATACATTTAATATTTAAAAATCTCACATTTTCTAAGATATCCCACAAATTATGGACCTCATCTTATTTTGTTAGCCAATATAGGAGACACTAGGGTAGAAGAATTAATAACTAGCCTTAGAAAAATTGAATGAAGCATTATTACTCCTTTTTCCACATCCGACTACTCCCCCTCTAATTAACCCCATTTTTGATTTTTTTTTATTCACTTAATTTGCTATTTTAGTCTTCTAGAAGATCCATCCCAAATTGGGCTAAAGTTTTGGGTCATCCCTAATTTCATTTGGGCTCTCTAATAAATTGTTTGGGAAACTTGAACTATCATGGGTCCAATACATAAATTTTACATTATCCTAGTTATTTAATTAGGGTCTTTAGTCCACTTAATTTGGACATTAAATGATTACACATATGGGTTTAATTGCATAACCCAATTAGACTTGCTTTAATTAGGTATAAAATAAATAATTAAATTGGGATAATAAAATTAATCTCTTAGGTTAGTCTACTAGTATACATTTTAAATACTAGAAATCATCAATAAATATAACTCTTAGGTTATTTAATTCTCATACCTAATGTATATAATTAGGTTATAAAACTTTCTTGTCATTACACATAATATGATAAATAAATATATACACATAATATATATATATATATATTTATATATATATATTCATTTAATCACATACACATCCTTTATAAGTCACAAAATATTTAATACATTGATAACAATTTAATATTCTTATTCACATTGTGACCCAATATTCTTGGTTATTACAATACTATTGTGCAGAATGGCGAAAGTATTGGCCTAATTATTCCTCAAAGGGGACTCCGACAAGGGGATCCTCTCTCCCCATATCTCTTTATTATTTGTGCTGAGGGTTTTTGTGCCCTCTTGAGTGATGCTGCAATTAGGGGGCATATTCATGGCTGTAAGATCTCCACTCGGGCTCCGGTGATTTCTCATTTATTTTTTGCGGATGATAGTCTGTTATTCTTTCGAACTACCAAGACTGAAGCTGAACATATTAAAGGTTGTCTGACTGCTTATGAAGCCGCTTCTGGTCAGATAATTAATTTTCAAAAATCTAATGTTCTCTTTAGTCCCAATTCCTCAATGAGTAGTAGAGTGGATGTTTGTGAGGTTTTGAATGTGCGAGAGACTTCAAATTTGGGAAATTATCTGGGTGTGCCTTCTCTTGTTGGCAGGAGTAAGTAGGGTGTTTTTTCGTTTGTGGAGCAGAAAATGAAGCAGAGAATTGGGGACTCGAAGAAGAAATTTCTCTCAAGGGCGGGTAAGGAAATTCTTTTAAAAAGTGTAGCGCAAGCTATGCCTACTTATGTGATGAGTGTCTTCCTTTTGCCGTTGGGCTTATGTGATGATCTAGAGAAGTTGATGAATGGCTATTGGTGGGGTAATGGGGACCGATGTAATAATGGTATTCGTTGGTTAAGTTGAGCAAAATTATGTGTGCACAAGAGTAGAGGGGGTTTAAGCTTTAAACATTTACACGAATTCAATTTGTCGTTAGTCTGTAAGCAAGGTTGGCGTTTGCTCAATTTCCATAATTCATTGGTTTCCAGGTTATACAAAGCCAAATATTACAAAGATTGCTTCTTTTTATCTGCAAGTTTAGGATCCAGTCCGAGTTTCATTTGGCGTAGCATTCTTGTGGGGCAATCCTTGCTAAAGGAAGGGCTAGTTCGGCGGATAGGGGATGGAAGTGACACGAATTTGTGGACCTATCCTTGGTTGTCGGATGTTCTTAATCCATATGTTGAGACGCCTGTGGTTCAGGGATTAAAGGATGCTACAGTGGCATCGCTTATAAAGGAGAATGGCAAGGAATGGGAGGAAGATTTGGTTCAAGACATTTTTCTGCCCAGGGATGTTGAGTTAATCTTAAGGATTCCCCTTAGTCATATCCGATCTGGGGATATCTGGCAATGGAAGTTTGAGAAGAAGGGCATATTTTCTGTGAAATCAGGTTATCGAGCTTTAACCTGTCATTTGCCTACCTCGGTTGACCAGCAGTATTTTTTAAGTTTGAAACAGGTCTGGAATCTGAATGTGCCTCCCAAGGTTCGTAATTTTGTTTGGCGTTGTTGTTTAGACGTGTTACCTACCATGGCTCAGTTGATAAATCGAAGAGTGGAGGTACACAATGTTTGTCAGATGTGTAATGGTGGTCCCGAGAGTACCTTTCATCTTTTTATTCAATGTCCCTTTGCTTAACAAGTGTGGAGAGGATCTTTATGTGGTTTGATTTTTCCTCCTCAACCAAACTTCATTTCGTGGTTTAATTATCTACTGCAGACCCTATCTTTCGACCTTGTTTCGGCAGCTGTAATGGTGCTTTGGTCTCTTTGGCAAGCTCGAAATGATGTGGTTTGGAATCAAAAGCAAGGATCTGCCCAATTTGTGTTGCTTGCTGCTGCGACAGTCCACACCCAATGGCAAGCTCGCTTTTCAGCTGCTACACTTCATCGAGTGAATTCTAATCAGGTTCGTAATCTTATTTTTATTTTTTTTTATTTTTTTGATAATGTGGGTTTCCCAACCCGCGGGTCGGACTAATCCCTCACCCCGGACCAAGCTTTGCGCATAGGCTCCGCCTAAGACATGGCGTCACCCTGAATAATGCGATCCGTGGCCACTTCAAATGTTGCTAGTGGGAGTCGATCCTGAGTCGTCCGGGTTTACGGTTCATTCCCAGGGCGGCTTTCACCACTGCGCCAAGTGTTGTGGTTTTCGTAATCTTAATTGGTGCAAGCCTTCACCTGGATTTGTTAAGTGTAATTTTGATGCGGCTCTTTTCCCTAGTCAGAATAAGGTGGGTTTTGGTTGGATTATTAGGGATGATTTTGGGTCATTTGTTGCAGCTAAGAATGGTTTATTAAATTGTACTCAAGATCCAGCTCTTGCTGAAGCCCTTTCTTATAGAGAGGCCCTCAGTTGGCTTAAGGCTCGTCATTTTTTCAAAATTGTGATGGAAACTGATTGTCAAGTTCTTCAACAAGTTTTAACCCATCCAACTACGGATTTCTCTTTGTTTGGTTTGATTACTCGCGATTGTTCTTATGCTCTTTCGGCTTTGAATAATAGTAGTATTTGTTTTGCTAAACGATCAGCTAATCAAGCAGCGCATTTGTTAGCCAAAGCTGCTGGTTTACAGTCTGGTCATGAGGAGTGGGGTCTTGTCCCTCCTCCGTTTATTTCTGATGTTCTTGTTTCCGATTTAATATAATTGGTTCCTCTTTGTTTCAAAAAAAAATATATCACTCCGTCCCAAATTAATTGCTCAATTTTGACCATTTAAAGTCAAATTGACTATTTTTAGAATTAATAATTAAGCATGTATAAATATATTTCTAAAATTATAAAAATTGGAGTTAGTAATAAATTGTATATACTTTCTTTTGGTTATAATCTCTTCACCTATATTTTAACAAAAATAATAAAAAGATTAGTTCTAAAAATAGTCAATTTGACTTAAAATGGTCAAAATTGAGCAATTAATTTGGGACGGAGGGAGTACCTTTGTTCTAATAATTTTAAATCCATATATCATATACAAATCCTTGAGTTGTTTTTTTCCCTTGGGTTCTATAAGTCACTGGAATTTAGAAAGAATGATGATAACCTCGTATACCCAATTAAATTATAGTTACATAAGCATACTATTGATTTCTATTTGGGCATACTATATATAAAATAGTTCATTTGGACATATTTTATATTTAATAATTATAATATGACTGGTACAACCTGAACTGTTCACTAGTAATCCACCAATCTTAACTAGAGGAGAAGGAATTGAATACAGAGGAGTAAGGCATATTTTAGGTTTAAGCTACGAAGATTTACCTTTTCGTTTGAAACAACTATTCCTTTATCTGGGAACTTTCAAGGAGGATGCAGACATAGAGACCGGAGAGTTGTACCTACTATGGATCGCAGAAGGTATGATACCTTCAGTCCAAAAAGCAAAAGGAGAAATGCTTATGGATGTTGTAGAACGGTACTTGGTTGAACTCGCGTAGAGGAGCTTGATTCAACTTGAACCAATGGATGAACAAGATTGGAAATATTCACCGGTCCCATGGTTAAAGGTTCGGTCATGTCGCCTTCATGACCTTATTCGAGACCTATGTTTATCGAAGGGAAAAGAGGAAGACATTCTTAAGATCATTGATTTTCGAGATCAATCATATCATTCGGTTAACACATTCGGTATGGAAGCACGTAGACTTTCAATATATATGTATGGTGATGCAGACAACCTTGACATTTCCTTTGAGCAACGACAACTTATGGTTGGACAACTTCGATCACTTTTATTCTTCAATGCACGTTTATTTTTAGAAAAAAAAAACTATCTCAAGGATTTTAAGCTGGTTAGAGTTCTGAAACTCGACAAATATAAATTCAAAAAAAGAAAATTACCTCGAGGAATAACTCAACTCATTCATTTGCGGTATTTGATTTTAAGATATTGTGAATTGGAGGAGTTGCCATCATGTATAGGGGACTTGAGATACTTGGAAACGCTTGATTTAAGGGTATATGATTCAGTTGGTGTTATCATACCGAATGTGTTATGGAAGATGAAACGTTTGAAGCATCTTTATCTTCCTGACAATATTAGGGTCTAAAATAAGAAATTGAGATTTGATGGCCTCAACGAGTTGGAGTTATTGTGGAATTTTGATGCGGACAAGTGTGACGCGAATGATCTCATGAAACTAACAAATCTTCAAGTACTTAACGCAACCATACAGAGTCTCCAAGAACATGAAGGGGTGATGAATTTCGTCAACTCAGACTTGCACCACCCACGGTACATATACCTTGAAATTAAGCATCACGATTACGATTTGATTCAATTGTTAGAGTGTGACAATCTACATGGGTTGAGAATAGTAGGGGATCATAGAGGCAACATGATACCTCAGTCGTACCAGCGTCTCTCTCAAAGCCTCAATTTTATAATTTTAGATGGTTGTAATTTTGAGGCAGGCACAGTGGTGTTACTACAGAAGCTTCCCAACCTACAAAGACCGGAATTATATGGTAATACCTTTGCGGGGAATGAATTTGTATGTACTGCAAACAGTTTCCCTCAACTCATACATTTAGTCCTTTGGAGAATAGAGAAGTTAGAAAAGTGGAGGGTGGATGAAGGAGCCATGCCCAATCTTTCTAAATTACAGATTTGGGCCTGTCAGAAATTGGAGATGCTTCCAGAGGAATTGATATTCCTCACATCCCTTCGAGAATTAAAAATTTGGGAGATGCCTAAACCATTCAATGATAGGGTTCGAGTTGCTGTAGAAGGACAAGACTTTCACAAAATCTGTCACATCCCTTTCGTTTATATTCATAACCAAGTTGACGGTTGACTCCCTGTATGAATTGTCGGAGCGGCAACCAATTTATCAGGTTAGAGTACACAAATAGTAATAATATCTTTACCTATTTGCATTTTTCCTTGCATTTATTACTTTTATATACTTTCTCCGTCTCAGACTAAATGCTATCTTTACTTATTTGCATTTGGATTTATTTATAAACAATCTATGAAGGGCCTGTTCGGCTCCTACTTATAAGTTGGGTTGACCAACTTATAAGTAGTTTAGCTAAAAAAAGTGTTCGGGAACAACTTTTTTTTTTTACTTATAAGTCAAAAAAAAAGTCAAAAAAATAAGTAACATTTAGTTACTTAAAAAAAATGACTTAAGTCATTTTTTTTAAGTTGGTCAACGGCTATGAAATGACATAAATGCCCTCTTTTATTTTTAATGTTCTTCTTATTGAAGGACATTTTAGTAATCTTCTTATTTTATTTTAACTTATAAGTCATTATTAGCCGAACACATCCACAATTATTACTTATAATTCCTGACTTATAAGTAAAAATAATGCCGAACACTATTACTTATAAATCTACTAAAATTTTAACTTATAAATTTACTAAAATTTTAACTTTAAGTCAAAAAAAATAAGTCATTCCCGAACAGGCCCGAAGACTATTGAACTAAAAATGCTTTAGGGGTAGAGATCAAATGCACATGTCCGTGATGGATTACAAACGTTTTCATTTGATTTTTGAGCTCAGCTGTTGTCACCTTTGATAATTTGTCGTTATGTTTGTTTTCATTTTCATTTCATTATTTCCTTGCAGATGTCAGAGTTAGTTAATTAGAAATCTTCAGTTTAAGGGAAAGTACCTTCAGGATACTTCAATGCTATGTTTGATTTAAGTGGTGCCTGGTTGAATGATGCTGTCTTGTTTTTGATGGTTATTTTATTTCATTGTACTATTTGCACCTAATAACATCTCCACTAGTACTCCGAGGCAAAGTTAAGAAGTCTGTTCCTTCTCACTGGAATCCAGCATCCTTATCTAGGTAGCTTATTTTTTACATATTAAATAAAAAAAAATTCCCCGTATTAGCAAGTCCTCATTACAATTGAAGGAAAGGCTAATGAATGCAAAGCATTATGCTTATTTTTGTACCTCTTAAAGATATAAAGCACATCTAATTTCAAAATAATTAATACAAGGCTGCATCTATATACAAGGCTGCATCTATATCATTTGATATCAAAGCATTATGATATTCATGCACTTGTACACTTGGCAATTTAAGGCATGCAGATAAAAGAACTTTGTCAGTTTTATTTTACAGAAAAGGAGACAAAAGGGAGTTGTGCCTTGCATTTTAATTGGTTTGGCTGAAGTAGTTGCAGAGGGTAGGTTATTTTCTTCTGCTCCAAGATGAGGAATGTGGGCATCAGTCATCACTCATCAATCCCACAAAATTTCATAATTCCTTTGTTTTTAGACTTCATTGAAGTGTCAGAAATAGCCAATGCGCCCATTGCCCTTTTCCAGTTTCTAGTCACTCTGAGCTGCAATTGCTTTAGAATATTTATTTTGTTTTACTTTGCAGGTTTATCCAAACTTATGGAACTCACATAATTGTGGGGTTGGCTGTCAATATGTAATCTGTGTTAAACAGAGACCATCCTCTGGAATTCCTCCTGCAGAACTCCGAGGATATTTGGAGGATCTTGGAGATTGTCTGTTTTCAGATGGGAGGAGTCCTCTACTTGAGAGGAAGACAAGAGATGGAAAACAAAAGGTATATTATATTTATTTGTTGCTTTCTAATTAATGTGGGAAGAATTTAATTGATACATGTGGCCCATTTTATATAGGTTCCCGAGGTCTTTAATCGTATGTTGCAATCGCATACCATGCAATTTTCCAGCATCACAGAAACATCCAGCAAGAACTTAGGGCTCTAAATTCCTTATACATTCTAAATAAAAATTTGTGGGCTGTGAATATATGAACTAATTTGGAACAGGGCCTCACAATTCTTTCATCAAAAAGAGGAGGGGATGTATTTTCACAAAACCATTCCAGTTGCCTCCAGACAGTGGCTTCAAGCCCAGAAGCAATTTGTTTCAAACTTGTACCAATTACTTCTCTCCTTACTGGGGTTCCGGGGAGTGGCTATCTTAGTCATGCAATCAACTTATATCTACGCTGTAAGTGCCCTAAAGAGCTAGTATCCCTTACTTATCCCTCCCCTTTTCCTCTGATTTAATATACTAACGCCCCAGTTACTATGATAAAATTATTAGCCACCTATGGGCAGCTTTTATACCATATATTAATTTTAAGGGTTGCCATAAAGTTTATATCATTCTTTAACTGTTTTGGAAAACAGATTGGGTTCTGTAAAATTCTGAGGACTGGTGTTAAGGATGTATTGAAGAAACCTGCATCTTTTTCTCTCCGCCGATTTAATTCTTATTTCATATGGTTGTAGTAACTAAAAATGATTCTTGCCAGACAAGCCTGCTCCAGAGGACTTGCGTTATTTCTTGGAGTTCCAAGTCCCCGTACAATGGGCCCCCTTGTTCTGTGAGCTGCCTCTTAGGCATCAAAGAAGAAAGGCTTCTTGCCCTTTGCTGCAATTCACTTTCCTGGGTCCCAAGATTCATGTGAGATAAGTGATATTCAAACGTATGCTCATCAGTAAGCTGCCCCAAAAGCTTCCCACAAGTCGGGTTTCCACTTGAATCTTAGCACAACTCTCACATTCACCCAGCGAACTGGTGCGGAAGCGCCAAAGCAGCTTCCAGCTGCACTGAACTCAGGAGTATACCCTGAAGGACCGCCTGTGCCACTTTGCTCCAAAAAGCTGCTTAAATATGTTGATATGGCCGAGGTTGTGCGGGCTCCACATGACACTCCAGGACATTGGTTGGTAACTGCTGCTAAGCTAGTGACTGATGGTAGTAATATTGGTTTGCATGTAAAGTTTGCATTATTAGATTATTTACCAGAATCATAGTTCCCTATATATGGAGTGGACGTCTGGGGATGCCATAGTGATTTCTTTGGTTTACTTAAATTTTAAATATAGAGCAAGGTATTACAGGAAGAATTTTCAGCTTTGTACAGAAGCAAATTACTGAAGCAGTGATTGCGTCTGAGTTTTCCTTTGAAAGTTTATTGATTGGTTATTTTCTCCCTCTAAACGATCTGTTGATGTATAAAGTTTTTTGTAATCTCTCACACCCTCTACATTACTAACATAATAAAACTAAATAAAAGTAATTTTGTAATCAAAACGTAAAACTTGATGAACAATATGAAATAAAATATGAAGACAAATAAAACATATTTCTCTCATTTCGTTTTGTGTCTTGCGTGATATAAATGACATGATATACGATTATATCCAATATTTTTTCATGACATGGGGTGGTGTTGAACATTAGATCTGCCAAATGCCATTCTTAACGGAAGTTTATTCCTTACAAAAGGCTAAGCGAGCCTTGTCCATCTAAGCGAGCGAGTTGAGTTCCATCTAAGCTAGTTAAAACTCAACTCGTTTAACTATTAGACAAACTCTAGTTCAACAAACCAAAACTCGACTAAATGTGCAGAAATATGGACACGAAATCTTCACAAACATCGAGGTAACAAAACAATTGTTCAACCAAACATCACTCAAATCTCTATCAAGTATAATGCTAGAGATCTGAAAAATCGCATTACGCGTTAGCTTGTGATTGTGAATGAAGAACGAGGAGATTTAGACGAGAAGAATCGCCTATGAATGAAATCAAACACACCGAATATAAGATTTAGCTATTATTAAGCATTTATTTATATGTTCTACTGTTGATGATACATCTTATTGAGGTTCTTTTTACCTCTTCAGAGACCTGAAGTTGTATATAAAGCACGTGTTCTGACATAATACATGTGCTACAGAGTTTACAAGTACAAGCTACTGCTTCAAAGCTCAATGGCAGGAAGCAACTCTCACTGGGGTTGGGGGCGAGTCTGCACAATATAGATATATTTCCCTACTACACATCCTTCAACATCCTGCGGGCAGCCAAACTTGCGCTCCAGGAAGAAACCTACAGCGCCGAGGCGTTGACCAAGTTGCTGACGGAATATTGGGTCCACTGTCAAAGGTTTTTTGCTATAATCTACAGTTAAATGGACAACTTCCCCGTTAGCTGGACCTATACCAAGAACCATCTCCTCGCTGAAATTTGCAAATGCCAATGCGCGCACTGATCCATCAAATTTGCCAGAAGATAGACGCCAAGGTGTGCCCCGGGTGCCTGAAGCTAGGGTTTCGCCAAGACCGGAAGCAACTTCAGCCTCGACAGAGTGATGGTTTTGTATGAACTGTAAATATAATTAATATTTAATATCTGATCATAGTATTAGATAAATAATTAAATCAGAATTAGAAAGTGCAGTGCACTTACTTGAAAATCAAATCTGGAAAACCAAAGAATATTTATTATAAATCCGAGTCCTTTGAATTCACAAAGTTTCCTTGAAGCAAATTTATTCCCTCACTGGTGCTAAAGGATTTTTGAATAATTACTTCCCAAGATAAAACGGATTTTTAATTCTTAATTAGAAGCACTTCAAAATTAAGAATTCTTCGAACTCAATTTCTATGTTCTGTACTTGAACTGATTATAATGAAATGAAAGAATGCAAAAGACGAAAATACTTTGAAATGCTTGTGAATTGAATGAATTCGAATGGCAGCCCCCTATATCTATTTATAGGAAGGGTTCGTGACCCATCTGATGGGACACAACCCATTGAAAGGGCATCAGATGCATACGAAAAGGTATGGCATAGCACCTGTTCGGTCAAAACGACGTAGTTTTGGGCCTTAGCAGAATGGCCGCATCCGTTCGGACCAACCAGAAAAGGTGCTTCCGTTCGGGCAGGCGCGCTCCTCAAAACGACGTAGTATTATTGGTTCCCGTTCAGCAAATAGCACTTCCAAAACGTCGTAGTATGATAATAAATATAACATTTCTTAAAGCGACATAGTATAAAATAAACAAAATTTTGTCCAAAAAATATATACAAGGACCCAGACCCACGAGCCTCGAGCCCGGACCGACCGACTGGTCAGTCGGCGGCGGCGGCGCGCGCGTGTGGGTTCAAACCAAGCCTTGGCTAAGTACTCTCCCTTCCACAAAAGTGGGGTGCCCCTTGGGGCCCAAACCCAAGAGCAACTTTCTTGTATATAAACCAAATAATACTTTATTCCTTAACCGATGTGGGACTTGGCTTCCCACAAATATTTATTATCATTCCAAAGGGTGACATTTGGAGTCAATTTTCTCATTCAATACATAATGAATTTGACTAAATAAATATGCCACGTTATACTCCTCGCGGAGGAGAATGTATTGGTGCATGTACCCGATATTTTCGGAGTGTGGGTTCCACATTAAATTGAGCCTCAAAATGCTTTAATATTTAATTGTTCAAACCCATTTCCAACAATCCCCCACATGAATGTAAAATTGGCTTTATAACAAAAGAAAAATAATGAATATGCAGACACTAGTTCAAATACAGAAGAAAAGATACTTCATCGGGTTAAGTAGCCTAGTGGCTTTTAACTTGCCCTAGTAAAGTCTATCGGATTTACTTAGCTAATCAGTAGACTTGATGTCTTTGAACTGTCAGCTTTTTGTGTAAACCAAGACAATAAAATTCACAAAATATCTCTTTAGACATAGTTGGTTCTCACATTTGTGTTCATTTTGGCCTCGAAACACCTCTTGGTTCCGTGAGTATATTAGAGAATTCAGCCTTCAAAATTCTCACAGAAGTGGCCCCCTTCTTACTCACGTAGGTAACTTGTATCAAGAGTATCCTGCAATACCCCACTTGAATGTATTTCAAGATATAAAAGTCATTAAAAGCGTAACTTATCCTGATTCTCGCGGCAGATGTTCATTGTCTCATCATAGGAATGGTTAGGAGTAAATATCTCCTCAGTGCTTTACTGAGTACTACATAGTTCGGTTTGCCCATTGAACCTAGATCTTGGGATCTCCAGTCAACTAGGTTGGGTTGCCACTATGACGACTCTTATTTAAACAATAGGCTTTAAACCCATTCCCTTCGATGAACTTTTCACTTGCTCTCTTGTTAAACCTTTTGTAAGCAGATCCACAATATTATCTTTTGACTTTACATAGTCGATTAAGATAATTCCATTTGAGAGCAATTGTCTAATGGTATTATGTCGTCGTCGAATATGACGTGACTTACCATTATATAAATGACTCTGTGCTCTTCCAATTGCTGATTGGCTATCACAGTGTATACATATAGCTGGCACAGGTCTTGACCAATTTGGAATATCCTCTAGGAAATTACGAAGCCATTCTGCTTCTTCTCCAGCTTTGTCTAAAGCAATGAATTCTGATTCCATTGTAGACCTCGCAATACACGTTTGTTTTGCGGATTTCCAAGATACCGCTGCACGTCCAAGAGTAAAGACATATCCACTTGTGGATTTCGAGTCTTTATTATCAGATATCCAATTAGCATCACTATATCCTTCTAATACTGCTGGATATCTTGTATAGTGCAGTCCATAATTTTGAGTATGTTTTAAATATCCTAAAACTCTCAAAATAGCTTTCCAGTGATCTTTACTTGGATTACTCGTATATGGACTTAGTTTACTTACCGAATAAGCTATATCTGGTCTAGTACAGTTCATGACATACATTAAACTGCCTATTATACGAGAATATTCTAATTGAGATATGCTATCACCTTTATTTTTGGCTAGATGAAGATTTATATCAACTGGGGTCTTATTTAGAATTATATTATACTTATTGAATTTTTCAAGTATTTTTCCAATGTAGTGATTTTGAGATAATATAATTCCATCAGATGTTCTAGAAATCTTAATTCCTAATATTATATCAGCAACCCCTAAGTCTTTCATATCAAATCTATTAGCCAACATACGTTTGGTAGATTTGATAACTTCATTGTTGCTACCCATGATTAGCATATCATCCACATAAAGACAAACAATGACATATTCCTTTTGAGTGCTTTTGACATAAACACATTTCTCACACTCATTGATTTTAAATCCATTTGATAACATAACATTATCAAATTTTTCATGCCATTGTTTTGGCGCTTGTTTCAATCCATACAAGGATTTAACAAGTTTTCATACCTTCCTCTCTTGTCCAGGAGAAATGAAACCTTTAGGTTGTTCCATATATATTTCTTCATCTAATTCACCATTGAAGAATGCTGTTTTTACATCCATTTGATATATCTCAAGTTTACGTAATGCTGCTATTGCTATCAGCATACGAATAGATGTAATTCTTGTAACGGGTGAATAAGTGTCGAAATAATCCAATCCTTCCTTTTTTCTATAGCCTTTAACAACAAGCCTTGCTTTATATTTATCAATTGAACCATCAGCTTTCATCTTCTTTTTGAAGATCCATTTATACCCTAAGGGTTTGGAACCAGGTGGAAGGTCCACCAATTCCCATGTGTGATTTTGCATAATGGACTCAATTTCACTATTAATTGCTTCTTTCTAATGAAAAGCATCTGGAGAGGATATTGCTTCCTTGTATGTTTGAGGATCGTTTTCTAACAAAAATGTTAGGAAATCCTGACCAAAAGACTTTGAAGTCCTTGCCCTTTTGCTACGTCTAGGTTCATCCACTACAGACTCTTTGTCTATATTTTTAGGATTATTACTAGTAGCATCCAAAGGTCTTTTGTTTGAATTTGAATCTTTATTTATATTATATGGAAATATATTCTCAAAGAAAGATGCATCTCTTGATTCAATAAAAGTATTAACATGAATATCAGGAATTTCATATTTATGAGCAAGAAAGCGATAAGCACTGCTATTATTTGCATAACCAATGAATACACAGTTAATTGTTTTCGATCCTAACTTCACCTTTTTAGGTTTAGGAACCATTACTTTTGCTAGACACCCCCACACTCTTAAGTATTTATAGCAAGGTCTATGACCTTTCCATAATTCATAAGGTGTTTTGTGAGTTTTCTTATAAGGCACTTTGTTAAGAATATAATTTGCAGAAAGCAAAGCTTCCCCCACCAAATTCTGGGGTGCTCCAGAACTAGTTAACATAGCATTCAACATTTCTTTCAATGTTCGGTTCTTGCGTTCAGCAATACCGTTAGATTGAGGTGAATAAGGAGCGGTAGTTTGTGAATAATACCATGAGTAGAGCATATCTCTTCAAATGGTGATTCATATTCACCACCTCTATCGCTTCTTATTGCTTTAATCTTTTTGCTAAGTTGATTTTCAACTTCATTTTTATAAAGTTGAAACATTTCTATAGCCTCATCTTTGCTTCTCAGCAAATATACATAACAATATCTTGTGCAATCATCAATAAAAGTAATGAAATATTTTTTCCCACCTATTGTTTGCACAAACTTTAAGTCACATATATCTGTGTGAATTAAATCTAGAGGTTCAGTTTTCCTTTCAACAGAATGAAAAGGTAATCTTGTCATTTTAGATTCCACACAAATTTCACATTTATCCTTTTGATTAATATCAAATTTAGGCAAGAACTCTAAATTAATTAATCTGCGCATTGTACCATAATTAACATGTCCTAATCTAGCATGCCATATATGTGAAGATTCTATCAAGTAAGCAGAAGAATTAATTTTATTATTATCAATAGACTTTGGTACAACAGTCATTACATTCATCTTAAAGAGCCCATCAGACATATAGCCCTTTCCCACAAACATATCGTTTTTAGTAAGTACAAATTTATCAGACACAAACACCAACTTGAAACCATTCTTGCTAAGCAATGACCCAGAAACTAGATTTTTGCGGATATCCGACACATGAAGTACATCGTTGAGAGTCAGTTCTTTGCCGGATGGCATTTTCAACACAATCTTTCCACGTCCTTGAACTTTTGAACTTGAGGAGTTTCCCATGAAGAGTTGCTCGTCATTTTCCACTGGTTTGTAGGTAGAGAACATCCATTTGTTGGAGCAAATGTGGCGAGTAGCCCCAGTGTCCACCCACCATTCTTTGGTGTTTCCTACCAAGTTATATTCGGATACAACAGCAGAGAGATTAATGTCTGAAACATCTTTAGAAAGTTTTTCCAGTTCTATCATATTTTCTTGAGCCTTTTGTTCTTTCTTGAAGTTCTTTGGCTTGCGACATTCATTTGATTTATGTCCTTGCTTGCCACAGTTGAAGCACTTGCCTTTGAATTTTTTCTTGGCTTTTGAAGTACCTTCGCCTTCGCGCTTCCTTTTGTTGTTATTGTTTGGCCCTTGTTCTACTACATTAGCCTTTGCTTCAATGAAATTTTTCCCATTCTTCTTCTCCTTCTCCCCAAGCTTTCAACTATGTCTTTTGGAGGCTGCACGGAAGTGATTAGTTCTTGGAGCTCATTGCAGAGTTTGTCAAGTTCACCACCTTCCATTTTGGCAGATCCTATCTGCTCCAGAATAGAGGTGAAGGTTTTCATTAACTTGCTTTGTTCTAATGCCAGTTCCATAGAGCGAAAAGGTATTACTGCTCCAGCAGGAACATTAAACAACGCTGGAACTCCTTGGTCACTATAAACTGCCATTGGATGAAGCACATTATTAACTAAACTAGTGCACACCACAATTTCTTTTCCTTAATTTATCATAGTTAATTTTTTATAACATAATTATACAATCAAATCCATACTGATTGATATAAACAATGGAAAGCCAAAGAGTAACATATCAGGTAGTGCAAGCCACATATGACTAGTATATGGAGGCATAATGGATTATAGTCCTCATTTTCTTTAATAGTATCAAAGTGGAGTTATACGCTTGTACATCAGGAGCCATGTCAGACACAGCTGACTCTGTTACAATCAACAATCATGAAATATATGCTCTTTAAATTATTATTAATGAGTTTTTCACTGTTTCATTCATAAACCAAAAAAGGGTTCATTACATGTTCAATGATTCTGAAAACAATCACATGTCATAGAATAATAGACTTTTAGCACTTCGTGCCAACAGTTTTCTTCCGTCAAAATAATAATGCATAAAGAGATAATATGAGGATTAAAGCAAAGAAGCCCAACCTGAGCCCCGATCAATACTCAAACCACAGTTCCAAGAGCACTTGTGTTATCTTGGCCCACCACAAGTCCATCCAAAAGTCATGACAAGTTATTGGTACTCTAAGTAGTAGATTTTAGACCTTATATACAGTTCAATTCATATCCCACATGTTTTGATGAGGGACTAATGCATTACAAGTGCTATAACATTGATTATAATGTAAACCGTTCACAACATTAAAATGTAACACTTAAAGAGTGAACACAACGTTGGGAATTTATGAGCTAAAAGCACTGTGCAAGAGGGTACTTGTCTATGACAAGAATAGAAGCAAACCTACGCTATTGGATAGACTCTGGATTTAGATTTAGTTATGTGATTTAATGATACAATTAGTTTGATTGATAACCATGTTAGGGCTTTAAGTATCTCGTTGGGAAACTTAGACATTTTCATTTTCTTACTGGTTTCAGTTGCAAAGGCCCTAGGATTTAATGGATTAATCAGCTTTGATAATTGAAAGATTGATAGTGATTTATTCCCTTATCTCCCATTTATAATGTCCTTCTGCAGCTTCCACTTTCACTCTACAACTCTCTCTACTTCCCAATTTGTTCTACCATGCAACTCAAATATATAAAGGAATACTAAATGATTTGTAACCCTCTAATGGAGTTGTAATTTCAAATTCAATGATGTCAAACAATTTAAACAGAAGGCACAAATACTATATTCCATGATATTTCTTCTAGACGAGATGACGGAATTCAAAAGCAGCATGTGTAAATTTTCTCGATAAAAAAGATGTGGTTTTTGTCACAAGTTTACTACCTTTACTGGAAACGGCTGCAAGAGAAGCTAAGCGACCACCAGAAGCAACCTTTAAACCAGAAGTTTGCAACTCTGCATCAGCAAGCAGTATGATTCCTCCAGTAGAAACACCATGAACAAAAATACCCTCTTCACCAATATGATAATTGAAAGAAAAATTAACCAGTAGCCGTCTAAGAGCCTGACATATCAACACCGAAGTACGAAATTAGATAATCTGCACCTGACTTACAGAGGTTTCCACAGCTGACCAAGAAGGACTATCATGTGTGGAGTTTCCAACTGTGGATGAACCATTATTTGAAAGACTACTCAAAGAAAAATCATCTTTGTTGTCTTCCAGAATTGATGGAGTTAAGTTAACTTCTGATGGCGATGCTTCTAACCTGAACAAAGAAAAAAGCAAGCATATAAATACGAAAAATGAGGAAAAGAAAACAGTAAAGATTGAAGAATTCAGATTCCATGAAATAAAACCAATAATCAATAATATGGAACTCCGAGGAAAAACAGCTCCTAGCTGTAAAGATTTCGGAAAAGATAACCTCACATATTTCCCATCAAGTGTTTTATCTCGGTAACTTTATCATCTTCACAAGTCACAAAGAGTAAAGTATATGACTTGCTTGCCGGGCCCTGACACCAAGATGAGATAAGTGAGGTAGCTCCTGCAGAAGTTCAACTCCAACTATATTGCTTCCTGCAGCTGTTACATGTCAATATTGCATTAATACTAAGATTACTTATGCTTAGCTGATACATGTAAGGGCCAATAATATATAATTTACCAATTACTGAAGGTTTAGTGTTAGAATGTAAGAATATGTACATTCAGTTGTGTTTATTCATATTGCTAGTAGCTACATTCATACACAAGATATTGTCCTAATTTTAGGAAGAAAACATGGAGAGGAAAACAGGGAAACATGTTTTCCCTAAAACAGGGAAACATGTTTTCCCAAACACATTCCAACACTTCTCCTCAAGTTGGTGTATAGATATCTCGCATACCTAACTTGAAACACAATGGATGAAACATTTTACCACTAAGACCCTTAGTCAGAATATCAGCTAGCTGATGTTCTGTTTTTACAAAAGGTAAGCAAATAAGACCACTGATTAATATTTTTTTGATGAAGTGCCTATCAATTTCAATGTGCTTCGTTCTATCATGTTGTACTGGATCGTTTGCAATACTAATGGTTGCCTTGTTATCACAAAATAATTGCATAGGTCATTTAGTTATAACACCTAAATTTTCTAGCAAAGTTCGAAGCCACATTAGTTCACATATACCCAAGGCGATAGCACGATATTCAGCCTCAGCACTTGATCTTGCCACTACGGACTGTTTCTTACTACGCCAAGTAACAAGATTACCTCCAATAAATGAACAACAGCCTGATGTAGATCGACGGTCCTCTATAGAGCCAACCTAATCTGAGTCGAAAAAAGCTTCGACTCTCATATGACCATTTGGTGCAAACAATAGACCTTTTCTAGGAGCAGACTTGAGATACCTCAGAATTCTATAAACAGTTTCCATATGACAATGTCGACGATCATGCATATACTGACTCACTATTCCCACAACATAAGATATATCAGGTCTAGTATGAGAAATGTATATCAATCATCTCACCAAACGTTGATATCTTTCTCTATCAACCATAGGTCCTGTGCCACCTACTAGATGATGATTAACTTAAATAGGAGAATCAACAGGCTTACATCCCAACATGCCAGTTTCTGTTAAAAGATCAAGTACACACTTCCTTTAAGATAGAAAAATCCCACTGGAAGATCTTGCAACTTCAATACCAAGAAAATATTTCAAAGGATCAAGATCTTTGATCTCAAACTCTTTGGCCAGTCTTGCTTTGAGATTAACTATTTCTTCTCTATTATCCTCTGTCACCACAATGTCATCAACATAAACAATAAGAATGGTAGTCTTACCCTTTATTCGTTTGACAAATAGAGTATGATCTGCTCGACTCTGCTTGTACACAAACCTTATCATTGCCTTGTGGAATTGACCAAACCAGGCTCTAGGAGATTACTTCAGACCATACAGGGCCTTTCACAGCTTATAGACCTTACCCTCAGTTGCAAATGAAGCAAACCCAGGGGATATTTCCATGTACACTTCTTCTAAGTCACCATGAAGGAATGTATTTTTCACATCTAATTGTTGAATATCCCAGCTGAATTTCGCTGCACATGAGATTATGGTACGAACAGAGTTCATCTTTGCCACATGAGCAAATGTCTCTTGGTAATCAATCCCATGGGTTTGAGTACATCCTTTTGCAACTAGCCTAACTTTGAGTCTCTCAATTATGCCATCTGACTTCTGTTTAACTGTATATACCCACTTGTAACCAACTGGTTTTTTTCTATAAGGAAGAGTAACTAGTTCCCATGTATCATTCTTTTTTAGGGCATTCATCTCTTCTATCATAGCATGTTTCCAGTTCTTGTTGCTAATTGCTTCTCTCCACCCCTGAGAAATAGATATAGAAGACAAAGAAGAAACAAAGGAATGGTAAGATACAGATAATTTATCATAGGCTACAAAATTCGAGATAGGATGTTGGGTACAAGGTCTAACCCCTTTTCCAAGAGCAATAGGAATGTCAGTAATATCAGAAGAACAAGTAGGATTAGGATTCTCACCATTAGTATTATCAAGACTAGGTTCGGAGCAAGGTTGGTGTAGTGGTGCAGAAATAGTGACCTTATTGTTTCCTTTTCGAACATAGGTCCTTAACTCAGGCTTAGGCTCAGGCTCATTCTGTCTAGCACATGACTCTTGTAACTGTAACCCCCACTTATGTAGAATTATCAGAAATAACAACAGAAATAGGAAAAGATTGTATAATAGTACTTGTAATACCAGCCTCAGAAGGAAGCTTCTCTTCATCAATAACATCCTCCCCCTAAGGAGAAGGTGAGGAAGAATAAAAAGGTTCTGACTCCCAAAAAGTGACATCATGAGTGACAAAAACTTTGTGTGAAGGAGGGTAACATTTGTAACCTTTTTGGGTGGGAGAATACCTAATGAAAACACACCTAAGAGCCTTGGGATCTAGTTTTCCTCGAGTGGGAGATTTTTCATGAACATAACACACACCCCCAAAAACTCGAGGTGAAGGAGAATGACTTGTCATGTGTTAGAGGAAAGAAATGGGACTTCTATTCCCAAGAATTCTAGAAGGAAGCCAATTTATAAGAAATGCAGTAGTTAGAACGATATCTCCCTATAGAAATTTAGGTGTGTTCATAATGAACATAAGAGTGCGTGCTACCTCTAGTAAGTGTCGATTTTTTCTTTCTGCCACCCCATTTTATTCTGGGGTTGTGACACAGGAGGTTTGAAGTATGATGCCATGCTGAGAGAGATAGGATGCAAAAGTATTATTATTACTATATTCTCGACCATTATCGCTATGGAGAATCTTGACTTTAGCTTCAAATTGGGTTTGGATCATCTTATGAAAAATTTGAAAACAGTCAAACACCTCGTTTTTGGAATGAAGAAGATAAATCTAAATTGTACGAGAATAACAATCAATAAAACTAACAAACCATCTATGACCAGAACGAGAGACAACCCGAGAAGGTCCCCACACATCAGTATGTATAATAGCAAAAGGTTCAGAATGTCAACTGTTAATAACAGAATAAGTATAACGTTTGTGTTTACCTAATTCACATTGTTCACACAAAAAACGGAGTTTTGTGACACTGCTTAACTAAAGAGGGGAATAAATACCCTAGTATTGATAAAGGAGGATGTCCTAGACGTCGATGCCATTGATGAAGAGAAGTCAGGTTAGATTCAAAAGTAGATTGAAGAGCCTGAGTAGCAGTTCCATCTGTAATCAGAGGCATGTTACATGTGAGAACATCCAAATAATATAGACCACCAACTGCACTACCACTGCCAATCTTTTGTCCTGTCACCAACTCCTGAAAAATACAATGAGTTGGAAAAAAAATGACTGAGCAATGTAAGGATTCGGTAAGACATTGGATAGATAATAAGTTTGCGGTAAATAAAGGAATATGAAGAACAGATGACAATGTTAATAAAGGAGTACAAACTATTGAACCTCTCCCAGAGATAGGAGAAAGAGAACCATCATCTACTCGGACCTTGTCTTTGCCAGAACAAGGCGTGTATGAGGTAAAGAGATTAGAGGACCCAGTCATATGCTCGGAAGTACCCGTATCAATGATTTAACTAGGGCAAGTAGATGAGACATTAAGAGCACAAAAGTGTATATAATGAGAAATAGATTTGGAACCTTG
This sequence comes from Aralia elata, assembly GCA_034770075.1. NCBI lineage: Eukaryota > Viridiplantae > Streptophyta > Magnoliopsida > Apiales > Araliaceae > Aralia > Aralia elata. Next base: position 71,142,475 of record CM068387.1, on the reverse strand, counting down.
TTGTTCCATGCTACTGTTATGAACCCTACTGCTAGCATTATTTTGTTCTGCCATATAATAGGTAGGTACAATATATATCCGAGGAGAATAAACTTTCCAAAGGATATCAAATAATTGCACTACACTTAGAGACAGAATTTATGGAGCAATAGGAATCACTCAATAGTAAGCAGTAGATGGTAAGAGAGTAGAGAGGCGACCACCCTGGGAAAAGCCACGCCGGAAAAAGTCACATAATAAAGGATCAGAGTTTTGATACCATGTTAGAATGTAAGAATATGTACGTTCAGTTGTGTTTATTCATATTGCTAGTAGCTACATTTATACACAAGATGTTGTCCTAATTCTAGGAAGAAAACATGGAGAGGAAAACAGGGAAACATGTTTTCCCTAACACATTCTAACAATTAGAATAGAACAGTAGCAAGGCAGAAAATATTTGCAACCTCTTCATCTCCGTTAGCTTTGCTAACCACAAGAATTATAGGTCCTGTTACAGATGGTGGCAGTGTCGCGGGAATAATTCTCTCAACCTGGACCCGATTTGAGTCAGTTACATTAGATTATGTATTAGACAATTGAATGATCATAATCATAAGTAATTTCATTTCCACAAAAGCTTGTAGAGTCAAAAAGTGCAGATCCACCTCTTTTGCGAAAGCTATTATTATACATACATCCTTAGATACAACGCCAATAGTTGTTTTTTTTGGGGGGGGGAGGTGGTTGACAAGAACAAGCGTCTTCTTTTTCTCTATTGGTAAAATCTTCTTCTTTTATCGAAAAAAACAAATTATCATCAACTGCAATCAATTTCTAAAGGTTCATCATTATATATATATAATATTTTGTATAAGTATTCATCAATATTATTTTTAGTCCATATAGTTCCTTATTTTCTTCCAAAACATTCATCGTTTAATTATCCTATATAGTTCATTTATTTCTACCCCTTTTTCTACTTAAGTAAATGTCAACATGAAGTATGGCTTATAGGTAAAAATAATGGGGAAAAGGCGAGAGACACCCTGCTAGGAGTAAGTGAGAGTACCCATATTAGGGTTCCAAAAGTGGCTCCTGCAACCAGAACATCCTAACCCTGAGATCCAAGTGTTGTTCTAACAGCTTTTAGGAGAACTGTACAAAGTTTTGAAACCTGAAAAATAATATTAAAGGTGACAATTGCTAGTAAGATGAATATGATAATGTCATAATTAGTATAAATTAAATGGCCAGACCAGTAATGTAAATTACATTGCTTAAATGTAGAAAAATATAATAGCAGTTTTGATTATGGAAGGTATAAAAATATAATGCCACCATACCCAGCACAAATCTCAGCTTCAGTGTACATCCTCACTATTTTAAGGAATTCCTAGAGCTTTTCCTAGTATCTGCAAAAGGCACAAGTACTCTCACTTAAAACCCTATTTTTTTACTAGGAATTTAGCACAAGTGAACTACATAAATGGAGAGCTAGGGGCTCCCTAAGGTACAAAACACATAGATGCTAGTAGGCTTGATCAGGCTGGTAGTCTATCAGGAACCTACACCTACTGACGATGCATGTAGCATGCTATTTAGCAAAGGATACATATAGGTCACACACTAAAATAGGATTCTATGAAATTTAAAGTTCTTATAGAAGTAGTATGGTAGCGGGCCAAGCATGAAACACAATCGAATAAGATAGAAATGATAAGAACAAACACATTTTATTCTGAAAAGTGAATCATATCCAGAAAGAGAGTAAATGACATGATAGATTCATCTTAACAAGCCTTTTAATATTCATCTTTTTTCAAAAAAACACTAAACTAAACTAACTTTAGCAGTAACAGGACCACAACTGTTATACCTGAAATATTTGAGGGAATATCAGAAGAAGAGACTCGGAGTACTCTTCAGTCAGCCTCTTCGATCTATCAAGAATTGCTTTAATCCTTAATGCCCAAATGTTCTTACCATCTTCACTGCCTTTATAAGATGATGGAAATGTTAAGTTTGTATATTACGCGAGCATGCAATCAAATTACATAAATATAGCAGAAGCGCGATAAAATCAGATTTTAAAATTTTATACAAACCATCACCATGATCTTTCCTTGTATTCAATTATCAATTAAACGAAAGAGATAGAGAATAAGAATTATACCCTCGTAGAATCGTGCTTCCTTGGGTACAAGTTTAACTCCAAATCCTTTTGCGTTCTACTTGAAATTCACCAATTAGATTCCTTCTTTTGATCAACGTTAGTCACCCAAGTGTTTGGCCTCTAGAGGCGATCCACCAAGGAATAATACGTATTCAAGAAGATGAGTGTTGGCAAAACCCTAGTGATAGGTCTCAAACTTTTAAGGATTATTTTAATGATAACAATAAAATAGTAAATAGGTTTAGTAAATAGTAAAATCCTCTTCATAGGATTTATATTCTAATTATTTTCTATTAACTTATTTACTTTGATCTTAAAATATTTTCAAATCCTATTGAATTAATTTTCTTGACCTTGATAATTCAATATCAAGTGTTAAAGTAATTAGTTCATAAAATAACATTTCCAAGGCAAGGAGAACTCCTATTATTTTCTCTAAAAAAAATAAAAAAGGGCAAAAAGACTTTCTAAATTAAAGGACTTTTATCTTACATGCATGCGTGGGATTATAATTTATTTTTATGTAAGTGCATTCGTGTATGTACAAAGAAAGAAATGTTTGATCAAAAGGAATGTACTGGAGGAATTAAAAGTGACAATCATATTGGGACAATCTCTTTGTTCCATCCGTGCATGTGCTTGGAAAAGGAATTAATTCCTTTACTATCATTACATGTGCATGTGTAAGCATTTAATGGAATTTAGTCTAGGCTCTTTAGCCTTGACCGTGCATGTGTGTGGAGAGAGAAAGGCTAATGCCTTTATGAAATATGCTGGAACATTTTGCATGGGCTAAAATTTAATTCGGAAGGAGCAAAATTTTTTTTAGGCAATCCAAATTGGCAATCCGTGTGATTAAATTAAATCATCCTAGCCTTTCTTTTTAAATCATGCAATCTGGTCCATTAAAATTCAAAATAAATTTTCAAAATTACCTCTTTGCCCTTAACCTCAAAATCCTATAAATAGGATACTCTTCTTTTATTTTCATTTGCCAATTCACTTGAAAAGAAAAGCTTACTCCTTGCCTACATACTCTCTCTCTAAAAAGCTTTCTCTCTCTTCTCATTAAAGTTCTAATCATTTGAGAAGAGGAAATTGGTCTAAGTATTTGAGATAAGTTATTTGATTTAATTTGTTCGGATTATCTCTTGCTTATTTAGATTTATAGATATACAAATATAAATTATTCTACACAATTATATATATCTATATTTCATCTATTTATTAATAAAAAGTCAGTACTTAGACACCGAGACTATAGCGGAGATATTCCTCTTAAGTGAGAGAATTAGCCGAAAGAGTGCTCAAAGTCCTAAGTGGCCTTTTATTAATATTATTTATATAAATATTGAAAAATAGCTCATCACTTAAATACTGAAACAATTCGAAAATCTTTTCGACCGGTATTTAAAGTTATAAGTGATCTATTGAAAATATTTATATAAATATCAATTGTGAGACTATAAATTGGTCAGTACTTAGATACCGATACAATTTGGATTTATTCCTTTTGAGCGAATTATCCAAACGGTTTTTAAAATCCTAAGTGGCCTTATTTATAGCTATTCACATAATAGATAGAATATATTATTATATATTCTTTGAGTGAAACAAATTTATTTGTTATATCAAGTATTGTTTAACTGATTCATTTATTGTACTTGATATCAGCTATCACAAGTATTTGATCATAAACTTATTTATTTATAAAATACTTGTTGCATAATATCTTTAATCCATAGAAACACATTCTTTATTATAAAGAATAAGCAATTCTTTATAAATCTGCATTAAACTATCTATCTGCTTATATTGAAGCATTTGTTATCTAAGTTTTAAATTGATCTATCTGCTTAATTAAGAAGCACTTTCACATAAGTATAAAAGTTATACAAACTTTTATAATCAAGTATAAATTTATATCTGCTTACATAGAAGCACATTTTATATAAAGGTCGTTGAACTTTTATATAATTACTTGATCTATAATTGCTATCTGCTTATTTAAGAAGCATATCTTTAATTAAATCTTTTTGTAAAAAGAAAAAGTGTAGAGTTAGTTTATTTTATGTACCTGTGAGAAAGACGAGTAATTCTTCGACCAAGACCAGAGTCTTAGAGAGGTCAGCTGGGAGTTGGGTCTCTAGTGTACTTGTGAGGTGAGGAAGAGGCTGTTGTTTCAAGACCAGATCATAGAATAGAACTGAACTCAAAAGGAAGGAGCTGTGAGCTTGCTGTCCAAGATAGTTAGTTGAGAATAGTTGTAAGTTTGTTTATAAAACTTTGTAAAGGCTTCTTCGCCTGTTGAAGGAGTATTTATTACTGATAGTAATATGATCTCAAGTCCTGGCGATGAGCTTGAGACTGGACGTAGCAACATATCCGGGATGTATGTTGTGAACCAGATAAATCTCTGTGCATTGTGTGATTGAATTTTTTACTGTCTTGTATATTAATTTCTAACACTGCAAATTAATTATCTAAAAATTCAAAAAGGCCTAAGATAATTTTTTAATCTGTAATAATCTATTCAACCCCCCTTCTAGATTATTATTGGACTTTCAATTAGTATCAGAGCAGTGCTCTTTAACTTGTTTGTTAAGTGAATACAGACATATCTAAGAGTAGATCCATCTATGGCCCACAATGCTACTGGTTGCGGAGAAGGACTATCAATGTCGAGACCTCCACTATTCGATGGCACAAATTTTGCCACCTAGAAGAATAGATTCAAAATCTATGCCAAATCACAAGGAATCAAAGTTTGGTTGGCAATAGAACGAGGTGTAAAAGTTCCTACAAAAATTGAAGGTGAAAATATCGTTGAGAAAGATGCTGATGAATTCACCACTGAAGATGAAGAGGCTATGAATATAGCTTCCAAAGCCGAACAAGTGCTGACTAGTGCTTTTATTGAAAAAGAGTACAAAAGAGTTAGTAATTGCAAGAATGCAAAAGAAATCTGGGAAAAATTGATTATAACCTATAAATGAACCAATCATATCAAAGAAACCAGAAATGTAACGATCGCGGATCGTGGGTAGCTTTGTAACGCGAGCCTATGAATTTTATTGAATAAATTGAACTTTTATTAATATTATTCCGCATTATGTGTTTGAATATTTTATTTCTACATATGATGTGTATGTGATAATTTTTAATTGTTATTATTTTTATTGGAGTTGATTAAATCATTAGAGAAATAGCGCTAAAACGCTATTTATGCAAAGGGCGCCTTTTTCGATTTTATGACTTTTCATAATTTCGCCAAAGCGTTAATGAGAGGGATTAATAATCCAAGTGTGGGATTTTATTTGAGCCCAATTGGATATTTATTAGAAGCCCAATTAGAATTAAATTAGAAGTACAAGAGTGGCCCAAGTTGGAGCCCAAGACCCACGGGTCGAGTCCATGAACCAAACCCACCATCCATGACCCAAACCCATGACCCATGAAGGGAAATGGGTTATAACAATCAGCTGAGAATTGGAGGAGAAGAGTACGGGAGAAGAGTGAAGAAGAGAGGAGAAGAGGAGGAAGAACGTGGAGCTTTTGGGGAGGAGGAAATTCTGCATTTGGTGAAGGAAGAATGTCAGAAAGCAAACTCGGGAGAAGGGAGGGGGAGAGCCCAATGGCTGACCACACCTTGGAGGAGCCGAAGCTCTCCTACCCGAGCATTGGGAGCTGCCGTGTCTGGCATGCTCAGCCCACAACCCATCCATGAAGCTCTGATCACTTCTTCTATATATGCTCTCCCATTGTTTAGCTTCCATCCCTTTCTTGTTGCTAAGTGTTGAAGCAGAAAATTGAGAGAGTGTAAGAATTGAGTGTGTACGGGTGATTTGAGGAAGAAGAAGGAGTGTGTAGCAGCTGGGTTTTAATCCATTTAGCATCCTTAGAAGAAGCTCAAGAGGTATGCAATATAGAGCTTAGCTCATTTCCACATTCTTTCCAAGTTTCTAGTTTTGCTATGATTGCTTGTTGAAGTAATGTTGCTGAAATTGCTTGGTTGTTCATGAACGTGTATAAATATTGATTAGCTCTATTAAACCTTGTTAATGGTATGTAAAAGTGGAACAATAAATGAGAATCAAACCTATGCATAAGGAATCAAGAAGTGGACTGAAATGGACATTAGTGGACTGTTATTCATATTTTGTTAATAATGAAGTTATAACCATCTTGGTTTGGTTATGTGCATTAGTTGTGTATTGTTGGTATATGCCTAGAAGGTATGAGTAATGATTTCAATGGGAAATCTGGACTAGAGTATAATGAAACTCTACTCCAATGTGAGTTTTCAACTCATGCCCACCAACTATTTGGTTTAATGTCCAAGAGAATGATTTCTCTAAGGAACATGAGAATGAGGAATGATTAATTGATTAAATGATGTTATGATGCATAGCTCAGTTGTAAAAGCATGCTTTAAGTCATATAGACTTGTTGTATAATGGCTAAGAAGCAAATGGGACTGAATCATTGGGTCGGATTTTTGGGTTCTGCAGTAGCAGAACTTGAAGGTCCCTGGAGCGAGACCCCCGTTTGGGTAAGCGTAGTGGCAATCAATGTTCGTAATGATTATAATGTCTTGATTAATGTAAGCCAATGTTTGGTGTCTATTGTGTGACTAATTGGTATGTGAATATATGTTTAAATGCGTAGGACATATTTGAAGGACGATTAACGTCAAGTAGTAGCAAGCGCTTAAGGCAAGTTTCCTAAACCCTTGTCTAACCCTTGTGTTGGGCAAGTTCTCTAGCTTCATTCATTTTCAGTATTGAATGCAAGTTTCGTATCTTATACAAGAGACGTATATTGTGCAAGTTTATTTGATTCATTTGATTATATTCTCTTGACTCTCATGCGATGTTTGAAGTTTCGATTTACGCAATACATATATGGTTGTGTGAATTCCTTACTTATGTAAATTTTTCAGTATTTGCACAAGTATTCGAGCTATGTTATGACATAAATTGTTGAAGCTTTCAAGTTCTCATATATATGAACTGTTATAGAGAACGTCGATGCCATTTGTTTTGGCTGGACAGATATTGAAATATTTTATTGATTTGGTAATAAATCCTTGAAATGTTATTGATGATTAAGTAGAGCTATCCAACCGAATTGTTTTGGTTAGGATTCCGAGACATGAATGAGATGAACAACCCTACTATTAGGGGCAGTTTTTAGTCAGTTATTCTGACAAGGCATCGAGCGCCTAAACAAACGCATATAGTCGTTTCCAGCTAGAGTGTTGATCAACATAGAGTACAATAGGCTGATCACCTAGAAGTGCTCGTAAGTAAGACGGTTTACAGTTATAATGCTGTGTACCTTTTCAAGAAAGCAAAAGAAAGTTCAAGGTCTTATGACCACTCAATGTCGTTTCAAAAATATATTTTTAAAACGAAAGCAAAGTATTATTCTTGGTTATTCAGAATATTTCACAACTATTGTTCAGTTGTCGAAGAGAAATGATATGATTGATAATATTGTTGTTATTCAACTGTTATACTTGCTGGGCAATTGAATGCTCATTCTTGCTTTATATTAAACATTGCAGCTAAGTCCGAGCGGGCCGAAGGTTCCGGTAAGGACAAGGGAAAGGGCAAGATGAACGTCTAGATGGCGTCGTAGTTTATTTGTATTAGTAATGTTGTAATATTAAGACTTATTATGTATTTGGAAGGATGTTATGGTAATAGAACCTGGGATTGAGAGTAAGACGTGTTGTAATAATATAGTAATTACATTCATGTCTATTATGTTGTATGGAATGGGATGTACCGTGTAGCACCGGATTCAGGTTTGAGGTACCCGGATTTGGGGGCGTCACAAGAAAAGATGCTCTAATTCAAGAATATGAAAGTTTCAAGCTAGAAGAAGATGAAAAGATCATTGATATGGAAACACGGTTTTCCAGAATCATTGATGAGCTGGAACAACTAGGGAAGGCATGCACAACTAATGAGAAAAACAGAAGAATTCTCAAAGCTCTTCTATCCGTATGGAAAATGAAAGTGACAGCCATCAAAGAAATGCAAGATCTAACTACCTATCCTCTTGATAGCCTCATTGGAAATCTTCATGCTCACGAAGTCGACATGCTAGTCGAAAAAGCAGGATCGGATACAGATCTCAAGAAGAAAGGAATCGCCTTCAAAACTCTACTTGTGGATCAAGAAAGCGATGATGAGGAGTTAAATGAAGAACTCCTGAGTTTGGATAATAATGAAGTTGCCTTGTTATCAAGACAACTCAGGAGAGTAATCCAAAGCAAAGCTAGAAAATATGGCAAAGGTTTTTTTAAAGACAAACAACAATTTCAACAACTTCAAGGGCAAACAAGTCTTCAGGCCAAAAGCACAAGGAGGAAACTTCAAAGCAAATAATAACAACAATTTCAGAAATGCCAGCTCAAAAGACAATTCAAATACATGTTTTGAATGCAACCAGCCTGGACATTTCAAAAAGGAATGTCCAAAACTAGTCAACAACAAAGTACTAGTAGCTGAGGAAGGCTGGGATCTAAGCGACGAAGAAGGAACTATTGAACAAACTGAGGAAATTGCAAATCTATGTCTAATGGCAGACAATGATTCATCACCAAGATCTGAGGTAAACTCTGAACATCAATTACCCAGCACTTCATTTGTCGCACACACTTTAGATAATATAAATGAAGAACATAATGAACTACAAGAAGCATATAATTGTTTATATGAAGATAATGAAATCATTAAAGAAGATTTTATTAAAATAAAAATTTCATTAGAAAAATTAATTAAGACTAATAAAAATCTTGAAATTGAAAACTCAAATTTGATTATTATTAATGAAAGTTTAAAAGAAGAAAAAGAGAAACTAGAAAATGATTCTTCAGAAATTTTATTTCTAAAGGAAGAATTAGAAAAATTAAGAAGAATAAATAAGAATATTGAGATAGAAAATTCAACACTCATTATTTCTGTTGAAAATCTTGAAGTCGAAAATTCAACGCTCGTTGTTATTAATGAGGATACTCAAATACAAAATCAAGTGTTAAATGAAGATATTAAAAATCTCAAGCTTGAGAATTCATCTCTAAAGATAGATTCTTCTTTGATAGAACAAATTAAAGCATTAACTAAAGAACGTGATGATCTGAGCAATATAGTTATTAAATTCACAAAAGGAAAATAAAACCTTGATGTCATGCTTAATCAACAAAGATGTGGCTTTAATAAAGAAGGATTAGGATATATTGGAGAATCCAGCAAAACAAAAGATAAGGGGCTCTATCATGTTAAAAGTAAAGAAAAAGAAGGTCATACATCTCTCTTTACTAAATGCACTTACTGCAACCGAAACGGTAATTCTATTCACATGTGCAACGCTAGAAACGGAAACTATAAAGGAAAAATAATTTGGGTTCCAAAAGGAACTTACACTGCACCTATTATTGTTAATAGAAGAAAAGAATTCTATAATTATCAAAGGAATGAAAGATCTTTTGGAAATAATCATCAAAGTTTTTCAGAATATAAAAATAGAGTAAATCTTTATAGACCTGGTACTCATAGAATGCTTGTATCTTCTAAAACTGATTATCCTGTATCCAGTTTTGTAAAGGAAAACACAAATGTTCCCTATACAAAATGGAAAACTTACCCAAAGGACCCTTCTTATTAAAGAGTACCAGTTTGTGAAATTAGTGTATGTTGTAGGTATGTCTTGCAGCTGATACTAGCTAGTAAAAATAAGTGGTATCTTGATAGCGGTTGTTCAAGACATATGACGGGAGACAAATCAAAATTGAACAATATACAAGCTACAAACTGTAGCGAGGTAATCTTTGGAGATAGCAACAAAGGTAAAATTATTGGAGTTGGAAGTGTTAGTAATAAACACATAACAATTTTCAATGTACAATTAGTCACAGGACTCAGGTACAATCTTCCATCTATTAGTCAACTATGTGATAGTGATTTTAAAATTTCTTTCAGTCCTCATAACTGTTCAATATTTGATCAATCTGGTAAAATGGTATTATTATGCCCTAGAAATCAGAATGTATACGCATGTGACCTAGATGCATATTCTCACCTAGACAATGTTTGTCTTGTATCTGCAAATGATGATCCATGGCTTTGGCATCGCAGATTAGGACACATTAACATGAAATTAATCAATAACATTTCTTCTAAAGAACATGTTCGTGGTCTTCCAAAACTAAAATTTTTAAAAGACCATATTTGTGAAGCCTGTGAATTAGGAAAACAAATACATGCATCTCATAAACCCAAACTCACAGTGTCAACATCTCGACCTTTAGAACTCTTGCATATGGACCTAGTAGGACCTATTCCTAAACATAGCATGGGTGGTGCTATTTATATTCTAGTTTTGGTTGATGACTATTCTCGATTTACATGGGTTGATTTTCTGAAATTTAAAAATAAAGCTATAAATTCTTTTTTTGCTTTATGTAAGAAAATTCAGAATCAACAGAGAAGCTCTATTGTTTATATTCGGTCTGATCATGGAAGAGAATTTGACAATTCTGATTATATTATGTTCTATGATGAGCACGGTATAAGTCATAACTTCTCTGCTCCTTATACACCACAATCAAATGGTGTGGTTGAAAGGAAAAATCGAACTTTACAAGAAATGGCAAATACCATGTTAAATGAATATCGTCTACCTAAATATTTTTGGGCTGAAGCAGTGGCAACATCCTGTTACATTTTAAACCGAGTTTTATTAAGACCAATTTTACTTAAAACTCCCTATGAGCTTTATTATAAAAGAACTCCAAAAATAAATTATTTTCGTGTTTTTGGGAGTAAATGTTTTATTCTAAATACTAAAGGACATATGTCAAAGTTTGATCCCAAATCTGATGAGGAAATCTTTCTAGGATATTCACTTAATATTAAAGCATACAGAGTTTTTAACAAAAGAACTCTAGTTGTTGAGGAGTCAATGAATGTAACTTTTGACGAATCTAAGCCTCCTCCCAAATATAAAGAATTAGTTGACAGTGATGTTGTCATTGAAGATATTCTCAGAAATATGGAGGAACCAAAACTAGATAATGCATCTCCACCTGTCAATATTAATCCTCTTGAAAATCCCAATCCTCAGTTAAACGACTTACCCAAAGAATCACATGTTATTAAAAATCATCCTTTAAAAAATGTGATTGGTGATATTGATAGAGGAATACTTACTAGATCACAAGCACATAACTTGGCTGGTCATTTATCTTTCCTATCTCAAATTGAGCCTAAAAATATAAAAGACGAACTTGAACAGTTCACCAGAAACAAAGTCTGGGAGTTAGTTCCAAAACCCGAAGATACTTCCATTATTGGAACTCGATGGGTTTTTCGTAACAAATTAGATGAAAGTGGAACTGTAGTACGCAATAAGACAAGACTAGTTGCACAAGAATACAATCAACTTGAAGGTATTGATTATGATGAAACTTATGCTCCTGTTGCTAGAATTGAATCTATACGTATGTTATTAGCTTTTGCATGCCATAAAAATTTTAAACTATTTCAAATGGATGTCAAATCTGCATTTTTAAATGGCGTTATTGAAGAGGAAGTCTATCTTAAACAACCTCCTGGTTTTGAAGATTTTAATCATCATGAGTATGTCTATAGATTGCATAAAGCTTTATATCGTTTAAAACAGGCCCCCAGAGCTTGGTATGAGCGTTTGAGTAAATTTCTGCTAGAAAATGGTTTTAAAAGGGATACAGTCGATACTACATTGTTTACAAAATATAAAAATGATGATATGCTTATTATACAAATTTATGTTGATGACATCATCTTTGGTTCTACTGATATAACAATGTGCAATGAGTTTTCTGAAAGCATTAGCAAGGAATTCGAAATGAGCATGATGGGAGAATTAAATTTCTTCCTAGGATTACAAATCAAATAAGGAGAAAAAGGTATTCATGTCTCTCAATCCAAATACTGCAAAGAAATGATTAAGAAATTTAGTTTAGAATCTATGAAACCTCTTAATACTCCGATGTCAACTTCTGATAAGTTAACTGCTGATGAAAATGGAAAAAGTGTTGATGCAACGAAGTATAGAGGAATGATTGGAAGTCTGCTATACATTACAGCCAATAGACCTGACATTATGTTCAGTGTCTGCAAATGTGCCAGATTTTAGTCAAATCCTAAAGAATCACATTTCATTGCTGTCAAAAGAATTTTTCGATATCTTAAAGGAACCACAGACTTAGGCCTATGGTATCCTAAAGGTCAACCATTTAATCTTGTGTGCTTTTCAGATTCTGACTATGCAGGTCATCATGTTGATCGAAAAAGTACTAGTGGAACTTGTCAGTTTTTGGGTGGATGTTTAGTTTCTTGGTTCTCTAAGAAACAAAACTCCGTATCTATTTCAACCACCGAAGCCGAATATATGGCTGCTGCACGTTGCTGTGCACAGATACTGTGGATGAAACAGACCCTTGCTGATTATAATATAAAATTTAATTGCGTATCAATATTATGTGATAATACCAGTGCCGTTAACTTAAGTAAAAATACGGTATTGCATGCTAGATCAAAACATATAGATGTTAGACATCATTTTTTGCGTGATCATGTAAATAGTGGCAATATCAAATTAGATCACATTGATACAGAATTAAATATTGCTGATATATTCACTAAACCTTTAAGTTCTGATAGATTTTGCAAATTACGAATTGAATTAGGCATGCTAGATATTTCTTCTTAATATTTTATGCATTTTTCATATATATTCATAATTTTTTAAATTTTTCTTTAATTAATATTTTTGTGTAACTATTTTCTTTAAGGGATCTATTAATCATATTTATCACTTAAATATATTTATTGATTTCATTAATATCAGTTTAAATATTTTTATTAAATTTAAAACCTACCGATATAAGTATTATGTTTTTTATTATATTATTAAAAAAATTATGCGTTAATGCTTTTTCTGTGTAATGTAAATTACATTATTTAATTGGTTAAATTTTTAACATTCATTTCAATATTTAATATATCTGAATTAAACCATAATGTTTCATTTCAATTATACATACATGTTAATATGTTTTACTTTCAACTATTATTATTATTTTTATTATTGTTAATATATTTTGACAATTACATTTTTTTATTTTTTATATATTATCTTATATTTATATATTTATAAATATTCTTGTTTAAAATAAAATAAAATTATATATATAATATTATTATAAATATTTCTTTTGATAATTTCTAAATATATATAAATATATATTTTCGGATTCAATGGTAAAATCCGTGTATCTCAAATTAGACCAATCAGAATGTATCACATGGATCAAGTACGGCAGCCGTTCGATCAGTAGAGAAAGCACAAAAGCATTTTAACCTTTGGATCAAATCAGTAAATAAGCACAAATGTTTAAAACTCAGCTCTCATCGTGATTATTGAATTTTTTTTTAGATTAATTTTTCCACCGTTAGATCTATCAGGTAAACCTATCTTGAAAAATTAATTGTTACTATTACTTCATTTTTTTCTTCTCTGTCGTCTTTGTTCTCTCTCTCTTCCTGTTTCTATCTAACCTCTCTCTAAACCATGAAATTTCTTGAGCCTAATCTGTTTATTTCTAAACTATTTCAAAGCAATCACTCCAATTAAAAGATATTTCATCCTAAAAATTTCATCTGTACCAGTTCATTTCTGCAAAATTCTTTCTCTTTTTCGGAATAATTTTTTTTTCCAATTTTTTTTCCAGTCAAATGGTTTTGCATTGAAATGACTTTGATTGTAAATGAATTTAATCTCTCTCCTGATTAAATAATAGATCCATTTCTTCCAGTAGCTTTGATTCAAACATATCTTTTACTTTTGCCATATGTTCGTCTATATATATACATATATTATATATCTTTCTTACATATATTATATTTAGTACTAATAAATTTATTCTCTTAAAAGCTTTCGGTCAGATTTGGTAAATCAATAGGATTTTTATTTTATTCATTATATTTTTTTTATATTTTATTTTATTTTATTAAAAAATAATGAACTAATATTTTAAAAAAAATCAGTTTCAAAGTTTCAACCATAAATATTTATATATATATATATATATTAATATATATATATATATATATATGTGTATATATATTTTCATATATATAAATACACATTGATATGTATATATATATACACACACATTATATACATATGTATCTATCTGAGCTGCACTATAGATATTCGAGTTTGTGCTAAAAAGAAACGATCTTTCTTCATCTTATAGAAAACATGATGTGCTCAGGTAACCTTTCTTTAATTTTTTTAATAGATATTATTTTTTTGCTTGGTTGGGTGTGGATACTGATGTCCACTAACAAATTTTTTTTTATGATTTTTTTTGCTTCCTTCTTTTTAATTTCTTCTCGCTGCTTTAATGGGACTGCTTACAGTATATGCATCCATTGTCAATGGAGCTACATGCTCACAGTGTATAATTTTCTTTGGGTACAATATGGTTGCCGTATAAGTTTAAGCTATTGATATTCATGATATGCCCTGTTGAGATCTTTACATTTAGTTAAACGTATACTTGATGATTGACATAAATACTTGGTGACTGCATTTTTCATTTTATATGTGCTGAACTCTGTTGTCAGCTGTTGGTTTTACTCTATTATATTTGAACTATATGATTCATACTATGAAAATTCTTTTCCTCTATTTTCAAACTAAAATATTTTTTTTCAAGAGAACTAAATAGACTGGTTCACAATTAAACTACACGATTTGGTCAAAGATTTTCTATTAATTTTATATTAATTTACAGATTTTTAACTGTGTGTTACTATTTGACTTAAATGCTATTATATCTTTGGAAAAGTAACAGTTCACAGTATGGTGTGTTTACTTGTAAATCTCTCTATGCATTTACTGATGAAATCTCTCTCCTTGCTCCGTGTGTGTCTTCTTGAGTCAGTTCCTCTGCCTATCCCTGTATTAATTTTTGAAGTGACCTCTCTGGTTATCTACCTCTTCTATAAATTAATACTGCTACAATATGCTGCATTCATACGTATAAATCTGCATGATCATCTCAGTCTTATTTTCTCTAAGTTTGATTGCATTCTTTTTGTCTTAATCATGGAAACTGTCTATTCTTCAAAAAAGAAGAAGCTTACTTTACATTCTGAAATTCATCCCTCACTTTGTGTCCCTCATTTGGTTACCACTTCTGCTCAAGCCAAGTATAGGTTAATGAGACACAATCTTACTCCGGGTGTAGGTATCACTTTTAATAACTTTCCAAATTTACTTGAAAATCTCAAAAATATCGGTTGGGACTGTCTAGTCACATTCACCGACAGACATATTTATCCAAGTCTTATGTCTGAATTTTATGCTCATATGGTGTTTAATAGAGACTCCACCGGTTTATTATCTAGTATAAATGTCGACGCCGGTTTTATCCGCTTTGTCCTTTTTTGTCTTTTCCAATTTTTAGCCTTTTGGTTTAGATGATTTTTGGAAAAGGTCGGCATTGAGGTCGACGGGGTTTTGAAAGATTGTTTTTTATGATGAGCCAATTAACCAGAGTCGCCAGTTGGTATATTTGAAATGGATGTACCAACTCATCCGAGTTTTCGTTTTTTATAAATCGCTGGCTCATGTGTGACTCCGAATTAATTGGTCTGCGAATCGAGATTCATAGAGTTCGGGGGCTTGCTTAAGCGAGGGGAAGGTGTTAGGCACCCCCCGACTTCCGTGAAACACGGTTACCGCAATCTCGATGCTTTCCTATCCCTTAATTCATGCGTGTGTGGGTATGTGCGTGTGTGTGTGTGTGTATGCTTATGTGAATGTCGTGGTGAGTTTGTATGAAAGAATCATTTGGATTTTTAGGGAAAACCGTGTTTTAATTTGAGAACGCTTCGGAATGTCTTTCGATTTATACGAGAAAGCTTGGTTCGTTATGAGAAAGATTTGATTTTTATTTGTCAAAACTATGAGATTTTCATTAGGTGTCGTTTTGGCAAAACACGAGTTTTAAACCTTCGTCAAAATAGGAATCGAGATCTATACGTTGCTTTCATAAAATGAGGGGCAATTTCTAGGATCTCTTTAGCCCTATGCTCAAAGAATTTAATAAAACGTTACATATTTATAAAATCATTTTGTGTAATATTTTGGGAAACGATTTTCTTTAGCTTTCTCGTTAAATGGGAATCGACATTCGTTAGCACTTTCAATTTCTTATCTTCGTGAAGCTAATAACCTAATTTGATTGATTTTATGAAAATCTTCATGGTTTAATCTTTGAAATCATTTTTTTGTGTCACAAGATTTAATCAAGCGTGAACACGCGTCGGGGCTATTCATGGGCATGTAAACCATCAAAATATCCCCGAACGCCAACAATCACATATTCCATTAGTACGGGGCCTTAAACCCGATCCTCGCCTTAGCGTCGTTTTAAGGCCCAATGGTTACATGTTACAAAACGAGCATCTTGAATCTATCACATACATCAAAACGTCCATCATCGGATTTGGACCACGGGGTCGCATTCCTAGGCTCACACGAGATTAATACATGCCTACAAAATGAATCCTACATAGCTAACCAACCCGGACTTATCTAATATACCATGATATCCGGAAATGACAATCTAAATAAATTACACCCAATGAATCACCCTAAACGAGCTAGAAATTTCATCATTTGGATATCCTCGGGTTATTAGGAAGAATTTTATTCCGATGGAACCTTCACTAACAATCCCTAATCCATGATTGTTCAACAATATACATGAAAACTACATCCCATCTAAGCAAATAAGATGATATGAATTGTTATAACAAAAGAATTTTTTTACCTTGCAAAATGGTCTCAAAGGGATGAAATCTTGATATTTGAATAGGATGAGAAATATATTTGATACAATCAAAATTAAAGGAGTAAAATTTCTCTCTTTTTTTCTCTCTTTTCTTCCTATTTTTGTTGCAAAATCTACTATTTTTCTCTCAAATTCCGTGCTGCTGCTATGCTGAATCCTTCTTCTTCCCAAATTTCTTTTCAACCTCCTGTATGCTGTCCGAGGCTGAGCTTAAATAGGCTGGCCAGCTGGCTCGCCACTCAGCCCGGTTTTCGGGATCTGACTTTCCAGAAAGGCGCACTCATTTGGCCGCAGATCTATCCGCGGCTGGCGGGCTTGACTTTCTCGATTTTCATGCCACGCCTCGATTTTCGTGCCGTAATGTCGGTTTTCGCTGACAGGCTCGTTTTCTGCAGTCCGGGAATTTCCGGGAGACGTGCCACCTCATCCGGGAATGCCTGCCTCGGACGGCCTTATTGTCACGTAAGCTTGGGTTGCCAAAACATTGCGGTGGTGTCGGGCGCTCGCCCTTGTGCCCGCTCCTTCGCTCCCGCAAGCCGGTTCAATTGACGATTTCGCCCTCCTGTCACGGTTAGTACAAGGAATGCAAAATTTGGGTGTCTACAGCTGCCCCTCTTTATCATGTTTATGCAATGTTTAAATGAAATGAACATGATAAAGAAATAGACACTTGATGCATGAATGACAGTCGACTAAGGATGACAATACATACATGATGCAACATATGTAGCTTACAATGCAACACACGATATAATGCATGCAAAAACATCCGCAAGAGTGTTGGTGTTTCAATCCCCTGACCGTGTTTGTTAGCCGTTGGGTTCACTCTATCGTCTCGTTCGGGGCCGGGTATCGTCGCCGGTCACCCATCTCGTAACCCCCGGTTATCGTCGCCGGTTGGTTATCTTGTCGGAGCCGGTTATCGTCGCCGGACATCCGTCTCATGATCGCCGGTTATCGTCGCCGGTCGATCGTCTCGTCGGGGCCGGGTATCGTCGCCGGTCACCCATCTCGTAACCCCCGGTTATCGTCGCCGGTTGGTTATCTTGTCGGAGCCGGTTTTCGTCGCCGGACATCCATCTCATGATCGCCGGTTATCGTCGCCGGTCGATCGTCTCGTCGGGGCCGGGTATCGTCGCCGGTCACCCATCGCGTAACCCCCGGTTATCGTCGCCGGTTGGTTATCTTGTCGGAGCCGGTTATCGTCGCCGGACATCCATCTCATGATCGCCGGTTATCGTCGCCGGTCGATCGTCTCGTCGGGGCCGGGTATCGTCGCCGGTCACCCATCGCGTAACCCCCGGTTATCGTCGCCGGTTGGTTATCTTGTCGGAGCCGGTTATCGTCGCCGGACATCCATCTCATGATCGCCGGTTATCATCGCCGGTCGATCGTGTCGTCGGGGCCGGGTATCGTCGCCGGTCACCCATCTCGTAACCCCCAGTTATCGTCGCCGGTTGGTTATCTTGTCGGAGCCGGTTTTCGTCGCCGGACATCCATCTCGTAACCCCCGGTTATCGTCGCCGGTTGGTTATCTTGTCGGAGCCGGTTATCGTCGCCGGACATCCATCTCATGATCGCCGGTTATCGTCGCCGGACGATCGTCTCGTCGGGGCCGGGTATCGTCGCCGGTCACCCATCTCGTAACCCCCGGTTATCGTCGCCGGTTGGTTATCTTGTCGGAGCCGGTTATCGTCGCCGGACATCCATCTCATGATCGCCGGTTATCGTCGCCGGTCGATCGTCTCGTCGGGGCCGGGTATCGTCGCCGGTCACCCATCTCGTCACTTAACACGTCAAATGGCTGCAAGGGAGCAAGGTGGGACCCATCAGGGCCAGCCGCGGATGGATCTGCGGCCAGCCGCAGATTGATCTGCGGCCAGCCGCAGATACATCTGCGGCCAAAATCGGGATTTATATGCGGCTCGCCGCTTCTAGATCTGTCACTTTCAACTCCCTCTCACACAGATTTCTCTCGATTTTTGCTTGTTCGCAAGGGTCTTTTGTCGATTTTTCAACTTTCCTGCAAAAACTGTTCCGGTAGGATTGATCTTCACGCTACAGGTAACACTTTGACCGGTCACTTTTCAATTTCGTCAATGTTTTGCTATACATTTGACTATTTGCATGTTTAGAGATAAAATGTATGCTTTACAATGCTATGTAATGTACTATCATATGCACATGCTATGTATTAACTGTGTGGGTCCTATTTTATGTTCATGAGGCGGTCCCACGTATATGTTTGCTCCTTTTTGGAAGAAAATCATGCATTTTTCCTGCTTTATTTACACATATGAATGCAATTATGATCTGTTGTGGCTTGAGTTCTTTGAAAAACATGTTTGGATATGCATGGGATGTCCATTTTACAAACGGAACTCTGCCGATTTTTTTTTTTTTTTTTTTTTTTTTATACCATAACCATGCATCATGTTGCATTAATCATATGATGAGGCTAGAAATTTAGAATGTTCATTACATAATTTTAAAAGGGAACTTACCTTCTTTCTCGCCCGTTCTATTCCAGCTATGGATCGTGATGCGCCCAGTAGCTCCTCCGCCTCTCGGACTTCGGGTGTTTGCCGTCGTAGGGCTGCACCTGCCCCTATTCCTCCTCGTACCCGTCAGGCTCGTCGCTTGGCGGAGTCTGTCATCCGTCCTGATCACCCGGACGTTGAGGAGGTTGCTCCTCCGGAGGTTGCGGTGGAGGAGCCGTCTTCCAGCACATCAGCTCCCCCCACTCATCGCGCCTTATCTGGCGCTTCTGTCCAGATATCCGATCTATTGGGTCGGAATCTCAGTCGTCATCCCTCGGCATCTCTTGTTGCTAATGAGGTATCCTCGATTCGGCTTTTCATTTGTTCTTGATTTCTCAATTTCCGGTTCTATCTGGATTGACCCATTGGTGATTTTCACAGGTGCCTGAGTTTACCCAGCCGAGGGGTAATTGGTTCAACATTTACTCTCTCTACGCGGCCCTGCATAGTGATTACCGGGAGATGGTGGACTCTTGGGGATTTCGACATTTCTTCACTATCATTCCCCGTCAGTGCCCCTGGGGTTACATGAGGGCTTTATCCGAGCGATGGTTCCACCATACGCAGTCTCTCCATCTTCTTGACTGCGAGGTCGTGCTGACCCCCTGGGATTGGAGGTACATTACGGGCATAGAGTTCACCGGGTCCCGTGTCCCCCTGGATCTTGATATCACTCCAGTGGAGGTTCGAGCTTTGCTAGGCTTCGCTGCTGATGATCGGGTCTTCAAGGCCCGTAGTATTCGGTCCGGGGCTTTGGCCGTCGATGCCGTTGGGGGTCTATACGCACAGCCCATCCCAGCGGACCAGGGCACTCGTGACATCCTACTACGGCGCCTGTTCCTGACTATCATGAGGGGTTGTTTCCTAGGGAACAACTCTTCTACCATCCACTTCAGCGTCGTAGGGGCTGTTCGAGATGTAGGCCGGATTGGTGACTACGATTGGGGGTCATTCACTTTTGCTTATTTCCTCCACGGTCTGCGTCTACGCTCAGAGGGACAGACTGATGCCTGGCTCGGTTTCTACCACTTTCTGCTGGTGAGTCCCTTCCTCCTCTCTCTTACTGTATTTCTTTTCCTTTCATCTCTTTTCTGTATTTGATAGTGACTCATGCCTTGCCTTGTTTCTATTCACAGTTCTGGGCTTACGAGCGGCTGCCATGTCTGAGGCCTATCACTACTCTGGGCCCGGACACTTATCCTCGGGGTCGGCGATGGCATCACAGTACTCTGGAGGAGGTCCCCGTGTCGGGCAGCTTTGCACATTGTCGTATTCAGCTGGAGTTGATCACGGCTGCCGACGTCGTTTGGATTCCCTACCTCTCCGAGCATCTGACTGTGGGGTTTGCTGACGGGCATCCTTCCGGCCCGGAGTTCGAGCTTTCCACCCGTCGCCTCACTTTGCAGAGTGTTGGAGGCTGGGTGATGTATCTGGGAGAGCGCGCATTCAGATGCGTCACTGGAGAGATCCGCATCCCGCACTCCCTTTCTTTCACTACTTTCTGGCCGCTGGATTCTCAGCCCTCGGAGATCATGCTCGCCGGGGGAGGACGGTCGGATGCTTTCCACAGGCCCCAGTACGAGTGAGGCTTTCAGGACTTGGTGGGTACCTCGTACCATCGGTCCCCAGACTCGGGCCACTTTCTTTCTTGGAGACATGGTTCCAGGCTCGGTTACGATGACCGATTGGGCTGCCTGTGTTCGGACCCCTACCCACGCTGAGCAGATCGCCACATTGACCCGTCAGGTAGATCAGTTGTCGCTGTTTATTCGGGGGTTGGGCCGGACCCCGGAGGAGGCTTACACCTACGATCCTGACGGTGCAGGTTATGATGCAGGCCCGAGTTCATCTGATGCCACAACGCATCCCTACATCCCTGATATGAACTTTGGTCCTCCGAGCTCGACGACTCCAGGGGATCAGTTCGAGGATCCTACTTTCATAGATGATACTGATTTTATTTAGACCAGGATAGGATAGGGCCTTTTGTATCGGCACCTGCTTAGATTTCTTTTTCATTTATGCACTATGTACTGAACTCATTTATTTATTTATGCACAGTTTTCTTTTTCATTTTATGGAATTCACCTGTTTTATTATTAACTGTATGATGCATGCTCTTTTATTTATGGATAGAGAATGACCCCTGTACAGTCCTTTTGATACTATTTTTCTACAGATGTTGTCCTCAGATGCCGTGGTCCGTTTGGATTCCACCCCTCCCACAGGGTTGGTTGGCAACCTCTTCCGCTGGTTGGACAATTTACTGCCGGCCGATAGGATTACCGCAGATGGTCTTTTGGGACATTCTTGGTCCTTATTGACCTTTCAGGCGCCAGCGGGCTTCGTGGATGGTCTTCTGAGCTATTGGGCCCCTGCCCGTCAGGTGTTTAGGTTAGGGACAGTAGAGCTGACCCCCACCCTCGAGGAGTATGCTCGCTTCACCGGCCTGCCCCTGGATAGGCCTTGTGCTAGGGTCACAGTTGGTTCCATGCGCCGTCAATTCTTGACTTTCACTGGTTTGCGAAAGGCGGTCCTGTTGCCGGTGATCACATCGCACCATATGGTTCCCCTTCAGTTCTTCATTGACCGATTTGGCACACCTGACGGTTTTCGACTTTTCTTCGGTGATTTTTCCGTGTCCGAGGAGCGCTGGGGCGCCTTGAGAGTGGATGTCCTGATGGCCTGTGTCATCTCAGTTTTGTATTCGCCTGCAGGACCCGATCATTTGGATATGCGGATTGTGGCGGCCGTTAGAGCCCTTCAGGAGGATCACACCATTCTTCCTATGATATTGGCGGATACCTATATGTCAGCCACATATTGCCAGTCTTTCCGAGGCAGAGCCTTCAGAGGGAGCTCGACTTTGCTGTATGTGTGGTTCATGAGTCATCTTAGTCCCATCGGCCACTTCCGCCGCCAAGGGTTTTGCTTCAGTCACAACATAGCCGCGCAGTTTTCGTTTCGTCCCGTGAGCTGTACTGATGTGGCCTCCTGGATATCCTTTTTGTCTGTCATTGAGGATCCCTTTCACCTATTGGTCTACTCGGGCTATTGCTCCTTCATGAGCTTCTTGACTCATGTGCCCGACCTGGATTTCATCCCCATTGCTGGGCTGAGGGGCGTGACGACCTACCATCCCCTGGCGGTTATGGGGCAGTTTGATCAGACGCAGGATTTACACCCCTTCGCGGGCACAGCCGCATACCGATTCCTTATATCATCCTGTACAGAGAGGGATCTATTACAGGTATACGAGCTTTGGGATTGCAGGATCCTTGCCGCATATAGTGAGAGCTGTCACATCCAGACATTTGCTTACGTGCAGTGGTTGCGCGGAGACTTGGATTCGGCTAGTTTGAGTCAGACTGGGGGCTTTGGTGACTCTGGAGTGATTCTCCCAGAAGATACCACAGACCATCCCATCTCGGCCGATTCTGCCCCGAGTCGGATTACTGAGGATTCCCGACTCCGCCTGGCCCTGATTACTACTGAAACCGAGAGGGATGCCGCCCTTGTCGAGAGAGATGAGGCCATTCGTGCCAGAGATGCTGCCATTGCTGACAGAAACGCCATTGTATTTCAGACCAGGGCAGTTATAGATGCTAATTCTGGGACTGTCAGCCGAGCTACTGCTTTACTGGATCGTATTGATATGATGGGGCAGCGGATTGCAGGAGATGCTGATGCTTCCGATCTATCCACCACCCTGTCCATCCGGCTTCAGCTAGTTTCAGATTTGTAGATTATTTTATTTCCTGCATAGACTATGTTGGTTTCATCAGTTATTGAAAGAGAAATCTTGTAATAAAACGACTTATATATATAGACATGCATTTGAATTTAGTCATTTTCCCCCTTTTGTCGTATCATTGCCTTCCATTGGATCATCATTTTATCCAATTGACCATGATTTTGACATTTCGCCTTCTTTCTTTTCTCAAGACTTGATGGAGATTTGACAGATATTGCCGCACACCTTTTGATTTCATCGGATTGAATCTCAGATTTTGGATAACTGTTTGGTTGGGTCAAGGTCTGTACTTTGGGATGAAACTGGTCAGGCAGTTGGTTTCGGGAAGGTTTTGAGGGTGTAGGAAGGTTTTATCTGGCTATCGAAAATTGGTTTTGGTTAGGGAAAGGATTATTTTTAAAGGATCGGACCGCGCCATGATGGCCGCCTACGTACCCCCACAAGTTGGGAGATCAGGTCCTACGTAGTTCGCTCTCAAAAGAAAAAAGAACTGATGATTTAAGCGTAGAACCGCTTCACCGAGTCAGCATTGAGGGGTTGTGGAAATACCTCACCATCCATTTCTTGCAATATGAGGGCTCCTCCGGATAGCACCTTCTTAATCACGAATGGTCCTTCCCAATTCGGGGCAAACTTCCCCTTGGCTTCGTCTTGACAAGACATGACTCTCTTTAGCACCAGGTCATTCACTTTGAATTTCCGAGGCCTGATCCTTTTGTCGTATGATCGGGAGATCCTCTGTTGATATAGCTGGCCGTGCCAAACAGCAGCCACCCTCCTTTCATCAATTAGGGCCAATTGGTCGTATCGACTTTGCATCCAATCCTCTTCGCTTATCTGAGCATCGATCACTATTCTGAGGGACGCCATCTCAACTTCAACTGGAAGGACAACCTCCATTCCATATACCAAGGCGTAAGGGGTTGCCCCTGTGGAAGTACGCGTTGACGTTCGGTAGGCTAGCAAGGTGAGGGGTAACAGATCTGGCCATCCCCGATGATTAGCAGACATTTTTGCCATGATCTTCTTGATGTTCTTATTGGCAGCCTCCACTGCCCCATTCATTTTGGGACGGTAAATAACAGAATTGAGGTGTTTGATCTTAAACTGGTCGCACAACCCCTTCATGAGGGCGTTATTCAAATTCTTGGCATTGTCGGAGACCAAAACCTCAGGTTGCCCATATCGACAAATGACATTATTCCTGATGAAGCTGACGATGACCTCCTGAGTTACTTTAGGGAAAGAAGCTGCCTCTACCCATTTGGTGAAATAATCGATCATGACGAAGATGAATCGATGCCCGCTGCTTGCTTTGGGCTCTATTGGTCCGATTACATCCATTCCCCACATTGAAAATGGCCACGGGGAGGCCATATAGTGTAATTCATTGGGAGGTGAGTGGATCACGTTACCGTGTGCCTGGCATTGATAACACCGTTTGACATGATCGTCGCAGTCGGTTTTCAGCGTTAACCAGTAATGCCCTGTTTGCAAGACCTTTCTGGCCAACATCGGTCCACTCATGTGTGGCCCGCACACACCACCATGTACTTCATTCATAATCCTTTGGGCCTGTGTTTCATCTAAGCATTGCAACAGTCCCAAACCAGCATCCCTCTTGTAAAGTGAATCCCCACTCAGGTAAAACTTTATTGCCATCTTTTGAATTCTCATCCTCTCATTCCGGCTCGCTTGGTCAGGAATGGATCTATCCCTCAGATACTCCCTTATATCGTGATACCAAGCCTGCTTTGGCACCACCACCTCGTCTGACAGTACTGCGACATGTTCCTCATATGCCGGGGCATTCTGTGCGGCTATCCCAATCTGTGGAATGTCCCTGCCCTTGATTACGTGGATTAAGGACGCCAGGGTTGCCAAGGCATCGGCAAAATCATTCCGTCCCCTGGGGATGTGTCGGAAAGCGATATCTTCGAACTCTTGCATCAATCGGATAACACAACGGTGGTATGGGAGTAATCGGAACTCCTTCGTGCTATACTCCCCGATCGCCTGTCTGATTACCAACTCCGAATCCCCGAATACCGCTAGTCTCTTTACTCCCATGTCACGGGCCAATCGGAGTCCCAAGATACACCCCTCGTATTCAGCGGTGTTGTTCGAATTGCTGAAACGAAGTTTAGTGGCCACGGGGTATTGTTCTCCGGTGATAGAGACTAGGACCGCTCCGGCTCCTGCCCCCCCGGCATTCATGGCACCATCAAAATACAGCTTCCAAAATTGTCCCTCGTCATCACATTTTTCGCGCGATACCCAAAATATATCCTCGCCCGGGAGAGGAGTTTCTAACGGCTCCATCCCTCCTGCCGGGGCCTCTGCCAACTGATCTGCAATTCCCTGCCCTTTCATGGCCTTCTGGGTCACGTACACCATGTCAAACTGTTGTAAAATTAACTGCCATCTTGATAGTCGACAATTCAGCATGGGCCTTTCGAAAATATATTTCAGGGGATCCATTCTTGATATCAGGTACGTTGCATGCCCATGGAGGTAGTGCTGTAATCTCCCTGCAGCCCAGGCCAGAGCACAACAGGTCTTCTCGATGGGAGTGTAATTCTGCTCACATTGGCTAAATCTTTTGCTAAGGTAATAGATGGCCTGCTCTTTACCTCCCTCATTCTTTTGTCCCAACATACATCCCATCGCGATGGTGTTGACGGATATATACATAAACAAAGGGATCCCATCCTTCGGGGGTACCAGCACTGGTGCCTCCGTCAGTTGTTTCTTAATGATCTGAAAAGCCCTCTGACACTGCTCATTCCATTCTTGGGAAGCACCCCTTCTTAACAATTTAAAAATCGGCTCACATGTAGTCGTCAAGTGAGATATAAAACGGCTGATGAAGTTTATTCTCCCCAGGAATCCCCTTATCTCCTTCTCTATGCGAGGTGCTGGCATATCCACAATGGCCTTAATCTTTGCTGGGTCCAACTCAATGCCCCGATCACTAACCAGGAAACCCAAGAGCTTGCCCGATTGTACTCCGAAAGCACACTTGGCTGGATTGAGTTTCAAATTATACTTTCTGAGCCGATCGAATAGCTTTTTGAGATGAGTTATATGATCGGACTCTACCCTCGATTTCACAATAATGTCGTCCACGTAGACCTCTATCTCCTTGTGCATCATATCGTGGAACAAGGCCATCATGGCTCTCTGATAAGTAGCCCCTGCATTTGTGAGACCGAAAGCCAGTCGTCTATAGCAGAAAGTGCCCCAGGGGGTGATGAATGCCGTCTTTTCCCGATCCTCCTCTGCCACCATTATCTGATGATACCCCGCGAAGCAATCCACAAAAGAGTACATCTCGTACTGGGCCGTGTTATCCACCAGGATGTGTATGAAAGGTACCGGGAAATTATCCTTGAGACTGGCCTTGTTTAGATCTCTATAGTCTACACATACCCTCACCTTTCCTCCAGGCTTAGCCACTGGGACTACATTAGACAGCCATTCTGGGTAAGTGGACACCATAATGATTCCCGCCCTGAACTGCTTGATGATCTCTTCTTTCACTTTTAAGCTCCACTCAGGTTTCAACTTTCTTAGTTTCTGCTTGACAGGCCTGAAACCCTCCTTGATGGGTAACCGGTGCACCACAATGTCGGTGGACAATCCGATCATATCCTCGTGCGACCAGGCAAAGACATCCTCATATCGGCTTAGTAACTCAATTATTTCTGCTTTTTGGCTGGGGGTAAGGTCTGTCCCTATCTTGAGTTCTTTTGGATTGTCAGGGGTTCCGATATCTATAGTGATGGTTTGGTCCAAATTGGGTTTGGGTTTATCTTCGACCCATCCTTTGATCTCATCAGGTGCGTCGTCGTAATCTGTCTCGTCTTGCTCAATGCCCATCAAATCGAAATCCAGCTCAATGTCAAAATCATAATCACCATTCAAATTTGAAAGATCGTTTGTTAGGCAAGGAATACTCAAATTGGTACACCTGACATAAAACAAAATACTTGTCATATATAAGTTGCTTTCCACGACGATCGCATTTTCAAATAACACGAAGAAACGACATAATTTATGCAAAAATAAAATAACAACAAAATAAACTCCTTCATTCTCCCGTCCTCCGGGGTCTAACACCCTGATGTCGGGTTTTACCCTTGCTTGGATATCACTGGTTTCATGGTCCAGTTGTCGACTGTTAGGTCGGGCGAAATGCGCCGAATGAAAGGCGGCTTCACATCGGACACTTCCCCGATGACTACGGCTATATCGCCTGAGTCCCCTCTCTTACCCTCATCGGGAATCATTAGCTCCGCCCAATTGATGATAGGCATAACTCGTTGGGCCCCCGGCGGCGGGACAACATCCGTCCCTTCCTCGCTGCTTGTTGATTGTCCGGGGATATAACATTGGGTTTCAAACTCTTTTGCGACCTCCTGCAGGAAACTTTCCCTCCGGGCGGACTTATTACGTGCGGGGATTAATTCTTCACTCCCTGCCCCAATCAAAGGCCCGCTGATCCCCTGCTCATTGCCGACTTTGGTCACTGGACTGCCGGCCAGTCGAATCGGAGTCGCATCCTGACGGTATCTCCGTGCTGCGCCCCCATGGTATCCCAACCCTGCTTTGCCTATCTGCTGTGGTAGGTGGATGGGCTCAATGATTCCCTGATTGCTTTTCCCCAATCCCTGTCCAGGCTGGAAGTTCATTTTTATCATTTCCTTTGCCACAAAGGTTAGTTCCGGAGAGATCCTAGGTTTCACAGCTGGAGCTCCCAGGCATCTATAATGGGGAGTGCTAATTTCTATTGCTTGAAAGCTGGCAGGTGCTGCTGACTCATCCACATTGATCACTGGTAGGCCACTCCTGGGAGGAGGAAGGTCATCACATTCGGCCGAGATTGTTACCAGATGGCCATCGATGAGCAGCTTGATTTGTTGGTGGAGCGTGGAAGGAACTGCCCCGGCCATGTGTATCCACGGCCTCCCTAACAGCAGGTTGTAGCTTGCCGTAATGTCCAGGACTTGGAAGGAGATATCAAAAGTACAGGGCCCTATCTCCACCGGCAATTCTATTTCTCCGATGGTATCCCTCCGGGATCCGTCAAAAGCCCGGACCACCACATGACTGGCATGTAGGCGCTTGGGACTGATGTTCATTTTCTTTAGCGTACTGAGAGGACATATATTCAATGCCGATCCCCCGTCGATCAGCACCCCATTCATGACATATCCTGAGGAGATTACCGCAATGTGTAGCGGTTTTCGGTGCCCTCTTCCCTCCCTGGGGATGTCCTCATCCATAAAGGATATTGCATCGCCTTCCAACAAGTGGCCTACCAGCTGGCCGAAACCCTCCTCACTAATTTCTTTGGGCACAAATGCCTCCTCCAGAACCTTCATCAGGGTTTTGCAATGCTCACTGGATGACAACACCAAGTCCATGACTGATGTTAGGGTTGACTCCTCATTTAAAATCTGGATCCCCCTTGTTTCTGGATGATCCATCCTTTTCAAAAATTCGACGGCCCTTTCCTCGGAAACCTCCTCATTTTTCCTCTTTTGGCTTTCAAGGACTCGTCCGGGAAGATATAAGGGGTTCCCTTTTGTCGTCACGGAAGCACAACTGGCCGTTTCCTCTGGCATTCCCCCATAATTCCAGGGTACGGTCTTCAGACTACTGATGGGGAGTTGCGGCCTTGCCGTAAGGATGATGGACCTCGGAGCTGTCAACCTGACCGGTCCCTCCGTGCCGTTCGTACTTACCCCTATCAACTTGATGGGCGTTCCCCGTGCACTCCCATGATCATGTATCACGTTGATCATTTCCTCAATTTTCTGCACATAGTTCAGTCTTGGTGGCCCCCCAGCCTCATTTGCCTCCGTCACATTGACTCCCCCCCCATCATGTCTTGGCAGGGGATTTGCTTTAACATTCGGGGAGTCTGGTTGTTCCACCACAATTTCCCCATTGTCGATCATGTTCTGAATTATATGTTTCAATGTCCAACAATCTTGTGTATCATGCCCCGGGGAACCCGAGTGGTAGGCGCACCGTTTGCTTGGGTCAAATCTCCTTCCTTTCGGGTCACTTGGGGGAGCCAAATTGATTATCTTCTTTTGGGCCATCAATACCGCCAAAATCCGCTCGAGAGGCTCCCCGAGTGGGGTGAATACTCGATTTTGCGAGGCCTCGTATCTTCTTCGCCCCTCTGCCCTTTGATCTGTGAAGTTTGGCTGTCGGGATGGCCCAACCCTTTGAACCTGTACCGGAAGATGGCTTTCCGCTTTTCTGGATGACCCCTGTAGGATGAGGGAGACATCCTCCTCCTTTTTCTTTTGGACCCTCCGGGAAGTGCTGCCGTAGTTTCCATTCTGTATTTGCTCGGCAGCAGTTTCTAAAGCAGTAAGATCCCGGATTTTACCCGATTTCAACCCCATGTCTACCATCTCTCCATGTTTAATCATTTCAGCAAAGGGTCTTCCAATCCCCGAGATGACCCGCTCATAATACGGCGCCTCCTGGATGTCTACAAAAGTCATTACCATCTCCGATTCGCTCATCGGGGGGTTCACCTGTGCGGCCATGCCCCTCCATCGTTGTGCATATTCCCTGAAGGATTCCCTAGGCTGTTTTTTAACCTTTGTCATTTGGTACCTGTCAAGAGCCATCTGGGCCTGAAAGCTGTATTGGGTTAAGAAGGTATGGGCCAATTCCTCCCAGTTGTGGATTCGGGCGCTGTCGAGGCGGGCATACCAGATTCTTGCCTCCCCTGTTAAGCTTTTCTGGAATAGTTGCATTCTTAACCCCTCGTCTTCGGCATAAGACCCGAGTTCTCCAATGTATATTTTCAAGTGTGTATAGGGGTCTCCCTTTCCATTGTATTTTTCAAACTCGGGAACTTTGAACTTTTCTGGATATCTGGCTCCGGGGAAAACACATAGATCCGAATAATTAACCCTGCCCAGGGAGCCTATGCCCCTTAGTGATTGGATGGTCTCCTCTATGTGTTTCATTTTTCTCCGAAGGTCGTCATTGTCCCCTTCTTCTGGGATAGTAATCACTGTCCTGCTAGGTATGGGAGCGGCCTTTGGGATGACTGGCTCGTCCTTGAGTCGGGGTTGGTCCTCTTTAAGCAAGTTTGTACCATTTTTAGGAGGATTCTGATCATCCCCTGGTGGTGGAATATTATGCGATCCCTGGTTTGTCGGATCCTGTCTGATTAAGAACTGTTCCTTTAACATTGTGGCCATTTCCATCATCTGTCTTTTAAAATCATCAAACTCCTCCCGAGATATGGAACTATGATTGGGAAGATCAGCCATTTCAGAGGTAGAGACCTGGGCTTTCTTAGACTGCGAACGGGTTTGAGGAGCAATCCTACAGAGACAACGGTTCGAAGTTTAGTCCTGGGGAAATGAAAACATGGATGCATGCTAAAACTGTAAATTTTTTTGTGTGTTTTTTGGGTTTTTTAATCTTTCCCTGCAAAAGAGAAAGTTAGTAGTCCTTTAGTGTAATAACAAATGCTAAACATGACTTTATTATGCTTCCCCAGCTGTTTCCTGCAAAACATGGAGGTCAGTATTCTCTTTCGACAACAGGGGAAGCATATATGAATACGTTGCAATGGGATTATGACATTTATATTCTTGAACGTAAAAGGCATGAAGAGACCTTTCCTGCGTTGGGTTTATCAGAGGCTGACCTACCCTAGGGTTACTCTCACGGGCTTTTCGGCATGAAGGTTCCCAAATCTTCGCAATCTACTCGTTTGAGCCCTTTCGATTGGAGCGGATTTGAGTGGTGCGTTTCCTGAGCCATCTCCGGGGAGCAGCCCCTTCGAGTCCAGTAATAAGCAACCGACAGGTTCGCCTCAGGAGGAGGTACAATCTCAACATACATCCACATTCATCGTCCTCACCGTATGCAAATGATTACTTAAAAGTAAAGCAATTCCATTCATTTATTCGACAAAACACGCATTCACACAACAAAAGTAAAAAATCAAAATATCGCACGCACACACATTTTATGAACTTTGAAGGATAGGATAGCATCAAGATTTAAACGCGGCTTAAGCCCTCTAAGGTCCCCAGCAGAGTCGCCAGCTGTCGACGCCGGTTTTATCCGCTTTGTCCTTTTTTGTCTTTTCCAATTTTTAGCCTTTTGGTTTAGATGATTTTTGGAAAAGGTCGGCATTGAGGTCGACGGGGTTTTGAAAGATTGTTTTTTATGATGAGCCAATTAACCAGAGTCGCCAGTTGGTATATTTGAAATGGATGTACCAACTCATCCGAGTTTTCGTTTTTTATAAATTGCTGGCTCATGTGTGACTCCGAATTAATTGGTCTGCGAATCGAGATTCATAGAGTTCGGGGGCTTGCTTAAGCGAGGGGAAGGTGTTAGGCACCCCCCGACTTCCGTGAAACACGGTTACCGCAATCTCGATGCTTTCCTATCCCTTAATTCATGCGTGTGTGGGTATGTGCGTGTGTGTGTGTGTGTATGCTTATGTGAATGTCGTGGTGAGTTTGTATGAAAGAATCATTTGGATTTTTAGGGAAAACCGTGTTTTAATTTGAGAACGCTTCGGAATGTCTTTCGATTTATACGAGAAAGCTTGGTTCGTTATGAGAAAGATTTGATTTTTATTTGTCAAAACTATGAGATTTTCATTAGGTGTCGTTTTGGCAAAACACGAGTTTTAAACCTTCGTCAAAATAGGAATCGAGATCTATACGTTGCTTTCATAAAATGAGGGGCAATTTCTAGGATCTCTTTAGCCCTATGCTCAAAGAATTTAATAAAACGTTACATATTTATAAAATCATTTTGTGTAATATTTTGGGAAACGATTTTCTTTAGCTTTCTCGTTAAATGGGAATCGACATTCGTTAGCACTTTCAATTTCTTATCTTCGTGAAGCTAATAACCTAATTTGATTGATTTTATGAAAATCTTCATGGTTTAATCTTTGAAATCATTTTTTTGTGTCACAAGATTTAATCAAGCGTGAACACGCGTCGGGGCTATTCATGGGCATGTAAACCATCAAAATATCCCCGAACGCCAACAATCACATATTCCATTAGTACGGGGCCTTAAACCCGATCCTCGCCTTATCGTCGTTTTAAGGCCCAATGGTTACATGTTACAAAACGAGCATCTTGAATCTATCACATACATCAAAACGTCCATCATCGGATTTGGACCACGGGGTCGCATTCCTAGGCTCACACGAGATTAATACATGCCTACAAAATGAATCCTACATAGCTAACCAACCCGGACTTATCTAATATACCATGATATCCGGAAATGACAATCTAAATAAATTACACCCAATGAATCACCCTAAACGAGCTAGAAATTTCATCATTTGGATATCCTCGGGTTATTAGGAAGAATTTTATTCCGATGGAACCTTCACTAACAATCCCTAATCCATGATTGTTCAACAATATACATGAAAACTACATCCCATCTAAGCAAATAAGATGATATGAATTGTTATAACAAAAGAATTTTTTTACCTTGCAAAATGGTCTCAAAGGGATGAAATCTTGATATTTGAATAGGATGAGAAATATATTTGATACAATCAAAATTAAAGGAGTAAAATTTCTCTCTTTTTTTCTCTCTTTTCTTCCTATTTTTGTTGCAAAATCTACTATTTTTCTCTCAAATTCCGTGCTGCTGCTATGCTGAATCCTTCTTCTTCCCAAATTTCTTTTCAACCTCCTGTATGCTGTCCGAGGCTGAGCTTAAATAGGCTGGCCAGAGCCAGCCGCAGATCTATCTGCGGCTGGCCGCAGATGGATCTGCGGCTGGCCAGCTGGCTCGCCACTCAGCCCGGTTTTCGGGATCTGACTTTCCAGAAAGGCGCACTCATTTGGCCGCAGATCTATCCGCGGCTGGCGGGCTTGACTTTCTCGATTTTCGTGCCACGCCTCGATTTTCGTGCCGTAATGTCGGTTTTCGCTGACAGGCTCGTTTTCTGCAGTCCGGGAATTTCCGGGAGACGTGCCACCTCATCCGGGAATGCCTGCCTCGGACGGCCTTATTGTCACGTAAGCTTGGGTTGCCAAAACATTGCGGTGGTGTCGGGCGCTCGCCCTTGTGCCCGCTCCTTCGCTCCCGCAAGCCGGTTCAATTGACGATTTCGCCCTCCTGTCACGGTTAGTACAAGGAATGCAAAATTTGGGTGTCTACAATAAACACTTGCATTCAAGGTCAAACATATGTTATTGATGAGCAATTTCTTGTTAATGCTTTACATCTTCATCCATCCATGCTGGACTTACCTAGAATCAATGCATATCTACATCCTATTGGTGTATCTGTTAGTGACTGTCTGTTGTTTAAACAAAATCTATCCATTGTGACTGATCAACTTGTGCCTGCCCTTCTGTTTGATTTTCCTACTAAACTTGGGATAGAATTTTTAACCCCTGAGTGTCAGTTTTTGGGCAAAATTCTTAGACAAACTTTTATGCCATAAGGGAAGATAGAACTTTGCTTCCTTTTGATTTGGAACTTATCAAATGTGTTATTTCTGAATGCATGCCTTACAATTTCGCATATCTTATCTTGACCTCTCTTGAGCACTGTTTTAATAATAACTGTCTTGGGTTTGGTCTCATTCTTACACACATCTTTAAATATTTGGAAATCAATGTCATTCATTATCAGTCTCAACTTGTCCCAAACAGTAATATTGTCACTCGCTTGCATCTTCCTCCTCAACCTCTAATAGTTTTTAAACCTCCTGATCATGAAGTTATTGAGTCTACTATCAATCTGACCTCAAAATTAAACTCACTTAATAGCATGAATCAACTCATATTGCTTAACCTAAGTAACACAATGGAGAAAGTAGATGATATGCAACAGTCTGTGCATTATCTTAAGGATATGGTGCATTTCTTGATGAAAAATCAAAAGTTGTCTATGCCTCCATGTCACTTTTCTGCTAGTACAAATTCTGCACCACTTGAACCTTCGGACAAATCTTCACCTGGTGATCGTCTTCCAAATCTTAACTTGCACTTCTCTCCTATTAACTTGGAAGAGTTCTAACTATTTGGGATGATTGTAATAACTTATATATATGCTACTAACTATTTGGGATGGTTGTAATAACTAATACTGCCAAATGTTACTACTGTAGTATCTCTGCAGCTTGTTACTTATCTTTGCTACTAACTCTTTTGCAGGTCATAAATACTAACCTTTTCTTGCAGGCTGTGACTATCTTTCTTTTTCCCATCATTTTTTATGATGACAAAGGGGGAGAAGAAAAATATGTTTACTGATCATATAAATTGTTACAGGATAATTTATTGGTATTTTAAACTGATCAGGTTAATTAAATTATTTCACAAATGAAGGCAAGAAGAAAAATATTAATACTGAGATATTTTATAGAGATAAAGCTGTCAAATGATGAAACTACAGTTATAAAATGTTTTTAAATTGATTCATGAACTAAGGGGGAGCTTCATAAATTATGGGGGAGTCTTTAGTAGAAAATATTTTTATTATTGTCATCATCAAAAAGGGGGAGATTGATAGGTCTCAAACTTTTAAGGATTATGTTAATGATAACAATAAAATAGTAAATAGGTTTAGTAAATAGTAAAATCCTCTCCATAGGATTTATATTATAATTATTTTCTATTAACTTATTTACTTTGATCTTAAAATATTTTCAAATCCTATTCAATTAATTTTCTAGACCTTGATAATTCAATATCAAGTGTTAAAGTAGTTAGTTCATAAAATAACATTTCCAAGGCAAGGAGAACTCCTATTATTTTCTCTAAAAAAAATAAAAAAGGGCAAAAAGACTTTCTAAATTAAAGGACTTTTATCTTACATGCATGTGTGGGATTATAATTTATTTTTATGTAAGTGCATTCGTGTATGTACAAAGAAAGAAATGTTTGATCAAAAAGAATGTACTGGAGGAATTAAAAGTGACAATCATATTGGGACAATCTCTTTGTTCCATCCGTGCATGTGCTTGGAAAATAAATTAATTCCTTTACTATCATTACATGTGCATGTGTAAGCCTTTAATGGAATTTAGTCTAGGCTCTTTAGCCTTGACCGTGCATGTGTGTGGAGAGAGAAAGGCTAATGCCTTTATGAAATATGCTGGAACATTTTGCATGGGCTAAAATTTAATTCGGAAGGAGCAAAATTTTTTTTGGGCAATCCAAGTTGGCAATCCGTGTGATTAAATTAAATCATCCTAGCCTTTCTTTTTAAATCATGCAATCTGGTCTATTAAAATTCAAAATGAATTTTCAAAATTACCTCTTTACCCTTAACCTCAAAATCCTATAAATAGGAGGCACTTCTTTTATTTTCATTTGTCAATTCACTTGAAAAGAAAAGCTTACTCCTTGCCTACACTCTCTCTCTAAAAAGCTTTCTCTCTCTTCTCATTAATGTTCTAATCATTTGAGAAGAGGAAATTGGTCTAAGTATTTGAGATAAGTTATTTGATTTAATTTGTTCGGATTATCTCTTGCTTATTTAGATTTATAGATATACAAATATAAATTATTATACACAATTATATATATCTATATTTCATCTATTTATTAATAAAAAGTCAATATTTAGACACCGAGACTATAGCGGAGATATTCCTCTTAAGTGAGAGAATTAGCCGAAAGAGTGCTCAAAGTCCTAAGTGGCCTTTTATTAATATTATTTATATAAATATTGAAAAATAGCTCATCACTTAAATACTGAAACAATTCGAAAATCTTTTCGACCGGTATTTAAAGTTATAAGTGATCTATTGAAAATATTTATATAAATATCAATTGTGAGACTATAAATTGGTCAGTAATTAGATACCGATACAATTTGGAGTTATTCCTTTTGAGCGAATTATCCAAACGGTTTTTAAAATCCTAAGTGGCCTTATTTATAGCTATTCACATAATAGATAGAATATATTATTATATATTCTTTGAGTGAAACAAATTTATTTGTTATATCAAGTATTGTTTAACTGATTCATTTATTGTACTTGATATCAGCTATCACAAGTATTTGATCATAAACTTATTTATTTATAAAATACTTGTTGCATAATATCTTTAATCCATAGAAACACATTCTTTATTATAAAGAATAAGCAATTCTTTATAAATCTGCATTAAACTATATATCTGCTTATATTGAAGCATTTGTTATCTAAGTTTTAAATTGATCTATCTGCTTAATGAAGAAGCACTTTCACATAAGTATAAAAGTTATACAAAGTTTTATAATCAAGTATAAATTTATATCCGCTTACATAGAAGCACATTTTATATAAAGGTCGTTGAACTTTTATATAATTACTTGATCTATAATTGCTATCTGCTTATTTAAGAAGCATATCTTTAATTAAATCTTTCTGTAAAAAGAAAAAGTGTAGAGTTAGTTAATTTTATGTACCTGTGAGAAAGACGAGTAATTCTTCGACCAAGACCAGAGTCTTAGAGAGGTCAGCTGGGAGTTGGGTCTCTAGTGTACTTGTGAGGTGAGGAAGAGGCTGCTGTTTCATGACCAGATCATAGAATAGAACTGAACTCAAAAGGAAGGAGCTGGGAGCCTGCTGTCCAAGATAGTTAGTTGAGAATAGTTGTAAGTTTGTCTATAAAACTTTGTAAATGCTTCTCCGCCTGTTGAACGAGTTTTTATTACTGATAGTAATAGGATCTCAAGTCCTGGCGAGGAGCTTGAGACTGGACATAGCAACATACCCGGGAAGTATGTTGTGAACCAGATAAATCTCTGCGCATTGTGTGATTGAATTTTTTACTGTCTTGTATATTAATTTCTAACACTGCAAATTAATTGTCTAAAAATTCAAAAAGGCCTAAGATAATTTTTTAATCTGTAATAATCTATTCAACCCCCCTTCTAGATTATTATTGGACTTTCACCTGGTTTCTATCTCTATAGAAATTCTCTAAGTACTCTCCCAAATCTTATGAAAGCATATGTAACCTTAATCCCTAATAAAACTCATCTTATTTATAAATGTAGGTAACCCTCCTAAACTATTTAGGAATAAAGTTTTATTTTAATTAAACTCTTTTAATTAATTAAACTCCTAATCCAATTAGGAATTTATGAGAGTACTTTTATTAATTAATTCTCAAAACCTTTTAGGAATTAAATAATAATAGTAATAATATTAATAAGACTTCATTTATTAATTTACTAGTAATTGTCCGTGCCTGAAGGCAAAGAATAACAAAAAAATTAGATTAAAATTCGAAAAATACTACATTACTTAAAGACTCTTTGTAACTTAAAATAACTTACAATCAGACATAACAATTATCATAATTAACCATATAACAACAATAATTAATACATACTCAATCATCAACACACATTCAACTATCAAAATATCAAGCTAGTCGTTACTAATTTTAAGAAATTTCGACAGAGTTTCCTTTAAAAATAGATATCCAGAAAAATCTAAACCTGTATACAAAACTTACAATCATCAATACATATCCAAACCACCAAAACAACCGCCATTTCATACCAAAAAAATATACACATGCATCCTATAGAGAAACAACTTCGTATTCTTTACAGATTACACCAAGTATCCTTCAATGTATACCTGAAAATATTTAAAATATAAAAATTATCGAAATATGTGAGTCAAAATAAAACAATTGCAAATCTAAAACATAAGACCCCTTACTTTAGACTAATTAGCAAATTTGACTCTCCTATTTATCATGTTTTTGCTAAAGTGTTCTTTATATTATTTTTTTTTGCACAACTGTTCCTCAAATATGCATTAGTTGTGCAAAAGTGTTCCTTCTCTATTTTTGGTCAATTTTCGTTATTCAAACCGTTAGTCAAATATTTTCCCAAAGTTTTATCATTTGCATTTATATATCCACTAAATATAAATATGTATATTATCATTTTTATTTAACTTGATCTAATTAATTAAATTATGAACTTGTGCGATAAATAACATAAATGTTAAAAAATAAATTCATACATTTTTTGTTAATTAAATTTCTCAAATATTAAAATTTCCGTAATGTACATTAAAACATAATTTTTTCTAATGTAAAAATAAAATTTTAATACCCATAAAAAGTGCAAATTAACACAAAAAATATATTTTTTTCTAAATATTAAAATTTACGTAAAACAAACTTAGAAAAAATTTATTACGAAACGAATCTTATATATCATATAAAAAAATATTAAAAATTATGTTAATTATCATATCTAGTATTTTAACTTTAGATATCACATCATGTCAACAATTAACCAATTTTCTAATTTGTTAACATTTATTCTATTTGATAAAGAAAAAGAAAAAAAGAAAAAAGAAAAAGAATATATTTAATTTTTTGATTTTGTAACCGTTGATATTTTTTATGTATTATACATTTTAAAATATGCATACTATAAAAAATTATTACAATTTAAAATAAAATATGAAAATATAAATTAATTAAGTAAATGGAGGAAGAGGGGAAGAGAGAAAGAAAAAGGAGAGAGGAGAGAGAAGAGAGAAAGAAAAGGAGGAGAGGACCGTTAGATGTTGAAGGCTTAATTGATTTGAGACCATCAGATGTTGAAGCCTTCATTGATTTGCGAGCTGCTCTGTTTTATATTATAGATATTTAATATTTCCAAAATATTAAATACTAAATATTAAGCTATTTAATTTATTCTATCACCATAGATTAAATTAAATACACTTAACTTATTATTACAATTATGTTATTTACTTCTTAAATAAATATTTTTCTTTTGTAGTGTAACCCTTTAGGTTCTCCATATTAAACCGGCTGTGAATAAATCAATTAGAACAATTATAATCTTATTTAAATAAATAAATTAAACTATTTAATTCATTTAAATAAATAATATTTATTCTACAATAAGGGTAAGCCCCCTTAGTGATCAACGACTTCCAGATAATATAGATTTCAACATTAATCACAAAAGAATATTTCCGTACAATTCAATCCTTCTACCATACAATGTCCCAATTAAATATAAGATTGCCAAGTCTTATTTTATTTAGTTGTATGCATTTCGATTCTCAAATGCACAACTCTAAATAATTCATTATGCCTTGGTCAAAGACTACTGAGTTGTCATTTATCAAATCACATAGGATATTCTCATCTTTTACTAGATGTAGTAGATTCTTTGTTGACCATTCACCTATCTCTATGTACAACTTATTATACCCAAGCATACCGTTTATTCTTTGAGATATACCCTAAAAGTGTTAAGGGACATGTCAAAGTATAATTCAGCATACACAAGATACTA
Organism: Aralia elata; assembly: GCA_034770075.1. Lineage (NCBI taxonomy): Eukaryota > Viridiplantae > Streptophyta > Magnoliopsida > Apiales > Araliaceae > Aralia > Aralia elata. Next base: position 71,102,777 of record CM068387.1, on the reverse strand, counting down.
TGATGATTTCAAGTCCAAGGATCACTTGTACTACTATCACTAGAGGAATTCCTATTGACAAACAAGTAAAACTCCATTAAGTATTCATTTAGCGAGTCACGTTCAGTGAACTTATTCTCCAATAAGCACCTACATACTTGCTTTAGTGTCTCCACACAAATGATTATGAGATCAATTATCCTCTTCTTAAGAGCAAGCAAAGTATGTACCAATCTATCAGGATTCACTAATCCCCTTTTAGTAATCCAACGATTAGGAACGATTTTAGTTTTAAGCTTTCTAAGAATTTAGATCTCATTAGCATGACCATCATCATAATTCTAAAAGTATTGTTCAAAACTATGGGTTTATCACATATAACATAACAACACCATGTAGATAAAGTAAAATGTCTTTAATAAATTAATTATTTTATTAATAAATGAATAAGATTACAAAGTATATGCTACATCATATCAAATATGATTAGCTTGCGTGCATACTACTTTCAGGAAATATACTTAGTAAGCATCATATTAAATCCAAGGGAAAGAATTGATGAAGACAAGAGTACACCTTCTTTCCAAACGACCTTTCTCTTGCCATGCTACAAGTTCATTACCAACAGCAGTACATTTTTCTGGCTTCCAACCAGATAAACCTAACTACCTAACTGACGAATGCCCACCACGAGAGCCCCGATTGGATCATTCCAAGAGCTAACATTTTTTAATTTCACATTCTCTACAAGCTTACGAGCTCCTCCCACAGCTTCAATTGCATTAAGAAACCTATGGAAATCAGTCCCTTCAAAATCCATTATCCCTAATAAAATAACTCAAATGATGATACACATTGCATCCGAATTAATTTAAGTTATATGCAAACAGTTAAGCAAGTCAACCTGGGGTAACTAACTGTCAGTTGAGTAACTAAGATGTATATGGTCATTATCAATGGAAATTATGTAATCAATTTTGCAACAATAATACAATTTTAGATAATAGTATATGGACGATTAGCGGATGTTGCATTTCTAGACTGTACACCAATGTTTCTATTTCTGTTCCATTCAAAGCGTGTATTCCATCCACAAAAATATATTAAATTATATTTGAATATTTACAGCGTAGAGCATAAATTTCAACTTCAAGTGCAAGCGGGAGTTTCGCAATTTCGAGTGGTAATTTAAGATATAATTAATGGGCCCATTCTAATAAGTGCCCTTTTTAAACAATAAGAAATTAAGTGATTAACATGGTAATATTACACTAGTTTCGACTTTTGTGTAGACTTGCATTCAAGTCTTATAGTGTGCATTTGGCTTTCCATAAGTTGTTTGCGTTACTGTGCTCTACACAGATTGTGCATAATAATGCATCATCATCTGTCTCTGTAGGAGCGAGTGAGGTTCACACATGACGGTCCAGTGTTAGAAAATGATATATAGACGATAGTTGGATATATTCTCTAAAGCTTACATTTTAAGAATAATTGACAACTTAAAACAACTTATGTAACATTTTTTATCCCGGGTAAGAAACCTCAAAAGATGTTCATGTACTTTAATCCAGTAGAGAAAACCATAAGTATTGCTCGAGAGATTTCTACCTCATAATATCAGAACAAGTCAACGTTATAGGGCATAGAAGGATAACAACTCCTTGCACATAAACATCAAGTATTTTGCCTGATTAGGGTTGAAACGTATCTACAAGAACAACACTAAAAAAAATTCTCCTGAAAATTCACAGTGGAGGACCATATAGCGATATTCAAGGTCTTCATGTTGAGTTTGGGAGGGATAAGATGGCACTTGGGCATTAGGGGTTGTTCACAGGTCAATTTTATGTTACATTCGAGATATTGTTCTACTTTTCAAATTTCATTCTATTTAGTGGTTTTTCCTTATTGTTTTGTGTTAAAGTTACATCTCGTAGAAAGCAAACTATTACATATATGTTAGTAAAGAAAGATCACGGCTAATTTTACATCAATCTATGAAAGAAAGACGCATAAAAATCATCATATAATCATTCAATTACATATATTCCTACTTGATATGGAAAACTAAATATCTGATGTTGATATTGAGATACATTTCAATCACAGGGACAAACATACTAGCACTAATCTGCTGGCAGATATAGTTGTTGGACAGCAAATCTGAGAAAACGTTAAGAACAGAAAATGTTTGAATTTGTGTTTGCAATTATAGTACATTGAATATAGAATTGCAGAACAAATTTAAATAAGAAAAACAACAGTAGCAACCCAATAATAGGTGCAACTTTTCTAAGGAATTGTTTTGATTGCAAAGTAGCAACAGTAATTCAAGCGCATTAAGAAAAGGTACCTCTAGATACTTCATAATTATACGATATTGATAAGATATCATCAAGGAAAATTGTAAGTATGAGCACAACTGTGCATTTATATATTTAAGACATTGAGTCTTTTATTAGGGTTCTATAGGTGCCAAATAAGTGTGAAGTTTTTCAATTTGATAATAGTGCAACCAACATTTAGGTGAGAAAGTTCTAATTTCTTTGATAATAATTAAATTATGGAGCTAATGGATTCATGCTGCAACAAAAACAGTTGAAACTTGAAAGTGGTGGTTTTTCTTCTATAATCTCCACAGGAAGACGAGATATCTTCTCTGAGGCAATTATATAGAATACCTGCTCAAAAGAATAAATGAATAGTCCTCGAGTCCAATCCCACAAAGATGCCACTGTGTAAAATCCATTATTGAGAATGAATAATCAGTTGTATTTTGAAAACCATCAGATTTAGAGAAAAAAAAATAGTTACAACTGAGTAACTATTTTACTAGGAATGAGATGTTCTATTTGCTTTGTCAAGGACCCCCCCAATATGCATAGTGAAACACTACCATATCAATCCCATTCATCCAGTCTGTACATGTAATATTGTAGGCATCTAATTAAAACTTTTATTGCTAACAAACTGAGTATTTGCTTATAATCAAAACTAAAGAACAGCATAATGTCTCTGTGTAATTAGTGAAAGAGCATAATAACTATCACTTAGAGTATGTATTGCAAAGATATAATTGCTAGCCATACAAGCCAATAGTCACATTCATTATGAGATAAGGTCCATAAGGAGAGCTAATTGTAAGGTTTTGTTAGGTTGACCAAGAATGTGAAGCTTTTCTACTTTAATTCAAATCAATTGCATCTACTAGCAAGTAATCCATCTGTCTATAGACATAGTTTAAGGTTAAAGAAATTGACCAACTTGTGTCCTTTATACCACTCCTATAATATAAATGTGCATTGGCAATATAGTGTGGACCTTATACTTTTATCCATGTACTTTGAACAAACAATATGGTTCATATATATTAAGTTGTAACGGTTTTGTAATAAATACAAACATTTTGCTACATCTTAAAAGGAAAGTTTAGAACTAATTTGGCCCAGATGGAGTGTTGTTTATCAAAACTAAGAAGTTAAAATTTGCATAGAAAATAGCCAACAATATGTGAGGCTAAAAACAAAGTTATATGGAGTATAAAATTTTAAAATTAAAACATCAATCTTGTGTTTATAAGTTATTTTACTAATTATGGTAATCGTAAAGGGACCTAAAAGTCGTGTGTCAATCAAAGGTCCTGTGGTGATCAAACAACTAGCCAAGAGATAGAATATTTCACTAATGTAGAAAAGGATTCTCTGGGACAATCTCTTGCAGCATATATTAGGGAGTATTATTTTGATTCATACCATAGTTCTATAAGAATTACTACAAACGTAAATTAAAGAGTGACAGATATATAACTAACAACCATATATAAAACCAAAACAACTTTGTAAGTCAAGGTGATCAAAAGTTTAAGAATGAGATATAGTAGACCTTCCAGCATTGAAAAAATCTTTTAGTTCATGATGAAATATCTTGAATTGTTCTACAAATGCGTCATTATATTCTCCAGGATTTTTGGTAATTCTTGCAAGCATAGCTTGTGTAGCAACTAAATCTTCAGCGCCAGCATTGCGATGTAGCTTGTTTTGTATTGTATACTTGATTTCTTGCTGAATTGCAGGAATATAAATAATTAATGCAAACTTTTATGAGAAAAGAAATAGGAAAGAATCAATTTAGCAAGTTTATGCGATTATAACCTTAAGGTCATGAGGGATATCATTTCTATGAGCAATGTCCCTAATACGTGTTAGAGGAACAGATGCAGTGAATTCTGCCTTAAAAGATGGCAAACATGGATGGATCTTGCGGATGACCAATACTTCCCATATCATCAGTAAGAACATGCAGTGAATGACAACAATTTCTAAGTAAGCAACAATTATTAGAATACATGTTTCAAAGAACAGAAGAAATGCTAGCAGCCTAGCATATTAAGTGCAATGCCTCTTTTGGCCAGTGGGGGAAATAACTGGTCCCAGTTCAGAAGATTTTCCTGTCACTGCTTTGCAATCATAAAGAGATTTCCTGTCAACTTGGTTTGAAGACTTTGTGATTTTGCAAACAACAGAGGACCTTCACTTCTAGTATATATAGCAATTGATTTTTCCATTCCTAATAGCTCGCAAGTTATTACTGAAAGTATAATATGGTTATTGTTGTACGTGGTGCTTCCAGAGGACCAGTTTGCCTCACAATTCCAATAAATTATTTTATGATAGGTGCAACATTCTATCTTTGATTCCCCATAACTTTAAAACTCGATGACGAGTTTTCTCAATGTTGGAGAACGATAAGGAATACACCAACGAAAAAATTGTGAAAAGAGGAATGACACATAATTAGGCTTAGAATATTTTATCGATTCATACTTCAATTATGTTTGATTGTTAAGTTTATAAATATAAAATTATTCTAGTTGTAGGTTATTTCAGTCAACTATAGTTCAATTGTTGGAGTTCACCTCCTAGTTCAATTCTTCTTCTTCTTCTTCTTCTTCTTCTTCTTCTTATTAACCTGTTATACTAAAAATAACAGGTTATTTCAGTCAACTATAGTTCAATTGTCTTAGTCTGGCTTTACTAAAAATGCTTCTGATCGTGCCTTTGCTTCTGGACAGAAGTTGGTTAAGCAGGGGAAGAAATTAGTTTCATTTTCAGAAAATGTGGATGAAAGTGGAGAATTTTCATGACTTGGTAAGGGATTGGTGGCAAGGGGTATCTGAGGGAGGGTTCTCCCGACTATATTTTGGCTTACAAGCTTACAAGGTTGAAAGAGGACTTATTCGAGGGAATAAGAAAGTGTTTGGTAAGGTTAAAGTGAGGTTGAATTTGGCTCTTAACTAGATGCTGACAATCGATGAGAAGGGTTTGCACGGCTTGTCTGGGGGGGGGGGGGGAATTAGGAGATTGGAGCTTAAGTGGGAGGTTGACCGTTAATTCTGGGGAAAGAATTCACGGGCTCAAGTAACTTGGAGGGTGAATTTAACATGTGCTTAAACATTACAAATTTAATGATAAATCACTTGAGGTGAAGTGTCCTTCCTACTAGAAATTCTTTCCAATTCGCGAAATATAAGCCTAGAAATATCGGCATGCTTGTTGGACCGGTGATGACCTCCACCTTCAAAGCAAGGAATTTGCCCGGTGTTTATCCACTGCACATAAGGATTAAAATATAAGAAGGGTATGGAAGAATAATAAAACCAACTCGTACAGATAATCAATAAACCTTTAGATAGATAGCTGAATATATGAGAGCCTCCAAAACGTGCGCACCCTCGAGACTTTCAACTACTAGCTCACGAACAACATCAAGCTGCACCAGTAAAAGAGATTAAAAATGAAAGAAAGTTAGTATGAATGTATGATAAAAAAAAACAAACAAATAAATAAAAGCTCTACAATTTGAGATATTATTGCTGAACTTTCATACTAACTCAACAAAGAATAAGATCATAGAAGAGAGAAATTTAATTTTTTTGGATCAGAGTAGGTCCACCTAGAAAGCTTATTTGGGTGTTCTTGAGTTTAGTTTGTTGTTATTAATAGTATCTATGTTTTAGGAGTTTTAGAATGGTACTAGAGTAGTCTAATATTTGAAGTCAATGTTATTTCAGTCCCTAGAAGGGTTAAGAGTCTTTAAGTATTTCAAGGTAACCATTAAATCTAGTTCACAGTCACCAGTAAGAGCTAAGTTTTAAGGTCTACATTTATTGCCTAGGTTCAGAAAATTCTAATTTCTATACTTATGATAGAAGTTTTCATGTAATTTTTTGAAGGAAGCATTGAATAATCATGATTTTTAAGTTATTCTCTAGTTTATCCAGCTTTAATAGGTGAATGTTTTAAGATCAGGTCTTGTTTTAGCATCAAGTTAATGAGATGGACTCCACCCCCCCTTTCAATTTTCAACTCATCTATATGCAGTGCTACGTCATTAATATTTAGCAGGTATAGCATTTCTCAATGGAGGCTTTCTTGTGTAGTTACTAGTTAAAGGGTTACTCAAGTTGCACGAGGGAGGGGGTTATTATGGACTATTTCGAGGAAAGAAAAGTGAAGGCATTTTGAAGAAATGGAGCTTCCTTCTCTAAAGATCCAATACTTGTTCCTAAGTCTATATTTATTTGAATTAAGGTGTTTATGGGTTTTGTGGTATTTATCTATCTATTTATTTATTATTATTTTTTTTTTGTGGATTCTCAGGAGAAATTGTGATCTTTATAGAGTCAAAAGCTTTTAGGCAAGTGTTCTTACTCTAAGATGCCTATTTGTTGAGTGTGGATCTTTTAGGTACAAGTCTTTTCAGGTTAATATAAGCATATAGAGGCTTTTTTTGCACATTGTGTAGACATGATTGAGCCCATCTGGCATTTTCCTTTAGTACAATATGCTTCGTTTGCCAAATAAAAAATATAGAAAAAAAGATGTAAAAGATGAATAGTCCTTGAATATTTAAGTCAAGAACTAACTTGAGATAGTCGCGAAGTGTGATACCAACATACGTGCAAAAGAAGTGTATAGTGGCTCCTATTATATGTAATATTTATGTTCAATATCTGCACTGGAAAATGGCCCCACATAAAATGATATTGATGTCGGAAGCCCCTCACACGCACACACATAGAGAGGAAGAGAAATTGAAATGTTAGTAAATTTACTGCATTTTCACTTCAAGGTCCCCTATTTCCAAACCAAAACATTAATTATGCTAGTTTCTTTCTAAAGCTCTTTTGTTATGTGAGTAGTTGAAACATGGCATGGCAATGGTTTAATTTAAACGGATGAAATCAAACATGCATATAAGGACAACTATGACAAAGCATCTCCAAAGAAAGAATGAGAATTTTGAAAGACAAATTGTGAAAGGAAGAAGAAAAGTTTTAGAATAGTAATTACAGAAAATATATGTTCATAATGCATATAATTGGTGTCCAAAATATTATTTACTCTATAAAGCTGAATAAAATATAAGTACCAGACTTTCAACATGACCATTTTCCTTTAATATGGCAAATCGGATAGCAGGAAACAGGCTCTGATGTCTAATCATAATTATAACCCACAATTTCTATATCCTATAAACAATTTATATGGAAAACCATAAGTAATATGGACCAATGGTACAAGTCCAAAGCAGAAAATGGCGGAAACACACACAAAGAGAGAGAGCAGTTTAAGTACATAGTTGATAGTGGTATCTTTTGCCATCAATTCTGGGCATTCCGATCACCCTCCACTAACTTTAGAGCGATCCCTTCAAGCCTTGATGTGTCCCACTTTCTTTCTCTTTTTCTGTCCCGGTGCTCATTCGATCGCATGAAAGATACAGCCGTACCTTGCCACGGATCCACAAAAGGACTTGTCACCTCCTCCACATGTGCAGACCCATTATGATGTACATTCCCCACTTCTTCCTCAACCACTTCTGAATCCACTGGTGATAAATCTACAGCCTCAGTGGTTCTGTTCCATTGACAAACATCTCAAACCTCCCTTGTTTTGGCAGCTTCAGGACCCGGTTATCACCGCCTTCCCAAACCATACTATCATCCGTCCTCATAATTACAAATTTGTACTACTCACCCCCTTTTAGTTCAAACTCAGAAACCCATCCGTTCTCCATCCAATTCATTGCCTTTTTCTTCTTCCATGATTCAAATTCTTCTTATCGTCAGAGGATGATGAGTAGTAGCAGAGGAGTAGAAGCAGAGCATGGAGTTGGGATAAGTATAGATACAAATGTATAGATATAGAGAGAGAAAGCGGGGTAGAGGGATATTTAGTTGACACGTAGAAAAATTAACGTATGGACATAGGTGTATGTATTGCTAGCATATTTGCCTTCTTAGAGCCTGCCAATATTTTTATTTTTTAAACATGAATGATGTTTTCAAGAGCGAGGTATTTTTGAAAAAAAAAACACTTCTATCAAAAAAGCCAATTAGTAGTTTCTGAGTGTCTCTCCCCCTACCCTCGGGCCCTTCTTACAATCAAGATAATTTTTGTTTAACAAAAGAAAATTTTATTTAAAAATTCAAAATATACCGTGATTCATTATGGATTAGTACTATAAAGGTAAAATTTTGTACCGAGAACCTTTGATTTTAGTGGTATTTTAGGCCTCTTGCCACACAAGAGATCTTATGTTTGAATCCTCCTCAAATTAACAAAAGAAAATAAAATAAAAAGTAAAATTTTGTACGTTTTTTCAAATTTGTTGAAATTGATATTTATTCAATTGTTTCTCAAAGTGTGGTAAGGTTTGTGGGGGCACGCATAATTGATATGTATTGCGTACTTGGTTCACAATATAAAATATTTCATTTATTATACTCCATTCGTTTCAGGATAAAAGTCTTTCATTGACTTTTTGTATGTAATTGAAAATAGTAGCATCTGTTGCATGTCCAATTGTCCAAGGTTGAGCTATGCTTTTCAATGCAAACAAATATACACTAACTAAAATTAATCAAGTTGTATAGAGCCGAAGGATAAAACCTGTATTGTACTTCGGAATGATTTTACTAGTACTTCTCTTCGGTTACAACATAGGGCCATGCTAATCTCCAGTGGGCTTTAGAAGTTGTAAGTACCATACTTAGGCAGCCCCTTCCATTAAAGGAACCCAAATGTCCAATTAATATTTGCTGACCCGGCCCAAGGGAAAGTGATGTCAGAATTTAGTATTTTGTTGATTGGAAAATTGATGCGGTTGATGAGCAAGCATGTCAGTTTATGGAAAGATTTGATAAATTATGGAAAGATTTGATCAAGTGGCAATTTGGTAATTTCTGTCAAGTTTGGAGTATCGGATTTTGACGTTTTCGGAGCCTAATTTCATTAGAAACGGGTCAACGGTCAAAAGTGTGAAGCGCTTTGCTCGTGAGTTGTAGGGTTTTTTGGTCAAATTCCATCGTTTAGGCCTTCAAAATTGCATTTTATTGTTTTCGGGTTATTTTTGTAATTTTTTTATTAGTTATTCTTTTCCGTTTGGGATTCTGCTATTAGGGTTTTGCTATTTAAGTGTTTATTATGATGGGATTGAGCAGTTTTGATGAATAATAAGATTTCTTTATTTACCAAAATTCTCTGAATTAGAATTTTGTTGCCTATTTCCTGGAATTCGTAGAATCAACAGGTTGTAGAAGGTTATCGTTGGTAATCGTGCGCGATTCAACAATTGATAACGATTTTTCGCTTACTTCCGCTACGTCAGTTGGTATCAAAGCCAGAGCCATATTCATCATGCTGCCCCGTAGAGTGCAACGTATGGATGAAGTTTATGGGCGTGAGGATCTGCAGCGCCTTGAGCAGCGGTTCGAGCAGTGAATCGAAGAATTGATGGAACAGGGGATGAACATTATGACGGATCGACTGACACTACGGATGGGTGAGTTATTGGCAAACCAAAATAGGGCACTTCCAAATCAGGAGAGGAACCCTACTTATAATGATCGGAGGAATCCTTTCGCAGCAGAGAATGATGACGATAATGACTTTGATGTTGATTATGAGGAGGCACCTCGTGGGCGTCGTCGACCATATGCAGTGGAGGATGATAGGAGACGTTGGGAGACTGGTATGAGGACTGAGATTCCTGAATTTCGTGGTACCCTCCAGCCTGAAGAATTCATTGACTGGCTGGCCACGATAGAAGAGATTCTGGAATTTAAGGGTGTCCCTGATGATAAACGAGTACCCTTGGTTGCTACCAGACTCAGAGATAGAGCAATGGCGTGGTGGCAGCAACTCAAACAAATGAGGGTTCAATTGGGGAAATCAAAAATTACAAACTGGGAGAAGATGAAGAAACAGTTGCGGGCGGCGTTTCTACCTTATAATTATCAGCGATTAATGTACCAGCGGTTGCAGAATTTAAAACAAGGAGGTCGTACAGTTGATGAATACACAATTGAATTCTATTAGCTGATTACTCGGAACGAGGTGCATGAGACAGAAGACCAGTTGGTAGCCCGTTATACTAGGGGATTACGAGAACAAATTAAAGAGACAATCAACAGGCGAGGTTGAGAAGAGGCATCTTGGTGGTTTTGGACAATATTCTGGTATTGGGAATTCAGGAGGCGGTGTTAATAATGGTCGTTCAGGCGAGGTTGCTGCCGTGTGGACAATAGCCAAAACGGGAACAACAACAAATAATAACAGGAGAATTGGTCCAGTAAGTGGTATCAAGTGTTTTGCATGTGGTGAACCGGGGCACAGGCAAACTGATTGCAAGAAGACCAGAAAAAGGGCGATGTTTGCTGAAACAGATGAGGGTGATGCTATTGATGATGAAGCCCTGTTGACTAGTGAACCGATCTTTGATTCAGAAGGTCTGGATAAGGAGATGGTGACTGGTGATGTTGGGACTGCATTAGTAGTGAGAAGGTCCTGCCTTACACCTAGGGTTGTTGATGATGATTGGCTGCGAAACAATATTTTTCAGTCAACCTGTACTGTAAAAGGGAAGGTGTGTAAGTTTAAGATTGACGCGGGTAGTTGTGAAAATATAATTTCAGCAGAGGCAGTTCGAAAGGTGTGATGTAGTAGCAATGGATGCGTGCCACCTACTGTTGGGACGACCTTGGCAATTTGATAGAGAGGTGGTTCATAATGGTAAAACAAATACATATAGTTTTGTGTTCGAGGGGGTAAAGATTGTGTTAGTGCCCAAGCGGGAAGAAAATAAAGGCAGTGCTAGTTTGTTGACTTTAGCACAGTTTGAGGAGGCGGTGCAGGAGACAGAAATAGTGTATGCCTTAATCGGGAGGATGGTTAACAAGGATGTAGAGGTTCCTGATGTAGTCAAACCAATTCTAGATGAGTTCAGTGATGTATTTCCAGAGGAACTGCCTAAAGGATTACCCCCAATGCGTGACATACAACATCAGATTGACTTGGAGCCCGGAGCATCATTACCCAATCGCCCGTATTACAGGATGAGTCCTGGAGAGCATGAAGAATTAAGGAAACAGGTGGAAGAGTTACTGGCCAAGGGCTACATCCGGGAAAGCTTGAGTCCCTGTGCGGTACCAGCCCTTCTGACTCCAAAGAAAGATGATACTTGGCGGATGTGTATCGACAGTAGAGCCATCAACAAAATAACGGTCACGTATAGTTTTCCTATTCCACGCTTAGATGACCTGCTGGATCAGATTAGTGGGCTACTGTTTTTACTAAATTAGATTTAAAGCGTGGGTACCATCAACTCCGAATTCGAGCTGGCGATGAATGGAAGACCACTTTTAAGACTAGGGAGGGATTGTACGAGTGGATGGTCATGCCGTTTGGATTGTCCAATGCACCTAGCACCTTTATGAGTGTTATGAACCAGGTTTTGAGGCCTTTCATTGGTAAGTGTGTTGTCGTGTATTTCGATGACATTCTAATATACAATGCTAATCCGAGCGAGCATCTTAGTCAATTACGAGAAGTTCTTCATGTGCTGCGTCGGGAGAAACTGTATGTTGCAGCTAAAAAGTGTGTCTTTTTGACACCTAGGGTACTGTTTCTTAGATACATAGTGTCTGATGTATGGCTGCAGGTAGATGAGTCCAAAGTCGAGGCTGTGAAGCATTGGCCACGACCCAGTACCTTGACTGAAGTTAGGAGCTTCCATGGGTTGACATCCTTTTATCGGCGCTTTATTCCACACTTTAGTAACATTATGGCTCCTATTACTGATTTATATGAAGCAGGATGGGAAATTTGCTTGGACTGGTGAAGCGGATGAGGCGTTTGAGCTGATTAAACACCACCTTACAACAGCTCCTATGTTAGTTTTATCGGATTTCCATCAACCTTTTGAGTTGCACTCTGATACTTCCAAAATGGGAATTGGGGCTGTTTTGAGTCAAAATAACAGGTCAGTGGCATATTTTAGTGAAAAGTTGTCGGGTGCCAAGTTACGTTATAGCACTTATGATGTTGAGTTTTATGCTGTGGTTCAGGCTATTAAGCATTGGCGCCATTATTTGTTTCAGCGGGAGTTTATTTTGTATACTGATCATGAGGCTTTAAAACATTTGCACAGTCAAGATAAAGTTTCTGCTAGACATGCGAGCTGGGTTGCCTACCTCCAAAGGTTCACTTTCGTGGTGAAACACAAGTTCGGCGTTACCAATAGAGTGGCTGATGCTTTGAGCAGGCGCAAGGGGCTGTTAACTCAACTTTCTGTGGAGGTACCTGGGTTTGATTTATTTGCTGAATTATTTGAAATTGATCCGTATTTTTTCGGTATTTTGGCAAAGGTTCGGGCCGGAGAGAGGACAGATTTCCATTTACATGATGGATTTTTATTTAAAGATAATCAACTATGTGTTCCAGATTGTAGTTTGCGGTTAAAGATTCTTAAGGAGCTGCATGGCGAGGGACATGTGGGGAGAGACAGGACCTTACAGTTAGTACAGTCTACTTACTTTTGGCCTACTATTCGGAAGGAGGTTGAAAAATTGGTGCAACGTTGTCGGGTTTGCCAAGTCTCTAAGGGAACAACAACTAATGCAGGTTTATATATGCCTCTACTAGTTCCATCTCAGCCATGGGTTGACATCAGTATGGATTTTGTGCTTGGTTTGCCACGTACACAGCGAGGTAATGATTCTATTTATGTAGTAGTTGATCGTTTTTCTAAGATGATGCACTTTATTCCATGTAAGAAGACCACAGATGTTGTTCGTGTTGCTCAATTGTTCTTTAGGGAGATTTATAGGTTGCACGGTTTACCGGTGTCTATTGTGTCTGACCGTGATACTCGGTTTCTTAGCCATTTTTGGCATAGTTTGTGGAAGATGGTGAACACACAGTTGAATTTTAGTAGTGCCTACCACCCGCAGACGGATGGGCAGACTGAAGTGGTGAATCGGTCTTTAGGCAATTTGCTGAGGTGTTTGGTTGGCAAACATGTGAAGGGTTAGGATTTGAAGCTATGTCAGGCCGAGTTTGCCCATAATCATGCAGTTAACAGGAGTACTGGCTTTAGTCCCTTTGTAGTAGTGTATTCTGTTACTCCTAGGGGACCACTTGATTTGTTGCCCTTACCAACAAAGACGCGAATTCATGGGACCGCAGAGACTTTTGTGACTGGATTGCAGGAGGTGCACAGGGCTGTCCATGACAATCTGCTGCAGGCTGCGAGCAAGTATTAACACGCTGCTGATAAGAAACGGTGTCATGTTGAGTTCGACGTGGGCGATTTTGTGTGGGTTATTCTTACTAAGGATAGATTTTCTGCGAATGACTATAATAAGTTGTCTTCCAAGAAGATTGGGCCGGTGAAAATCATTGAGAAGATCAATCCTAATGCATATCGTTTACGACTGCCAAGTCATATTCGTACCGCGCCTATTTTTAATGTCAAACATTTGATTCCTTACACCGGTGATTCTTCTGATGATGACAATTCGAGGGCGAATTCTGTCCACCCTGGGGAGAATGATGCGGTTGATGAGCAAGCATGTCAATTTATGAAAAGATTTGATAAATTATGGAAATATTTGATCTAGTGATAATTTGGTAATTTCTGTCAAGCTTGGAGTATCGGATTTTGACGTTTTCGGAGCCTAATTTCATTGGAAACGGGTCAACGGTCAAAAGTCACTTGTGAGCTGTAGGGGCTTTTGGTCAAATTCCATCGTTTAGGTCTTCAAAATTGCATTTTATTGTTTTCGGGTTATTTTTGTAATTTTCTTTATTAGTTTTTCTTTTCCGTTTGAGATTCTGCTATTAGGGTTTTGCTATTTAAGTGTTTGTTATGATGGGATTGAGCAGTTTTGATGAATAATAAGATTTCTTTATTTACCAAAATTCTCTGAATTAGAATTTTGTTGCCTATTTCCTGGAATTCGTAGAATCAACAGGTTGTAGAAGGTTATCGTTGGTAATCGTGCGCGATTCAACAATTGATAACAATTTTTCGCTTACTTCCGCTACGTCAAAAATTCATGTCTTGTGCTGAAAATAATATTTTTCTAATACTGGAAATATAATTCCCATTTGATATCACCTTTTGAAGTTATTCCATGTGATATAAAACCTTTATTGAATACTAGTATCCGGTGTTATACGTATTGCGTGTATAAATTATTTGAGATAAAATTAGAACTTTATAAATTTGAAAAATTAAATAAAAAGATATAAAAGGTATAAATTAAAACAGAAAACATAGTAATACATACTAAAATTATAGAGATAAAAGAAGAGAAAAAAAAACGTAATACAAAATTACCAAACTTTCGCCAAAAACTTTATAACATAGATAGATATTAATGACACAAGAAAAGGTCCACTAAACTTTAGTAGGTCATGTTCTGTAATTGACCAAGAGTAATAAATAAGGAAAAGTGATTGGGGTTTCTGTGAATATAGGAGAATAAATAAGAAAAGGTGGGAGCAGTTGGAGACTAGTGGTTTGCACAGCTTTGCATTGAGTGGTTCACCAAAAATGCCGTTTGTTAATTTGTATTAATGATTTTTTAAAGTTAATTTAAGTAATTTTCAAACTCCTTCAAATTGACATAAATTTTTAGTTTTCTTTTTTAAATAAATGAAATTTGTATTATCTCTAAAAGTTTTCTTCTCTTTAAATCTCTATCCCCACTATTCTCCTCCGTTTCCGTATTTAGTATTTGAAATTTAGTCCAATGGAGTTGATATATATATATATATAGTGATAAATGATGTAGAGAGAAAGGGAAAAGAAAATATAATGTAAGTAGAACTGGATCAATACTTAGCAGCCAATTAAGCATATAAAAAAGTGAATACATTTTTAAAAAAAAATAATAATTGAAGATTAATTAAAGATATGCAACATATATAGAATAGAATATAAGTTTTGAGCTTAGAGAGATTATTACACAAACAAATGAAAGATGAAATTAAACACCAACAAGCAAAACGAACAAATTGTCCTTTTATGCATTATCTCCATTCTCCAAAAACAAGTCAGAACTTGTTAATTAACAATACCAAGAATATATGGGATGGCTTCTTCACCTGAAATCCAATAATAATAAGAAATTAATAAGAAATAATACAATTAAGTTACCAAAATTAATTAAAGGGACGGACGGATGACGTAATTAATTAAGGGCTAGCTTGTGCAGTTACCTGAATTAATAATATAAGTTAGTTTCCCCGGCCCTTCCTCAATTCATTAATTCATAAATTTTAATGAAAGGGATGTGACGGAGTTTGTGAAAGTCGTGTCCTTCTACACCATCGCCTGTCACTCCAACCCTATCATTGAATGCTTTAGGCATCCGCGAAATTATTAATTCTCGAAGGGACGTGATGAATTTCAATCCCTCTGGAAGCATCTCCAATTTCTTACATTCAATAATCGTTAATTTAGAAAGATTGGGCATGGCTCCTTCATCCACCCTCCACTTTTCTAACTTCTCTACATCCCAAAGCTTAAGATATATGAGTTGAGGGAAATTGTGCGTCGTGCATACAAATTCATTCCCTGCAAAGCAATTACCACTTAATTCCAGTCTTTGTAGGTTGGGAAGCTTCTCTAGTAACACCATTGTGTCTGCCTCAAAATTACAATCACTTAAACATATACAAGTGAGGCTTTGAGAGAGACGTGGTTGTTCAGGTATCATGTAATTGCCTCTTCTATCCCCAGATATCGTTAACTCATTTAGATTGTCACACTCTAACAATTGAATCAAATCATAACTATGACACACAATTTGAAGGGATGTGTACCGTGGGTGGTGCAAGTCTGAGTTGACGAAATTCATCACCCCTTCTTGTTCCTCGAGACTATTTGTCCTTGCCTCAATTAGTACTTGAAGATTGGTTAGTTTCATGAGATCGTTCGCTTCAAATGTGCTCGCATCAAAATTCTCTAATAACTCCAACTCCTTGAGGCCATCAAATCTCAATTTCTTATTTACGTTCCTGACAAAGATGGGAAGATAAAGATGCTTCAAACGTTTCATCTTCCATAACACATTGTGTATGATAAGACCATCTTGATCAATATATACCCTTAAATCAAGCGTTTCCAAGTATCTCAAGTCCCCTATACATGATGGCAACTCCTCCAATCTACAATCATTCAAACTCAAATACCTCAAGTGAATGAGTTCAACTATTTCTCGAGGTAACTTTCCCTCTCTGAACTTAAATCCGTCGAGCTTCAAAACTCTAACCAACTTAAAATCTTTGAGATTGTGTACTTTTTCTGGAAGATCAAATGCGTTTAAGAATAAAAGTGATCGAATCTGTCCAACCATATATTGTTGCTCCAAGGCAATATTGTCAACTTTATCGGCATTGTATATTGCAAGTCTACGTGCTTCCATACCGAGTGTGTTAACCGAATGATATAATTGATCATTATGTGCATCTCGGAAATCAACGATCTTGATCTTAAGAATATCTTCCTCTTTTCCTTTCGACAAACATAGGTCTCGAATAACGTCATGAAGGCGACATGATCGAACATTTAACCATGGATCTAGTGAAATATTCAAACCTCGTTCATCCACTAGTTCAAGTTGAATCAGACTCCTTTGTGCGAGTTCAACTAAATACCGTTCTGCAACATCCATAAGCATTTCTCCTTTTGCTTTTTGGACTGAAGGTATCATACCTTCTGCAATCCATAGTAGGTACAATGCGCTAGTCTGTATCTCCTCATCCTCCTTAAAACTTCCCAAATAAAGAAATAGTTGTTTCAAACGAAAAGGCAGATCATCATAGCTTAAACCTAAAATATGCATTACTCCACCTTCTCCTTCTCTACTTAAGTTTGAAGCAATATCTTTATTCACCATCTCCCATTCCCTTAGTGAATTTTTGTTTTTCAAAAGCCCTCCAAGGGCTGAGATGGCTAAAGGTAGACCTTGACATTGTTGAACCATATCCCTCCCTAGTTTTTCTTTCTTTGGTTCGACTCTAATTTCTGCAAAAAATAAAAATAAAAACAAATAAAAAATAAAATCATGAGACAAGTCCATTGGGATAATAAAAATAATTTCTTATTCATTGCAACAATGAATTAGGAATAAGATGAAGGCACAACTTTTTTTTTCATTGTTTTTGACAATACATTTATCTAGGAGCTTTTCTTTATTTATTGACATCTTTGTGACGAAGTTTAAGAACAATATATACCTTACAACTATGAATACTTCGTTTCACTGTAACCAATGATATCTAGAAATTAACTTTGAAATTTCTTTGTTAACTTGATTTTTTGGGTGTTGAATTGTAGTTTGATTTCTTTTATTTTTATGGTAAAGTTGTAGGTTCTAACATATACACTTGCTACAATTTTTGGAAAATATGCTTTAAATTCGACCTGATCATCAACTTAGAGAGTATACCCAGCAGTTCAGGACATACTAGTCATATAATAATCAAATATAAAATATGTCCAAATGAACTATTTTATATATAGTATACCCAAATAGAAATCAAAAGTATGTTTATGCAACTATAATTTAATTGGGTGATGTGGTTATCCCTCTTTCTAAATTCCCGTAATTTATAGAACGTTAGGAAAAAAAAAAAAAGCACCATAATATTGTAATACTATTAAATGTGTAGTGTTAAGCATTAACATGAAGTTGTTTTGGATCGGTTCTGGTATACCTGAACTCATGGACGGATCAAGAATTTGCATATGATATATGGATTTAAAATTATTAATAGAAAAAGGTATATAATAACATGAATCTTGAAAAAATAACCAAAATATATAGATAAATATTATTTGTCAAAAAATAGTTATAAATGCCATCTATTGTTCCAAAATTAGAGAATTTTTAGTTTTAAATTATAAAGTGACATAAAATTCATAATTTACTTTACTATATTTTAGCTAGTTTGAATATTATAATGCCACCACTAATATACTTATACCAAATGTTAAGCATGTGTTTGAAAAAAACAAAGTATCATAAAGATCATCGGTTTAGAAATTTATCTATAATTTTGGACTAGGAAAAAAAAATTGTCTAAAATTTTCTTTCATCTAAAACTAGGCAAATACTCTTATTTTATTTTCTTATTCTTCTTTTCGTTTTCCTATTTTTTGCAAATATTCTGGGTGGAGACCAAAATACCAAGGCATTAATTAATTGCATCAAGCTAACGAGTCAACTTTTTCAAGTACTTTTTTTTGGGGGCAACCCGTATATAAAATAAGACTCGATCACAAAAAATTCAATGAACTTTACTCTTTGTTTCAAGAAAACCTTTGAACATTTTTTTTTTCAATTGAACCAATGATGTCTTAGAAAGGTAATAACAATAACTAAAATTTGACCAAGCCTCTAACAAAAGTTAACTATTGATGAAGTTTCTTTACATATTGATGTTGTGGGAAATATTAATGAAGATTCGGAATTTCATATATTTTATAATTTATAGAGTTTTAGTTTATTTGATGTATTTTTATTTCTTATTTAGAGAAATTTAGTACATTTAGATTTTGGTATTATTTCTAATTTAATAGTATCCTTTTTCAAATAAAGCTAGTTAGTATAGTTTTCCAATAGTCATAGGAAAGTTAATTAATGGTTATTTGTTATCTTTTTCAGAGTAGATGTAAACTTGAGACTTTTTATTAAGACAATTCAATTAATTCTTAAAAATATATTTACTGTTTCTCTCGGAGATCTTCTCCATCTTCCTTGTTAATTCAAGATTTTATCAAGGTTTATTCTTTTGTTGGCATTAGAACGTTATCTAATCTCCAAGTTTATGTTAGTACGTTAAACTAATCAAGTTCCCATTGTGTCGATTGATGCAGTGAAAAATATAAATGAAGATTAGGATTTTCACATGTTTTATAATCTATGGAGTTTTAGTTTAATTATTTGATGTATTTTTATTTCTTAGTCATAGAAATTTAGTAGATTTAGTATTATTTTTAATTTAATAGTTTCATTTTTCAAATAAATCTAGTTAGGAAAGTTTCTAATTAGTCCTAGGAACATTAATTAATAGTTATTTATTGTCTTTTTCGGAGTATATGTAGGAAGGTACCTAGGCTTATAAATATTGGTAATACTTTGGCGACAAAAGATTTGATACAAAAAGATGATACAAAATAATGTAGATGATAATTATTGATTATAACCATTGGACCCACCTATGTATGGTGGAACATTTACCAATTATAATCCGACACATCATTTTATATCGACCTTTTTATAATCATCTTTTGTCATCGTGACATAACTAAAAATATAGGTTGCCTTGAGACTTTTTATTAATACAATTCAATTTAATTTTTGATAACATATTAATTGTCTCTCTTGGAGAATTCTTTATCTTCCTTTAATTAACCTTGATAAAACCTTGAATTAACAAGGTTTTATCAAGGTTTATTGCGTCGTCGGCATTAGAACGTTAACTAATCTCTATGTTTGTGTTAGTACATTAAACTAACCAAGTTCTTGCCGCATCAATTGATGCAGTGGAAAAAATCAATGAAAATTAGGATTTTCCTATATTTTATAATTTATGAGGTTTTAGTTTATTTGATATAAAGATTTGATAATATTTTGGTGACAAAAGATTTGATACAAAAAGATGACACAAAATAATGTAGATGGTAATTATTGATTATAACCATCGGACCCACCCATGTATGGTGAAATATTTACCAATTATAATTCGACACATCATTTTATATCGACCTTTTTGTAATTATCTTTTGTCATCATGACATTACTAAAAATATAGGTTGTCTTGAGGCTTTTTTATTAATACAATTTAATCTAATTTTTGATAACATATTAATTGTCTCTCTTGGAGAATTCTTTATCTTCCTTGAATTAACCTTGATAAAACCTTGAATTAACAAGGTTTTATCAAGATTTATTGCGTCGTCGGCATTAGAACGTTAACTAATCTCTATGTTTGTGTTAGTACATTAAACTAACCAAGTTCTTGCTGCATCAATTGATGCAGTGGAAAAAATCAATGAAAATTAGGATTTTTCTATATTTTATAATTTATAAAGTTTTAGTTTATTTGATATATTTTAATTTTTTACAAGTTTAAAAACCTGTGCAAGGCACGAGCTAGTTTATATCATTTTTTTACAAATATTTAATAATTTTTTATTGACATATATTTATCACTTTTCATTAATATAATACATAGATAATATTCAAGATAATTTGGATCAACATATTTTATCACAATTAAAGGGAATTTAATTATTTTGATTACTTAGTGATTAAAATTACAAATAAATTTTCAAAAAGAAACTTTCTATATATATTTCTACGTCCATAATTTGAGGGAAATTAATTACATTTATTTGATTTTAAAGTTACATATAACTTCTAATATTTCAAGAGAAGATACTTTTCATATTCTTCTTCCATTATTCAAGAAAAAATAATTACAATTAATTGTAATTACTAGTTATCGTATTAAATATAATATTTATTATTCAAGTTAACTCATGACCACCCAAACTAACTCATTCGAATTGATGAGTTAACTCAAGTGGTCATTAAATGTGATTGTTGGTGGTAATTATATATATAAGGTATACATTTAAGGAATTCTAGTAAATTTAGATTTAATATTATTTTCAATTTAATAGTTTCTTTTTTCAAATAAATCTAGTTAGGAAAGTTTCCAACTAGTCGTAAGAAGGTTAATTAATAGTTATTTGTTATCCTTTTCAAAGTAAATGTAAGAATGTACCTAGGCTTATAAACATAGGTAGGTTGTCTTAAGACTTTTTATTAATACAATTCAATTCAATTCTTGATAATAATATTTATTATTTCTCTTTGAGAATTCTTTTTCTCCCTTGTTAATTCAAGATTTTATCAAGATTTATTCTTTATTCAAGTGGTAAAAAAATATTGTCCTCAAAAGCATGACAAAAGTACTACATAAAATTTTATTTGAACAAATTTACCCTTGACTTACTATCATATTTTACTTACCTCAATAGTCAACCACTTATATCACTAATTCTCTCTCTACCCAAAATCAAACTAAATATATTAACCAATATAAATATCAACTTATTACAATACTCGAGGACAATGGTATATTGAGAACAAATATATACTCTCTAATTTTTTCACAACCTTAATTTGTGTGAAAATTATATTTTTATCATCCTTTTGAGGATGGAGGGAGTATTATTTTAAATTTAATACTTTACTTTTCCAAATAAATCTAGTTAAAAAAGTTTTCAATTAGTTAGAGAAAAGTTAATTAATTGTTATTTGTTATCCTTTCCAGAAAAGATGTAGGAAGGTACTTAGGCCTATAAATATAGATTGTCTTGAAACTTTTTATTAATACAATTCAATTTAAATTCTTGATAATATATTTATTGTTTCTTTTGGAGAATTCTCTATCGTCCTTATTAATTCAAGGTTTTATCAATGTTTGTTCCTTTGTCGACATTAGAACATTATCTAATCCCAACGTTTGTGTTAGTATGTTAAATTAACCAAGTTCCGCTATGCCACATTTCACAATTAATATTTTTATTTATTTATGATTATTACTAATTAACATCATATTAAAATATTTCAAATAAACTAAAAACTAACTAAAAATAACTTAAAAATATACTTGCCATTTTGTTTGATTAAAAACAACTTAAAAATGAAACAGGACATTTTATTTAATTAAAAATAAATTAAATTGGTTTAATTAACACAAAAAACACTCATATAATTGAACCTCCGTTAAACTAACTTAGAAATATGTCTAAATATGGATTAATACCCTGAACTTTTAATGTTTTTTCACTTTGAGAATTGTCTTCTCAATTTTTTCAATTAAGATATTAAACTTTTAATTTTTTTTTTCCACTTTGGAGATTGTCTTCTCAATTTTTTTCAATTAGAGGATTAAAATTTTATTTTTTTATTTTGGGGATTGTCTTCTTAATTTTTTCATTAGTGGATTAAACTTTTAAATTTTTCTGATTACGTCTATATTGAAAATGTCACGCCAGAAAATTGATGACATGACAGCGACACATGACTAAAAAATACTTATGTCTAATATTGAGTCTCATTTTAATATTTATTCAATTAATTTTAGGGTAAATATAAGACCATTATTAATTTTACTTTAAAAAATGATCATTAAATTTACCAAAAAAAATAAATTTAAAAAATTAATAATTTACCAAAAAGGGTAAAATGATCATTAAATTTACTTTAAAAATTAATAATGGTTTTATATTAAAAATATAATAATAATTTACTTTAAAATTAATAATGGTCCCATATTTACCTTTTTTGGTATAAAAATTATTGAGCAAATGTTAAAATAAGACTCAAATATTATACATAAGTAATTTTTAGTCATGTGTCACTGTCATGTCATCAATTTTCTTACATGACATTATCAATTAGACGTAATCATAAAAAATTAAAAGTTTAATCACTTAATGGAAAAAATTGAGAAGACAATACTCAAAGTGGAAACAATTTAAAAGTTTAATCCCTTAATTGAAAAAATTTAGAAAACAATCACCAAAGTGGAAAAACATTAATTAATTTTATAAAATGAGTATTGATAGTTTGAAGTTGTTTTATTTAATTTTTAATTTATTTAAAATAATTTAGTACGATGTTAACAATAAATCATAATATATATACCCACACACACACAAAAAATTGCCACATTTACTTAGTCATTTTGAAATCTGAATGATTCGATTGAACATTTAAAGTCAACTGCAAATAAGTAAATCCAAGCATTCCATCAATTTTAACTATAGAACAATTATTGACTTTGGATAGTAAATTTGATATATTTTAAAATTTAAAAATTCATATTAATTGATTTAGTTTTAGAGAATACAATTTTTGAAAGTTGTAGCTATGTAAATAGTACTATTAAATATAAAACTTATTTTTTTTCAAAAGTTAAATAAATTATACCAATTTTAAATTAGAAAATATCTAAAATTTCTATATACTTTGAAACGGAGGAGTAATTTTATTTTCGTCTTTCTTATCTTTCAATAATTTAATTATCAACTTTAATAGCAAGTTATTTAGATTATTTCAAGAATTGCATTAACTAGATAATGAGTAATCCAAATAAGTAAAGTGGCTCAAATTAAGTAGGTCCTATATATTATAGTAACAAAAAAAAAACTGACCTGCCACATCATCTCTTCTGGGAAATGCTTTTTTGAGAAGTAGCTTCCAACCTTCCTGGTCGCTAAGAGAACGAAGCTTGTACGGAATTCCAATATTTGCCACTTCTTCCTTACGAGTTGTAAGCAATATTTTGCTACCACTCGCCTCTTCAATCGGAAAAGCTTGTTTTAGCGTTTCCCAATCATCTAGGGACCAAATGTCATCAATCACGATCAAACACTTAAACTCTTTTTGGGTCTTGTAGAGCAGTTCGACCAAATTTGTATCTCCCATTCCCCTAATCTCACCCTCGCTCCTCGTTGGGAGAAGTCTTTGAAGGATATCTTGCAAGACTTTTTGTCTTTCCATTTTTTGGGTGATGCAAACCCATGCAAAGGCTTGAAAATAGGATCGAACATCTGTATGATTGTATAATTTTCTAACAAGAGTAGTCTTTCCTTGCCCGCCCATCCCCCATACGGAAATAACTTCACAGACTCTGTCTTTGTTTTTCAAATGTAAAACCAATTCTTTTATTTCCTCCTCCATTCCAACAAAATCCTTTTCAATTAAATGGCCATAAGAGATCCTTCCTTGTCGTTGTCTCTCCTCTTCCGCTTGATGATCATGCAATGCTTGTATACGAAAAGTTTGTCTACTTGCAGCGAGATTTGTGATCTTAGCTTGAATAGTCCCAATTTCCACACCAATCTTATGAAGTGTTATACTCTCACCAATTATACAAGCAAATCTTCTCATAATTTTCTTGACGTGCCCTTCTTCTCTCCTTGATGCAACTTTTACTGCATACGTTTCGAGGACATCTTCCGTTTGTAGAGCAAGTTCTCTAATCTCAGCTACCCATTTGCCAATTTCTCGATTCCCTCGTTTATTGTCCGCGTCTTTTAAGAAATTCTGCATCTCCTTTAGCTGACTTTGAATTTCTAAGACTTTACCCTTCACACCAGATAAGAATGTAGCTTCAGAGATCAACAAATCTCCAAGCCTTTCAACAGCAAAAGAAACCACAGCCTCTGCCATTGATATATCTTGAAACAACAAGTAGCTAGATAGATAAAGTTAAGACCAAGGGCTAGAAGGAGGAGTTTAAATTTTGGTCCAATAACATTGCTTGGTTGTTACAATGTAATTTTAGAAGACTTAAAAAGACCAATTGGGGTTGACCATCATTTTCCCAGACAGGCGAGCGCGTCATGCTGCATTATTAATTACAGTCAACTTGCAATTAAGTTTCAATCAAGTCGTGCTGCATTATTACATACTATTAAATATTATTCCATCCTTCCCATAATATAATATATAATATTTTAGATGATTTTATTTTTTAAAATTATTTAACGTTTTATATAATCTAGAAGAATTAATCACAATCTTTTCAAAATTATCTCCCATTGAAAAATGTTACAGATGAGAGAGAGAGTATGAAATAAATATATGGTAAAGAGTATTATAGACAATTAATATTATATTTAATATTATACAATTATTTCCTTAATTTTTGTGCATAATTTTAAAACGTCATATATTATAAAACAAATGAAGGACTATTTTCCAGCTAGTCATGCTACATTATTAAATACTACTTGCAATTATATTAATAACAGCCAACCTGCACCTTAAGTTTCAATTAAGACATGCTGCATTATAAATGAGTACTACTTGCAATTACTCCCTCGGTTCCGTTATTAATTACAGCAACCTGTACCTTTAGTTTCAATTAAGTCAAGCTGCATTATTAAATACTACTTGCAATTATTAATTACAGCCAACCTGTACCTTAAGTTTCAATTAAGTCATGCAGCATTACACATACTTTCCAGCTAGTCATGCTGCATTATTATATACTTCATCCGTCCTGTAATATATGAAGTTTTAAAGTTATGCACAAAAATTAAGCAAATGATATTAATTGTCTATAATACCTTTTACCATAATTATCTCATGCACTCTCTCTCTATCATCTGTAACATTTTTCCATGAGGGGTAATTTTGAAAAGATTGTAATTAATTTTCCTAGATTATATAAAACGTCAAATAATTTGGGACAAATAAAATCATCTAAAACGTCATATATTATGGGACGGAGGGAGTACTACTTTACAGGTTCCAATTAGGTTTCGCGGAAAAAAAATGAAAGAAAACAAAAAGGTTTCAAGTATAAAATGCCTGAATAAAAGAAGTCTACTACTTCATCCCTCTCGTAATACATGATGTTTTAGATAATTTTATTTTTTTAAATTATTTGACGTTTTATATAATTTAGGAGAATTAACCACAATATTTCCGAAATTACCCCTCATAGAAAAATGTTACAGATGATAGAGAGTCTGAGATAAGTATGGTAAAAGATATTACAGACGATTAATATTATATTTAATGTTATACAATCATTTTCTTAATTTTTGTGCACAACTCTAAATTGTCATCTATTATGGAATGGAGGGAGTACATATCAACAAATTAATTTCTCTCGGATTAGGATTCTCCATTATACCTATCACTTAATTTTTTCTAATACACATTTAATGATATAAATATTACTACTATTTTTAAGAACGAAATAAAGTTCATCATAAATAATTAACGACTCAATAAATTATCGTAAACAATTATATCGTTGAAAGTATAGTTAATAGTGGTATTTATAAAAAGTGAATCAAATTAATTTAATTTCTTTTTAAAACAGAACACAAATTAAAGATTTTTAACATATCAATACCTTGTATATAAAAGCAAGGACATATATTAATTGAATAACCATCCGAGTTAACTCATCAATAAAAATGAGTTAACTCAGACGGTCATTATTACATTTAATACGATAACTAATAATTACAATTATTTTCAATTGAATTATGGAGAAAGAATATGAAAATTTTTATTTTTGAACTACTAAAATTTATATGTATTTTAATCAAATAAATGTAATTAATTTCCCTCAATTCTGGATGTAGAAATATGAAATGTTCATTCTTGACAATTATTTGTAATTTTCAATCACACAATAATAAAAGTAATTAAATTCTTCTTAATTGTGGTAGAATATGTTGATCTAAATTATTAACATTATATAGTGTTAATAAAAAAATTATTAAATATTTGGTTAGTTTGAAATTTTAATTTTCGCTTGGTACTGGTTTGAATCAAAATTGGTCCACTCGGTTCTAATTACTTGTCCTTTATTATTATTTTTATTATTTTTCATAACACCTTCATTTTTAAGAGATGTAGTATAAATACAAATAAATTACATTTATGACATTGTTGTTATTTCATAAGATAAGAAAAAGATGTAAAGATTGAGTTTTCTATCACTTTTTTAGTTGAAGTTTTATAGGTCTGTAAACGAGCCGAGCTGAGTTGGGTTTTGGCTTGTCAGCTCGAGCTTGTCTAAAAGTTAAACGAGTTGAGTCGGACCGGATTTTAAACGAACTTGAAATTTTGTGTACGAACTCGACTCGTTTATAAACGTGTTGAGCTAGAGTCCGAGCCGAGCATAAGTGAGCAGAGTCGAGCTCGAGTTTAAACCCGCCCCGTTTATTTTTTTAAATTTATTTATTTATTTTCACATTTTAAAAAAAATAATATATAAATTCAAATTAAACCATTTAGGAACTCTTTAAATGTATCTAATTAATATTTCATCCTATTCTAAATTTAGAATACATATTGATTTTAAGAATTTAGGAGGTGACTCCAAATAATCAAAATATATATGTAATTTTGAGTTTTGACAACTATTTTCAACACTGGTTTTGTTGGAAATGGGTTTGAAAAAATTAAATATTAGAGCATTTTGAGGCTCAATTTGATATGGGACCTACATTTCGGAAATGTCGGGTCTATGCACCAATGCGTTCTCCTCCCCAAGGAGTATAACATGGTATATTTATGTGTTCAAATCCATTAAGAATTGAATGCGAAAATTGACTCCAAAGCCACCTACTTGAAATGTTGAAAATTACAAAAGTCTCACATAGAGCATTAGAGGGAAAAATAAAGTATTTATATATGGGATGTTTGCTCAATGGGAAGGTCCCTAAGGGGCACCCCACTTTTGTGGAAGGGAGAGGACCTAGTCAAGGCTTGGTTCGAACCCACACGCACGCCGCCGCCGTCCGTCGGGCCAGGGTCGTGGGTGCCACTGATACTACGTCGTTTTATGCGAATGTGTCCTCCCTTATACTACGTCATTTTAATGTCCAACAGATGCGTCACATCTGAACGGTCACGAAATTATCCTATAAATAAGGAGGGGCAGCCCATTTTCGAACAGTTCATTTTTTTCCGCCACATTTTCATTTCATTTCAATTCTCATAACATAGTAGTTAGTTACGTGTTCGAGTACAGGACATAAAAGAGTTCGAAGAATTCTTAATTTTGAAGTGCTTCTAATTAAGAATTGGAAATCCGTTTTATCTTGGGAAGTAATTATTCAGAAAAATTCTTTAGCACCGGTGAGAGAATAAATTTGCTTCAAGGAGACTTTGTGAATTCAAAGGACTCGGATTTTGATTTTTTCAAGTAAGTCACTTTCTAATTCAATAAATAAATAAATTACAATTACAGGAATAACAGGTTTTTCCCATATTTCAGTGCTCGTTGGTCAGTATCCCTTCCAGTTAATTAGACATCAACCTTCTCTAAGTAATTTGGATGGGAATACTTGAACAACCAGACGCTTGAATCAGAAATATCATAATATGACTACCTACAAAAAACAAAGAATTTTACCATTTATACATTACAAACATATTATTTTCTCTGTTCAAAATTATAGATATATTTTACTTTTTTTTTTGGGTTAGTTTGTACAATCTTAAATTTCAAATTTAAAAGAGATTTTTAAATTTTAGTACAAATTAAATAACTATAATTGTTTGATTTTAGTACAAATAATTATAATTTCGGAACGTAGATATTAATAGCATTATAAAATTTCATTTAGTTTATGCATTTCTTTGGATAAGAGAAAGATGCCTTTGCGTGAGAACAATATATTTCAATTATATAGCAAATATTCAGTTCTTGGCTCGAGTATGTACTTTTGATCTAATGGAAGATGACATGAATAAAGGTAGAAATACTTAATCTTCTTTAAAAGACTTTGCATGCACCCAAAACATTAATCAACAACCAAAAAAAAAATTAAATAATAAAACAAAATAGAAAAAAAATACTATCAAATATAAGATTTATTAATTTATATTTTTCAATAAATCATGTTGATTCTAGAATATTTAAAAATATCTCAAATTAACTTTCAAAAAGTCAATAATAATCTTATACTTGGAACGGAGGTAGTGTATAGCATTAATTCGTCTAGTTTATTTATTTTGTCGATAAGAGAAAGATGATTTTGCGTGAAAACTATATGTTTCAATTAGCAAGAATCCGATTCTTGACTTGAGTTTAGATCTAACTGAAGTTGACATGAATAAAGGTAAAAATGTCCAACCTTCTTTAAAAAGACTTTGCATGACACAAACACATAAAATTATTAAATTATCACATTGTTAAAAAACATATGATAAACCAAACAACTGAAGAAGAAACAAATATCTAAGAAAACAAGTCTTTTTTAAAAATTTAGCTTCAGAGATCAACAAATCTCCGAGCCTTTCAACAGCAAAAGAGACCACAGCTTCTGCCATTGATATATCTTGAAACAACAAGTAGCTAGCTAGCTAGATAGATAAAATTAAGACCAAGGGGTAGGAGGAGGAGTTTAAATTTTGGTCCAATAACATTGCTTAGTTGTTACAAAGTACTCTATCTTTCCTTTGATATAAGTCGTTTTAGAATTGTGCACAAATATTAAGAAAATTATTATATAACATTAAATATAATATCAATTGTCCATATTGTCTTTGTATTGAAAAAAAAAGTAGTATTTATTGGGCAAAAAATAATAAGAGAATCAAAATTATATTTAATAGTTGAAGTAATATTAGAAATTAAGTAATTAATGTTTACTTGAAATTCTGAAATGTTATATATTAAGAGACAAAAACACTTCTCTAAAACGATTTATATTAAGGGACGAGAGAAGTAATTGTAGAAGATTTAAAAGAGCAATTGGGGTTGACCATCTTTTTCCAAGTGAGGCGAGCGCGTCATGCTGCATTATTGATTACAGTCAACTTGCAATTACCAAGTTTCTATTAATTGCCACCACACATGATTCTGCATTATTAATTACAGTCAACTTGCAATTAAGTTTCTATTAAGTCGTGCTGCATTATTACATACTAAAATTAAATACTACTACTACTACTTAATTTCCAGCTAGTCATGCTGCATTATTAAATACTACTTGCAATTATTAATTACAGCCAACCTGCACCTTAAGTTTCAATTAAGTCATGCTGCATTATTAAATGCTACTTGCAATTATTAATTTCAGCCAACCTGTACTTAAGTTTCAATTAAGTCATGCTGCAATTACATGCTCCCACCGTCACTTAATATAAATGATTTTTAAAAAGTATTTTTATCTCTTAATATATGACGGGTGGGAATTTTAAGTAAGCATTAGTTACTTAGTTTTCAATATTACTCTATGTATTAAATATAACTTTGGTTCTCTCACTATTTTTTGTCCAATAAATAACATTTTTTTTTTCTAATATAAAGACAATATAAACAATTGATATTATATTTAATGATATATAATTATTTATTTAATATTTATACACAACTCTAAAACGATTTATATTAAAAAAGAGAGGAAGTACTACTTTCCAGCTGACCATGCTGCATTATTACATTCTTGGGTCGAGTATGTACTTTTGATATAATGGAAGATGACATGAATAAAGGAAGAAATACTTAAATCTTCTTTGAAAGATTTTGCACACCCAAAACATTAATTAACAAAAAAAATTAAAAAAAACAAAATAGAAAAAAAATACTATTAGGTATAAGATTTATTAATTTATATTTTTCAATAAATCATGTTGATTCTAAAAAATTTAAAAATGTCTTAAATTAACTTTTAAAAAATCAATAATAATCTTATACTTGGTAGGAGTTGGTGTATGATATTAATTCCTCTAGTTTATTCATTCTATCGATAAGAGAGAGAAGATTTTGCATGAGAAGTATATATTCCAATTAGCAAAAAGTCAGTTCTTGGCTTGAGTTTAGATCTTACATGAATAAAGGTAAAAATGCCCAACCTTCTTTGAAAGAATTTGCATGACCCAAACACATAAAGTTATTAAGTTATCGCATTGTTAAAAAACAATAAACCAAACGGATGAAAAAGAAGCAGATATCTAAAAAACAAGTTTTATTTTTATTTTTTTATAATCACTTCTTTCTAGTAGGATACTTAATAATTTTTTTTTTACTTTTTTATTATGAAATAATTTCCAAGAAGTTGGCTACTAACTTCTAAATATTGAATAAGGGGAAAAAATTTAAAAAGAAAAGAAATTGTGGAAACAAAGTACCATGGCATGAAACTGAGATGATCATTGTAGAATCTTGTTTGTCTAAAATTAATTGTATTTTAAAAATAACTTATTTAACTTATAATTAAATGCAATATTTGGGATCCAAATGCACCAAATACTTGTACCGAACATATCTCTCCTGTGTTTTTTTTTTTTTGCCTTCATTGGATCCTTTATTTCTTTCAATATTAGTCTAAGATAATTCGATTTCAGACACTATTACACATGAACATGTAAGAACAAGATCTATTTTGGGGAAGTAAAAGGAGAGTGTTTTCGGAACTACATTTATAACAATAAAGTAATAATTCTACAAATAAAGGTGTTTATTGTCACTCTTAAGTGTGACACATTTTGATGAACTGTAACAATAAAGTGTTCAATTGTATCAGTATTTGAAACCATGGCGAATAAATTTATCTGTCACGGTTACATTGTATCAGTTTTTAGAACCAAATCTAATAAGTTTATTTGTCACGATTCATTTGTCTCGGTTCATCAAATTGAGATAAATAAGTTTATTCGTAATGGTGTAGTTTTATCGATTTTGGAATAGAGGCAAATAAGTGGTGTAATTTATCGATTTTGGGATTGAGGCAAATAAGTTTATTTGTAACGATTTAGTTGTATCGACTTTAAAACCCGAACAAGTTTAATTGTTAAGGTAGAAAACCGTTTAAACAAAAAATGTAATATTATTTAAAAAAAATTAATTTGTTGAGGAAGGAAGCCAATTTTTCTTTGTCAGAGTCGTCATTTTCATTTATTTTATCACAAAGTCTAATGACTATTTTTTTAAATTAATTGCAAAAATATATCATTATATATACCTATGAATGCGTACTATATATATCATTTAAAATAATATTTGAATATCTTCTTTTTAAATTTTGACCACTGGAGGATCATATCTCATTAGCAAGGTTGGTGTGCCAGTATTGGGATCATTTATGAAAATCTAAATAATATTTCAATCTTCAATTTAAATTTTGAGAAAATAACCTTCGTTTTTTCAATTGAGTTTTTTTGAGTTTATTTATATTAGTATTAGTGTTGCACAAATAAACTATCTGGCCTGATTCAGTCTGAGCTTGTCAAACTTTAACGGTTAACCAGATCAGACCCAACTTCTTCTTCTTTTTTTTTTTTTTAATTTTGTTATAACTTTTAATTTTATTAACATTAATAAAAAAATTGAAAGTTAAATACAATTATTATCAATACAAGTAATGTCATTGCCTCGTTGGCGTATAAAACATAAAAAGAATGTTTGGATTGAGCTAACAAAAAAACTAAAGCCTAACTAATGAGCTATTAAGTCTAGCATTAATAAATATTATTTTACAAATTGCCATTAGGATGAAAATGATGGGGCATGTGGCTTTTCGTAGGAGAGGTCGCGAGAGTATGGGCCATGTCACACTTGTTAACTATATGATGAGACAAGTCTTTGTAAACTTGTTGATGGACCGTTGGAATAATGCTGACTAGCAAGTTTTTATTTTTATTTTTGGTTAATTACATATATTAATACATTTTTGAAAATAATTACAAAAATCATACATCTATAAAATAATTACAAAAATATTACACTTTTTCATTTTTATTTACAAAAGTATTCTCTCTCCTCTCTCCTTTTTTTTTTTGCTAAATTCACAAATGAAAATAAAGTTAGAAAAAGAAAAAGAAAAAGAAAAAGAGATCAAATTTCTACAGATCTGATAAAAATTACTTCTTGAAAAGGTTTAATTAGTGAGTAGATACAGAAACGGAGTACAGATATCGCGTCGGCTCATACGTAACGCCCATTAATAAGGAACGCCAGTAATCAGTATTTCGACACATGAGGACGAATTGTATTTATGCAACAAAACAGGGGCTTTGCTTAAAGCAATTCTAAAACCCTAAACCAAGATCGCAGATGTTCGGCTCTCTCCTCTCTCCTCTTTTCATTTCTTCTTCTTCAATGAGTATGTCTTCAAGAACAACATTCTTCTCTCCTCTTTTAATTTTGGACAAATAGTTAATGGGTTCGGTAAACCTTCATACATTTGTTTTAATGGTTACCTTTGTATTAAAGGATGATTACCTTTGTATTAAAGGTTGGTTACCTTTGTTTTAAGGTTGGATACCTTTTATATTAAGTTTTGGTTACCATTATATTAAGGGTTAGTTACCTTTTGTATTAAAAGTTGGTTACCTCTGTATTACTATTTGATTACCTTTGTATTAAGGTTTGGTTACCTTTATATTAAGGGTTGGTTACCTTTGTATTAAGGTTTGGTTACTTTTGTATAAAGGCTGGTTATCTTGGTATTAAGGTTTGGTTACCTTAGTATTAAAGGTTGGTTACCTTTGTATTAAAGGTTGGTTACCTTTGTTTTAAGGTTGGATACCTTTTGTATTAAGTTTTGGTTACCATTGTATTAAGGGTTGGTTACCTTTTGTATTAAAAGTTGGTTACCTCTGTATTATTGTTTGATTACCTTTGTATTAAGGTTTGATTACCTTTATATTAAGGGTTGGTTACCTTTGTATTAAAGTTTGATTACTTTTGTATAAAGGTTGGTTACCTTGGTATTAAGGTTTGGTTACCTTTGTATTAAAGATTGGTTACCTTTGTTTTAAGGTTGGATAACTTTTGTATTAATGTTTGGTTACCTTTGTATTAAGGGTTGATTACCTTTGTATTAAGGTTTGATTACTTTTGTATTAAAGGTTGGTTACCTTTGTATTAAGGGTTGGTTACCCTCCTCCTCCTTAACTCATTTTCCATCACGACGACACAGCCGCCGCCGTCCACCATATCAAGAAAGAAAGAAGCTAATCAACTATGTGATGTGTCCCTACTCCCTATTGCATTACGTAGCCCATATCAAGATAAGCTACAAATAAGTCCCAGGCACCATTGCAGTATGGTTCACCACTTTAATAAAAAACAAGCAGATATGAGAATAACATGACCTGTGAATGTGGAACCCTATTCTCATCTCTCTTCGCATTTGGGTCTGAAAATGTGTTAACTCTATGATGCCTAGATCTGAACCCGCCTTTCTAGTAAGTGCAAAAGCTTGTTTTTCACAACGCCTTTTTTCATATTGGTAATCATATGGTGGGCTTTGAGAATAGGAATGATATGAACTGGCTCATCTCATCTCATCTTCATGGCTCTTAATGTCCTGCAGGGTTCATTTGTGTGTTATTTTTGTAATTATTTTGTGCGTATTTTATTTTTGTAATTATTTTATAAATGTTGTATATTAGTGTTAAGCACCCTTTTATTTTTTGTTTTGGACTAAGGGGTCCAAGCAGCTAACCCTTTATTTTTACTTTTTTAGTATAAATGATTTAGTTGGGCTGGAGGGGAGGGGAGGGGAGGGGAGGTGAGGGGGAGGGGGTAGGGGGCTAGGCCGTTAGGGACTGGTGACTAGGCCAGGTTGGTACCAGGCCTTAGGCAAGGTTAGGCGAAAGCCTTTTTCAAATCAGGTCAGGCGAAAGTTTTTTTCAGGCTAGGTCAGACCAAAGTTTTTTTTAGACCAGGTCAGACTACATATTAAAAAATGATGTCTTTTTGGGGCCATCAGGCCATACTTTTTCAAGTCAGGCGTAGGTCGGATAAAGGTCAGGCCACATGCCTCAGGTCTTTTGTGCACTTCTAATTAGCATGCAAGCTCTTGCAAGAAGGGCTTAGTTTTTTAGATCCTTATTTGATTTTTTTTTCTTAATAATTTTTTATCATATAATATAAATTAATTAACAATTTTATAATAGCACAATAATGTATTACTATGCACTTTAGAAATTTAGAAAAATAGTATATATAATGTTATCAGCTACGATAAACCTCTATTAATATCATATATAGTACTCTCGCCCCAAAGCGTGAAATTACTATTAATTTTTCAAAAGTTAATTTTGGATATTTTAAATTTAAAATTAAAATGATTCATTGTGACAACCCGAGAAATCGAGTAGCCTTAAAATTAAGGTTTAAGAATATTATTTAATAAAATAAATTTTTTTATGAATATTATTCTGTATATGTGATTTAAGGTCGATTAATGACCTATTTTACATGTTACGTGATTATGTATGAGTTTTGAGATTTTTAAAAAGAAATAAATTTTCTGAGAAAAACGCTAAAACATTATTCATAAAAAGCTGTAGGTAAGGAAATTATACCTTGCTAGGGTTAGGGTTTCGTGTTGGCTGGAGAGGAGAGAAATTCACGAAGAGTACGGAACTGATTGATTGATTGAAGAGGGGAGAAGAACAGGTAGGCAATTACTCCAATGACACGTGGCAGAACTCTCAGAATCCGGAAACCGGGTTAGGGTAGCAGGGATTCCAAGAGCCTTCTTGAGTCTTCGAGTTGAGAGAGAGAGTTTCAAGTATTCAGAGCTTCCCAGAGTCTAAGTGTAATGTCTTGAGAGCGATCCCCTTTTCTCAGAATAGAGGGGCTATTTATAGAGTTTTCCTGGGAAATAGTCACATGCCAGGCACATGTTTTAAGGGAAATTCCCGAAATAGCCTTTAATTATATTTTAAAGGAGAAATTCCAGAAATGCCCTTTAATCATCAAAGTAATGCCCCAAATTGCCCTGTTCTTCTAGCCACCAATCCAATCCCTCAATCAATTCCCAAAATGGGTCGCATCCACGAGTCTTCTGCCTTGGAACACGTGGAGACTTCCCCGGGTCTAGTAACATTTAATTAGGTCACATAAACCCTAATTTGTACATTTAATTAGGTTTTTTGTAAACCCTAATTTGTACATTTAATTCAATTAGGTCATGTGAACCCTAATATGCACTTGGGCCCACATTTGCCCCCTGCGCGAGAGTCACGATTCCTGAGAGACGCTCGTGCAAAATACTCCAGGCTTGTGAATGATTTTGCGTGACTCCACTTGTCCAAGTACTGCTTAGTAAATCATCTGAAAGCTTCTTCATTTTGCTCAATATTTATTTCCTTATTTTCTGAGAATTAAAACAAGGAAGATCATCAGCTCCAATAATCAAATCTTATTTTATATTTTAGAAACAAAATCTGCCTTTATTAGAATTTTATAAAGCAAGATCTTTTTCAAACATTCAATATATATATATATATATATATAATTTCGAAATTGTCATACTATTATCAAATATATATATATTTTCGAAATTTTATTAAAATACCAAATTTAAGCAATTTTCGAAAATCTATATATTTATTTAGAAATAAGCTCAAATAAACTTATCTTGAAATTGCGAAATCTTCCTTAAGAGGAACATAGAGATTGTTTCCTTTAGTATTGCAAGCTTGCAAAAGGAATATATATATCTCCCAAATCACTTAGGCCTTTCTTTTCATCGTGCAAAATTTTTCTCTCCTCATTCAAGTCTGAAGATCACCAAGAAGTCGTCAAGCCAACAGTTTTCAACTTGGGAACGAAGTAAAAAACAATTTCTTCTTCTCTTTTTTCCAGTTTATTTGAGTACTTTCTGCCGAACTTTTTCTTGACTTGCTTTTCCTACGTTTCTTCTCAGGTTATTGTAGCTTTTCTTTTGTCTTCCGAGCCCCGTTACTTGGATTATATCTCGGTAGGGTTCCCTCGGATAATAAAGAAAAACACAATATTTATTGACAACGAAGCATCCGTCCCGAAAAAGTAATCTGTGGGGCACCAGAATTTTCAAGGTACACAAAATATAGTTTTTTTTTTTTTTTTGCCTAGGGGGCCGAACCCTAGGTTTTTTTTTTTTTTTTTTTTCTTGCAGGAAGTCGAACCCTAGGGGGGGCCGAACCCTAGGGGGCCGAACCCTGGGGGGCCGAACCCTAGGAAGCGAACCCTAGGAGAAAATGTACTAAAATTTTAACATTGGGAAGCGTGATCACTGTTTTGACCATAACTTTTGTTTCGTTTGGAGTCTCGGGGCCCATAATATATCAAAACGACCGTATCGACGAGCCCTTCAAAAGTCATCGCCAACGGCCATGACACATGTCGAAATAATCTAAAAAATGGCTCCGAAGGATGCATTTTGGCTGTCCGAAGTTTTGTGGAAAAATTTCAAATCTTGTTTTTCTTTCATAATTGTGATTTTGATCCTTCCCTGACTCAATTTCTTCTTATTGTCAGGTATTCTCAAGTGAAAGACTCAAATTCTCCCTTTGCCATGGTAAGCCTAC
Source organism: Aralia elata (assembly GCA_034770075.1). NCBI lineage: Eukaryota > Viridiplantae > Streptophyta > Magnoliopsida > Apiales > Araliaceae > Aralia > Aralia elata. The sequence continues at coordinate 71,065,570 of CM068387.1, read as the reverse complement.
TCAAGCTCCTATGCCTTACTTGACATCCTTAGTATCCTCATGTGGAGTCTTTCTTACTTGCAGGCCTCGTCTACCGGATGTTCTGAAGACTTGAAGAGTTCCAGGGTAATTCCCTTTGTCAATGATTGGGGAAAGGCTCCCTTTTTTGGGCCTTTTGACACTTTTTGGGAGCATGTTCGAACTTATGATCGCACAACTTTTTCTGCGCCAGAGAAAGAGGGTTTGTTTCTTTATGTCGCGGCTTGCGGAGGTTGGGACGACTTCCCCCATTCCGGTCGCATTCCCCGCATGTGCATAGAGAAACAAGAATACCCTTTCAGTCCCTTTCGCTTCCTGTCTGACTCATCTAGCCGTCTTCAAGGATGGCAACATTGGACTGACGAGATCCTCGGGAATGTTGAGTACAAGGCTATACTAAAGAGTGCGGGCATATATCGCTGCATTCAGCTATGTAGGGATCTACGTATTCAGCAGGATCATGATGCTCTTACTGTGTTAATTTCCCGCGGGTACTGTTCTTCATGCACATTCATTACTGTTTCGGCTTCTTGTAGTCCATCCAGACTGTCTCCTACGGATACCAAGTGTGTTGCATACTTGATAGAGGCTTTCAGGCAAGCAGGCAGGCTGACAATTATACTTCATGATTTTATGGTGACATAATCCTTTCAGACTTCGTCTCGGGTACCTCCTCGAGTTCCTCCCCCAGGATCCTCTGCTGTCGGGGAGATGAGAGTTACTTGCTCTAGAGTAAAGCCGAGGATCCTTGGTTTTAGATTGCCGAGAATGATGATGAGAATGATAAGGATGATGATGATGATGATGTTCCCATTGGATTTATGATGGGTACGGCAGGTGGCGACCTCCACTACTTGTGAGCCTCCCTGACATAACATGATTGTTGTCGAGTCCGCCTCACCGCATGATGATTGTGTCAGCCTGAATGTTGACAATTCCATGTCTGATGTAGGCTTAGGACCTGCTGTGGTTAGTACAGTTCCATCTTCACGCCCACATATAACGTCTTCTCATGATAGCTTGGAGGGTACCGGTGACACCCATGTTGATGCTGAGACTAGTATGACAATTAATCCTCCTCCCCCGAGGGGGAATCCTTTGAAACCTGTTGTTGATTTCCATCCTCCCCAGAAAGATTCTCCCGAGGCTTCACCTAAAAGGGAGGGTACAGTTGCTAGCTCTTTGGGTGGGGGCATCGATGTTTTACTTTCTTTGCCCGTTGAGGAGCTCGCCTTATTTGACTTTGTTCATCTTGATTCTGCCACCTCGCCTTTTAGTAACCTCGGCTATCAACAACAAAGATGTCGTGGAGCTATAGACATTCTCTAAGCTCGTGGTTTATGCAGCCCCTCTCCCGATGAATATCTTTTCGTACCGGGCTGGATCTCCTTACTTCTAGGTATGACTTTTTGTTATTTCCTGTATCAAAGAACTCATTTATATGTCATTTATCATAATAGAGTTTCTTTAGCATTATTGATTGCCTTTAACTTGAATTTTTCCTTAAGACCCAATGTTTAGCATTGAATCATAAGTTATTCAAATTAATACTCCAAGACAACAATTTTCATAACATGCAAATTTTTTTTTTTTTTTTAAATGAACATGTTTTTTTCGATTTATCGCAAACTAACACTTGAATCCATACTTTTAAAACCGAAGAATATTCAAGTAGAAGTGAAAGTTTGACATTTTTATTAATAATCATATTGCTTTTAACGAAAAGCACAACGTTTCAAAAATTTTCATAAAGATAATAATAATAGATTTTGCTTTTGTCGGATAAAGCATAACGTTCGCCACTTTTAAAGTGTAACTTTTTCGGGTTTGAGGGCTTATAGTCAGGTGCCTCGCTTACTTTTAGAGTTGAAAGTATAACTTTGAGGACTTATAGTCAGGTGCCTCGTTTACTTTTAGAGTTGAAAGTATAACTTTGAGGACTTATAGTCAGGTGCCTCGTTTACTTTTAGAGTTGAAAGTATAACTTTGATCGTTTACTTTTAGAGTTGAAAGTATAACTTTGAGGACTTATAATCAGGTGCCTCGATTACTTTTAAAGTTGAAAGTATAACTTTTCAGTTCCGAAGGCTGTAAAGTCAGGTTCCTCGGTTACTTTTGAAGTTTGAAAGTATAACTTGTGCCTTATCCCTTGGTACGTCGTGCCAATTGTTTGGCCTATAGGGTTTCATAAGGGCTTAAGTTGCATGCCTCGTCACTTGGTCATCCAATTTCTTGGCAAGTGCAATCCACGAGGACTTGACCACCATTTAGAGTGGACCACCATCTTGGGTGGATTTTTAATTCGTCAATTCTTGTGTCTCCTCCCTTGGTCATCCAATTTCTTGGCAAGGGATACTCTTGAGTACTTCAACCACCATTTTCTAGTGGACCACCATATTGGGTGGATTTTTGATATTCTCATCTTTACAGTTCTGAGCTCTTTCGATGGTGAACCTTTGAGTTGTTCCCTTTTTTTTCGACTTCTTGGACTACACCATGGGTAATAATGTTGCATGCTTCTTTTTCTTTGTGATTTGAAAGTGGCTTTTCACACACGGTGCTTTTCTTTTCACATTTCGATTTCTCCGGCTGCCAGCTTCTCATGGTATATCCTCCGCAGACTGTAACAGTCCATAGTGGCATGTCCCGCGTACTGGTGGTACACACAGAAGTCTGGTCTTCTTTTCATTTCTTTCGTCACCACAAATCTAGGCCTTGGAGGTTTCACCACTCCGTGCTCGACCCATTGTTCGTACAGGCCCCTGAATGCCTTCTCACTGCATGTGATAGCCTCTGGAACTGACATCCTGGTATACTTGCCCCCAAGTTTTCCTTTGCTTTGTTCAAAATTTCGCTCATTCTTCTCCCTCTTGTCCCCTTGTGGGTTTGATTGAGAATCAGCCAAAGCCACAGTTGCTGTTCTTTTACCCTTCCATGTAACCATCGCATGGTTGATAGGCATTGTCACGATTCCTCCCAAATCTTGTGCGAAGGATGAGAGAGTCGCAAATGAATCACAGGCCTTTGTAATGAGATGGGGCTTGAAAGAGTCTAGAGCACCATTGTTGCATATGCTAACCAAGTTCTTCTCCTCAATTGGCTCGGCACACTTCTGTGATTGGGCCCTGAATCTGTCCACATAATCCGACAGCTCCTCATTCGGCTTCTGCTTGAATCACATCAGCTCTACAATAGTTACCTGTTTCTGCACATAGAAAAATTTCTTGAAAAATTGTAATTTCAAATTATCCCAATCATGGACTGATCCCTTCTCCAAGTTATAATACCAACTGAAGGCACTATCTGTCAAGGTCTTATTGAATTCCCTCATCAACAAGTTATGGTTATTCACCTCATCATAACCCAACCATGGAGACATCGACTCCACGAACCTGGCAATATGCTCCCTGGCATTCCCTTTCTCCCCGTTATACTTTGGAAACTGCGGGGGATGCTCAATATACCCTGTCGGGTAAGGTTGTCTCCGTATATGTGCCGGGTAGGGTGGAGTAAAGTCCAATTCTGAAGGTCGGGATGTCTGCTTGCGAAGTTGATTGATCACATCGATCATATCATCTTTCGTCACATACTGACTCGTGGTATGAACTCTCTGAGGGACTGTGATGTATTGGTGCACAGGCGGTATGGTAAGGAAATTGGCTGGTGCACACTTCCATCTTGCACAATTTGCATCGGTGGTGCTTGTTGGCTTGGGATGGTTGGCATCTGCACTTGTGAAAATGCTGGGAGAGTGGGCGGGATAATGTTGGGCTGAGGCTGACTTGCTTCCAACCTGAGTTGTGGCACATCGCCGCTGTTTTGGGGCTCCAAGTTGATGATCGGAATCGGCTGACTCTCCGTTATTGGAAGTACAGTCGGATTCTCTTTGTTGTTGCTGTTGTCCTCCACTTCTGCTCGTTCTCCCTGTGAACTTCCTGGGAACATAGCCTTGAAAGTGAGGATTTGCATCAACTGCTGGCGGAAATTCCCCATCTCTTCCTGCTTCCTTTGCATTTCCAGCATCATGGTCATCATCATCCCTTGGCCTTCTCGTGCCTCCTGTAATGCTTTGAGCATCTCCATCTGCACAGCATTCGCAGTTGCCTGCGCTCCAGTGACCTCCTCACCTTGCCTTCCTGCATTTGGCTGTCTAGCACTAGTTTGTTGTTGATCAGCCATTTGAGGTGATGTTGAACTTCCTTCTGAAACGTCTTTTAGGATGGGTTGATCAAAATCCAGATTCGCGCTTTGGGACACTGGATTTACTTGTCTTGGAATCGGATCCGGTGAAGTGATGCTTGTTGTCGGTGAAACTCTTCCTGTAATTCTCCCACTTCGAGTTGTGGGCATACCCTTCACGAATTCTACACCTCCCCAGCAGAGTCGCCAAATAAATGTAGGTAAGGAAATTATACCTTGCTAGGGTTAGGGTTTCGTGTTGGCTGGAGAGGAGAGAAATCCACGAAGAGTACGGAACTGATTGATTGATTGAAGAGGGGAGAAGAACAGGTAGGCAATTACTCCAATGACACGTGGCAGAACTCTCAGAATCCGGAAACCGGGTTAGGGTAGCAGGGATTCCAAGAGCCTTCTTGAGTCTTCGAGTTGAGAGAGAGAGTTTCAAGTATTCAGAGCTTCCCAGAGTCTAAGTGTAATGTCTTGAGAGCGATCCCCTTTTCTCAGAATAGAGGGGCTATTTATAGAGTTTTCCTGGGAAATAGTCACATGCCAGGCACATGTTTTAAGGGAAATTCCCGAAATAGCCTTTAATTATATTTTAAAGGAGAAATTCCAGAAATGCCCTTTAATCATCAAAGTAATGCCCAAATTGCCCTGTTCTTCTAGCCACCAATCCAATCCCTCAATCAATTCCCAAAATGGGTCGCATCCACGAGTCTTCTGCCTTGGAACACGTGGAGACTTCCCCGGGTCTAGTACATTTAATTAGGTCACATAAACCCTAATTTGTACATTTAATTAGGTTTTTTGTAAACCCTAATTTGTACATTTAATTCAATTAGGTCATGTGAACCCTAATATGCACTTGGGCCCACAAAAGCAAAAAGCGTTTTTTGTGTATTTTCGAGAAATTTCGAATTACACAATAGCATTTATTTAGGGAAGAGAGATGAATTCTCTAATAAAAACATTTTGGAGAAAAAGCCGTAAAAATACTATTCATGCAAAACCAGTCTTTTTTATTTTTTGAATCACGGGGTAACATTTATTTGAGGATGGGAGATGTAATTTCCAATAAAATCGACGAAAGAAATTTTGCGATTTTTTCCATTTTGGATAAATTAGGATATCTAATTAGGTAGAAATCGGGTAACCGACCGAGTTCGAAAATGTAAACCCTAATTGATTATATGAAACGGCAAAGTAGATTTTTTGTTAACCAATTGAATTATGAAAGCTAACTAGAAACAAACTAGAAAATAAAATAATTAAATAAATTTAGTTGGACTAACTAAGCCTAAAAATTGAAGGCTTGGTTAGGGTTTGGCATGACTTGACTAGGGTTGAGCCATGGGGATTTCTAGGGTTGAGCCACACTATTGCAAACTTAGAGCCAAATTCTTGTAAATCCAAGTGTCATATGCTAGCATTTTAACATAAGGTTAATTGAATGTGGGAAGATGAGTCACAAGGGAGAGAAGAGAGAGAGAGAGTGGCCGGGTGGTGGAAGGGGGGGACCAAGGAGGTGAGTCATATATCAAAAATGAAATTTTTTATCCAAGCAAAGAAAGCATTAAATACTTGGTTCCCTTTAATTCATTTATTTTAGCCAAACATGGTCTTAAGCAATTATTTGGTCTCCTACCTTACATGAGTTAATCTAACCTTAAATCATGGTTGAGTTAGTTGGTGGAGGATTCAATTAATTTAGCCTAAACACTTAGTCATTTCGTCATTCATTCTAAAAAGAAGGAAAAGAGAGAGGAGAGAGAAGAGAGAGGAAATAATATAAAGAACAAGAAAAAGAGAGAAATAGAGAACAAAAACTTGAGAGTTCCTAGAGAAATAGAGAGGAGGAATACACAGATAGAAGAGGAAGAAAGGAGTAAGGAGAACAAACGTGGAGCCTTGATTATTTAACCTAGGAAGAAGAAGAAGCAAGAACATCAAGAATGTAAGTAACCTTATAATCCATCTTCTTCATCTTATTTCTTTTATAAGTTTTCTAGTATGATAATGAAGTGTTTTGTTGGTAGATATTGGTTATTTTTGAGATCATTGAAGGATCTTGGAATGATAAGGAAGTATATATAATTTAATATTATTTAAATTTATCGGTAAATGTCATGCAAGTAAACGAATAACTAAAACTTGCAAATCTAAGCATAAAGGAAAAAAATCAATATAATGGACTGTTTTGGACCTAATTTTTATAGTGCTTCAAATCTAAAAATTGATTACAAGGTGTTATGTTATACTCTTATGAGTTATGAACATCACTCAATTGGAATGAGGGAAAAAGCTTCAGTAACGAAGTTAGACGAATTTTTTTTGTAAAACTAGTTAAAAGTTAGAAAATCAGTTAGTACATTGACTTTAGAGTTAGTTTTTCAGATAGTTAAAGCTTCTGGAAATGGGTTATTCCTTGGAAGTTTTGTAGTTTGTAGCATAAGAAAGCTGTAGGCTTAAGAGCGGACTCATTCTGTCTTGGAATGAGCTAGTTATGACGTTGTGGATTAGGTACGAGAAGAACAAAAACTGCCCAGATAATAACGTTGCATGCAATGAGTTTAAGGCATAAGCAGACACCTAAAGCAGAGGGGTCATACATGTCTGGATTATAACGAAATAAAACTTTTGTCTAAAGCAGACACCTGAAACAAACGGGTTATACTGTATGGATTATAACTGAATAAGAACTTAATCTAAAGCAGACACCCCAAAGCAAACTGGTTAAACTGTCTACTTTATACCTGTAGCGTAAAATGTAGAACAAAGGTTGGTTGTATACTTTAAAATGCAAGTCTAAATTATGAATTAAGCTAAATAAAATAAAGTAAGCTGAGGTGTACGTGTAAGGATTTCGGCAAATAAACGCAGCGGAATTAAAATTTTAAAACGATATTCCAAAATCCTAAAACAGGATCCATGCGAAAACAAATTAATTCATAGGTTTAGATTTGTTTTACTGATTATCCCAGCTTGAATGGAACGATGAAATTCTGGAACGACTTCGAATCTTCAACGCAATCCAACGGAACTGCGTCTCTACGGTATCCACACGAACGCCCCGCGAACCGTCAAACGATCTGCAGCAAAGAGATTCCGGTACTAGCCGCCAAGATCTGGATTTTACTGAAGTTTTTCTCTCAACTCCCTTTTCTAAAAACGGCTAGGGTTTTGTTTTCTTATGGTCTCACATAAACAAGACTGCTGATATATCAGATACATATAGCGTCCAAAAAGTAATTAAACAAAACTCTAATCCTATTAGAAAAATAAAATTTGAATTGATATATATATATATATATATTATATTATCATTAAGTCTTATTTAATTAATATACATATATATACAAATTATCCTGTTAATTTAAATTCGTAATTTAAACACTATCAATTATATTGACATATTTAAATCCTTATAATTTAAATTAATTCTCTTTTAATTAAGTTCTAAGTGTGTGACCCTATAGGTTATTATTATATTGGCAATAATTTTAAAATCATATTATAAAATTATAAACAATGAGCTGCGTCTAGTAATGCATCGCTGCTACCCAATTAATAATAAGATCGGTGATTCGATACAATATTTTCGTGACCAATGTTTCAATGTAATTTAATCCTTTTAACCTTGACAATCTAGATTAAACTCAAGCCATGGAATGTGTCATATTCTTCATAATTTAATTTGAGTTTTCTTGATCAATGAGTAGATTATAACAAACAAATTACTATTTGAGCATGACCATATTTCATAGTCCTACTCAATCAAGTGGCATATGGATATCACCCCTAATATATAGGAGGGTTAAATTCCATCTAGATCAGTCATATTCCTCACACGATTCACGATGTACCCAATAATCACCTTTATTGTCCACCCTATTAAAGGTGACCATTGATGATATCAAAGTACATAAATTCTCGTGTAGTAATATAGTGATTTCAGGTCGGAGGATCATTACATCATTGTCACTATGAGAATTGCTTATGACACTTTGCATAATGATCCACGTAGAATTCTCATGATGGGTCTATCCAGCACATTGTTCTCTAACATGTACCTATGCATTGACTTAATATCTCATATATTAATGACCAATGAGATTTGGCCATCAGTCAATCCACATACTAGTCTTAATGTATCATTGTTGTCCCATTAACAATGATACTCGACTAGGGACATTTAAGATTAATGATACTAATTATAATTATACAATCTCATGTTCAAGTCACATACTTGTAGCTATATAATTTGTATCATTATTCTAATGACTTTTATTATGCTATATAACATAGTAAAAGAAACCATAATAAAAGAATTCATTTATTCAATCAAATATCAAAAGAAATGTTAAGCAATTATATCAAATAATTGGCCTCTAGGGCATAAACTCTAACAATCTTCCACTTGCACTAGAGTCAATCACTCAGGTATCTAATATCCATGTAACTAGTGTGACCTTCATGCTTCTGCTGTGACAAAGCCTTGGTCAGTGGATCTGCAATATTATTATTTGTTGGCATTCTGCATATATGTACATCTCTACCAATGATTTCACGAATGAAATAGTACCGCCTAAGTATATGCTTGGATCGTTGGTGAGATCTAGGTTCCTTAGCCTGTGCAATGGCTCCATCATTATCATAGTATAGCTCAACTGGATCAACAATGGTTGGAACAACATCAAGTTCAGTGACGAACTTTTTAATCTATACAGCCTCCTTGGCCGTACTAGAAGCAGCAATATACTCAGCCTTTATTATAAAATCGGCTACTGTCTCTTGCTTCGAACTTTTTCAGCTAACAGCACCACCGTTAAGACAAAACACAAAACCTGATTGAGACTTATAGTCATCCATATCAGTCTGGAAACTAGCATCTGTTTAACCCTTTACTGCCAGTTCGTCTTCACCTCCATATACCAATAATGAATCCTTAGTTCTTTTTAGGTACTTGAGGATATTCTTGACTGCTGTCCAGTGACCTTCACCTGGATTCGACTGGTATCTTTTCGTCATGCTCAAAGCATACGAGACATCCGGACGAGTATATATCATTACATACATGATAGATCCAATTGCTGAAGGATAAGGGATCTTTCTCATACGTTCCTCATCATCTTGCGATTTAGGACATTGGGCCTTAGAGATCTTTACACCATGAGACATAGGTAAGTATCCTCTTTTTACCTCTTGCATGCTGAACCGTTTCAGTACTTTATCAATATATGTATTTTGACTTAGGCCGAGCATTTTTCTCGATCTATCACGATAGATCTTGATACCTAAAATGTAGGTTGCATCGCCCAAATCTTTCATGGAGAAACATTTTTCTAACCATGTTTTTACAGCTTGTAAGGAAGGAATGACATTCCCAATAATTAATATGTCGTCAACATATAATACCAGGAATATAATATAACTCCCACAAACCTTCTTATATACATAAGGTTCATCTTCATTTTTTATAAAGCCAAACTTTTTGGCTGCTTCATCAAAACGAAGATCCAACTTCGTGAGGCTTGCTTCAATCCATAAATGGATCGCTGCAGTTTACATACCTTTCCAGCATCCTTTGGAGTGACAAAACCCTCAGGTTGTGTCATATACACATCCTCAAGGAGATTTTCGTTAAGGAAAGCAGTTTTGACATCCATCTGTCAGATTTCGTAAGCATAAAAGGCTATAATAGCAAGTAAGATCCTGATGGATTTAAGAATTGCCACTGGAGAGAAGGTTTCATCATAGTCAACACCTTGAACTTGTTTGAAACCTTTTGCTACAAGTCGGCCTTTATAGGTTTGTACATTACCATACATGTCGGTTTTCTTCTTGAAAACCCACTTGCACCCGATTGGTTTTACCCCTTTGGGTGGATCAACCAAAGTCCATACTTGGTTAGTATAAATGGAGTTCATCTCAGATTTCATGGCTTCAAGCCATCTCACAGAATCTGGTCCATTCATAGCTTCTTGGTAGGAAGCAAGCTTATCCTGATCTATGAGCATCACATCGCCGTTTTGAGTCACAAGAAATCCATAATATCTCTCGGCCTCTTGGCGTGTCCTACCAGATCTACGAATGCCTTGTGTAATTTGAGCAGGTTCACTTTCCACAACATCCTATGGTCCCTACTCATGTTCCAACTCAAGTTCAATGATATTTTGTGGTTCTCGAATTTCTTCGAGTTCTACTTTCCTCCCACTATTTCCTTTAGAGACAAATTCTCTTTCTAAAAAAATACTAGTTCGAGCAACAACCACTTTGTTCTCATAAGGTTTGTAAAAATAATACCCTTTTGTTTCCTTAGGGTATCCCACAAAATTATATTTTTCAGATTTGGGTCCGAGCTTGTCAGAAGCCAGACGTTTCACAAACGCCTCGCAACTCCAAATCTTCATGAAAGACAAACTAGGACGTTTTCCAGTCCACATATCATATGGTGTCTTTTGAACCGTTTCTATAGGAACACAGTTAAGTGTGAATGCAGCTGTCTCTAGGGCATGACCCCAAAAGCTTATCGAAAGATCTGCATGACTCATTATTGATCGTACCATGTCCAACAAGGTGCGATTTCTCCTCTCAGACACACCATTCCATTGTGGTATTCCAGGTGGAGTGAGCTGTGATATAATACCACACTCCTTTAGAAGCTCATCAAAGTCTTGGTTTAAGTATTCACCTCCTCGATCGGATCGAAGGGCTTTTATGCTTTTGCCAAATTGGTTTTGAACTTCATTCTTGAATTCTTTGAACTTTTCAAAGGATTCGGATTTGTGATAAGCAAAATGATAAGCAAAAGATGAACGAATTTGGACGAAAGACTAAATAACATAAGCAAATTTTTTGTAATCTCTCACACCCTCTACATTACTAACATAATAAAACTACATAAAAGTAAACTTGTAATCAAAATGTAAAACTTGATGAACAGTATGAAATAAAATTTTAAGACTAAATAAAACATATTTTTTATTTTTAAAAACCCTTCTACTTTGTTAGATAGATTGATTTTTCCATTCCTAATAGCTCGCAAGTTATTACTGAAAGCATAATATGGTTATTGTTGTACGTGGTGCTTCCGGAGTACCAGTTTGCCTCACAATTCCAATAAATTATTTTATGATAGGTGCAACATTCTATCTTTGATTCCCCATAACTTTAAAACTCGATGACGAGTTTTCTCAATGTTGGATAATGATGTGAAATACACCAACGAAAAAATTGTGAAAAGAGGAATGACACATAATTAGGCTTAGAATATTTTACCGGTTCATGCTTGTGTTTGATTATTAAGTTTATAAATAAAAAAATTATTCTAGTTGTAGGTTATTTCAGTCAACTATAATTCAATTGTTGGAGTTCACCTCCTCCTTCGTCTTCTTTCTTCATCTTCTTAACTGTTATATCAAAGATGTTCCAAACGTGTCTCAGTCTGCCTTTACTAAAAACGCTTCTGATCGTGCCCTTGCTTCTTGACAGAAGTTGGTTATGCAGGGAAAGAAGTCAGTTCCGTTTTCGGAAAATGCGGATGAAAGTGGAGGATTTTCATGACTTGGTAAGGGATTGGTGGCAAGGGTATCTGAGGGAGGGTTCTCCTGGTTATGTTTAGGCTTACAAGCTTACAAGGTTGAAGGAGGACTTATTCGAGGGAATAGGAAAGTGTTTGGTAAGGTTAAAGTGAGGTTGAATTTGGCTCTTAATTAGATGCTGACAATCGATGAGGAGGGTTTGCATGGCTTGTCTGAGGTGAAAAAAAGGAGAGTGGAGCTTAAGTGGGATTGGCCGTTAATTCTGGAGAAAGAATTCACGGGCTCAAGTAACTTGGAGGGTGAATTTAACATGTGCTCAAACATTACAAAGTTAATGATAAATCACCTGAAGTGAAATGTCCTTCCTACTGGAAATTCTTTCCGATTCACGAAATATAAGCCTGGAAATCTCAGCATGCTTGTTGGGCCGGTGATGACCTCCACCTTCAAAGCAAGAAATTTGCCCTGTGCTTATCCACTGCACATAACGATTAAAATATAAGAAGGGCATGGAAGAATAATAAAACCAACTCATACAGATAATCAATAAACCTTCATATAGATAGTTGAATATATGAGAGCCTCCAAAACGTGTGCACCCTCGAGACTTCCAACTACTAACTCACGAACAACTTCTAGCTCACGAACAACTTCAAGATGCACCGGTAAAAGAATAAAAATGAAAGAAAGTTAGTATGAATGTGTGATAAAAAACAAATAAATAAATAAAAACTACAATTTGATATATGGACTATTTCGAGGAAAGAAAGTGAAGGCATTTTGAAGAAATGGAGCTTCCTTCTGTAAAGGTCCAATACTTGTTCCTAAGTCTATATTTATTTGAATTGAGGTGTTTATAGGTTTTGCGGTATTTATTCATCTATTTATTTATTTTTATTTTTTGTGGATTCTCAGGAGAATTTGTGATCTTTATAGAGTCGGAAGCTTTTAGGCAGGTGTTCTTCCCCCAATACGCCTATTTGTTGAGTGGGGATCTTTTAGGTACAGGTCTTTTCACGTTAATATAAGCATATAGAGGCTTTTTTTTTTGCACATTGTGCAGACATGATTGAGCTCATCTGCGTTTTCCTTTAGTACAATATGCTTCATTTTCCAAATAAAAAATAAAAAAAGATGTAAAAGATGAATAGTCCTTGAATGTTTAGGTCAAGAACTAACCTAAGATAGTCACGAAGTGTGATACCAAGATACGTGCCAATGAAGTGTATAGTGGTTCCTATTATAATGTAATATTTATGTTCAATATTTGCACTGGAAAATGGCCCCACATAAAATGATATCGATGTTGCAAGCCCCTCACACGCACACACATAGAGAGGAAGAGAAATTGAAATGTTAAAAAATTTACTGCATTTTCACTTCAAGGTCCCCTATTTCCAAACCAAAGCATTAATTATGCTAGTTTCTTTCTAAAGCTCTTTTGTTATGTGAGTAGTCGAAACATGGCATGACAATGGTTTGATTTAAACAGATGAAAACAAACATTCATATAAGGACAACTATGACAAAGCATCTCCAAAGAAAGAATGAGAATTTTGAAAAACAAATTGTGAAAGAAAGAAGAAAAGTTTTAGAATAGTAATTACAGAAAATATATGTTCATAATGCATATAATTGGTGTCCAAAATATTATTTACTCCATAAAGCTGAATAAAATATAAGTACCAGACTTTCAACATGACCATTTTCCTTTCATATGGCAAATCAGATAGCAGGAAACAGGCTCTGATGTCTAATCATAATTATAACCCACAGTTTCTATATCCTATAAACAATTCATATGGAAAACCATAAGTAATATGGACCAACGGTACAAGTCCAAAGCAGAAAATGGCAGAAAAACACAAACACGGAGAGAAAAAGATAGAGCAATTAAAGTACATAGTTGATAGTAGTACCTTTTGCCACCAATTCCGGGCATTCCGATCACCCTCCACTAAATTTAGAGCGATCCCTTCAAGCCCTGATGTGTCCCACTTTCTTTCTCTTTCTCTGTCCCGGTGCTCATTCGATCGCATGAAAGATACTGTCGTACCTTGCCACTGATCCACAAAAGGACTTGTCACCTCCTCCACATGCGCATACCCATTATAATGTACATTCCCCATTTCTTCCTCAACCACTTCCGAATCCACTGGTGATAAATCTACAGCCTCAGTGGTTATGTTCCATTGACAAACCATCTCAAAACTCCCTTGTTTTGGCAGCTTCAGGACCCGGTTATCACCACCTTCCCAAACCATACTATCACCCGTCCTCACAATTACAAATTTGTACTCAATAGACTCGCCTCCTTTTAGTTCAAACTCAGAAATCCATCCGTTCTCCGTCCAATTCATTGCATTTTTCTTCTTCCGTGATCCAAATTCTTTTGCTGACCCAAGAAATGCAACATGCTCACCAAATTCAACTTGGTGATCCAGTTTAACACTTAGTCGCACCATCTTCCTTGCCCTCGACTGTGATTTCTTCTCCTTCGCTTGCTCTCTGATTCAAAGATTATTTTGTCATTCTCCTACCAGAATTCTTTCTAAAGACTTCAGACAAACAAATATACAAAACAACACATTTTCTAATCCCAGAAAGAAAGAAAAAAATTTCTATAAATGATCTGACATAATTCATTTTCCTAAGTCTACTCGATAACATTAACTTGAAAAATATGTTCTTTCCCTCTACCTTTTCACCAACCAGAAGATAAAAACATAACTCAAGTGAATTTCATGTTAACCCAAAACAAGACATACATGTTTACGAAGGAAAAAATTGAATTTCATGTTCGGTATTGCTGAATTTCCCCACATTACATACATTACCTTACATACTTTAACTCAAGTGAGCCATACTTTCTTTACTACAGCTTTCTCATCTACCAATAAGGCCACAGAAACAAAGGAAGACTTGCACAGTAATTGCTATAAACCCCTATTCTGATTGCAACAATTAAAACAAAATAAAGTAAAAAAAGAGAAAATTATTATCTTCTGAATATATATTCTAAATGACATAAGTTTGAATATCACATAGTATTTCTCTTCTCTCAGCTTTTCTTATCTACCAAAAGACCATAAAATAAAATTAAATAATATAAAAATAATAGATAATAGTACTATATATCAATTTTATGCAGGAGGGATTTTTTTTTTATTTCAATATTATATACAGGGGAATATTACTCAGGGATGTTAAAAATTAACTACAGGATTTTGAAGAGTGGATTTATTTTTTTGTATTGTATTTAACATTTAGTTGAATAGTTCAGTTTTTCATGTAATTTTCATTTATAATCTAAGTCTTTTGAATTATAGATCTTTTCATAAATAAAATTCTCTTACTGTTCGCAAAAAAGAAAAAAAATTAAAAATGAGGAAGCAAATATCTAAGAAAACAATTTGTGTTTTATGATCACTTATGTTTAGTAGGATACTTAAGAATTTTTTTTATTATTATTATTGAATAGTTTCCATGAAGTGGACTATAACTCTTAATTGTTTCCGATATCACATTAAAATAATAAGTGAAAAAAAACATTTAAAAAGAAAAAAATAATAATAACCATGAATATACAAGTAGGATAGTTCGTTTCCAAGCTCTATTGCACATGAATATACAAGAATAAGATTTTTTTTAGGAAAATGAAAGAAGAGTGTTTTCACAACTACAACTAATAGAATTAATAACCATGCTAGGAAGCATTATTCCAAATATAATAAAAGATTTTTTTATATAAAAAAATACTCTATTTGTTATAAAATATAAGATCATTAATGACTTTTTAAAGTCAATTTAAACTCCTCCACATTGAAAATTCTTAGTTTTCTTTTTTAAAATAAATGAAATTTGTATTATCTCTAAAAGTTTTCTTCTCTTTAAATCTATATCCACTACTATTCTCTTTCGTTTCCATATTTAGTAATTGAAATTCAGTCCATTGGGGGGTTCATATGATAAATGATGTAGAAAGGAAGGGAATATTATAGAAAATATAATGCAACTAGAACTATATCAATACTTAGCAGCCAATTAATTAAGCATATAACAATTGAAGAGAAGTGTACACAAATTAATTAAAGATCTGCAACATATATACAATACAATGTAAGTTTTGAGCTCAGAGATTTTATATATATATATATATATATATATATATATATATATATATTACACACGCACAAATTAATGATCAAATTAAGTTTTAAGCTGAGAGATTATTACACACGCACATATGAAAGATGAAATTAAACACCAACAAGCGAAACGAACAAATTGTCCTTTTATATATGGGATGGCTTCTTCACCTGAAATTCAATAATAAGAAATTAATAAGAAATAATGATACAATTAAAATTTAAGGGACGGACGGACGGACGGCATTAAGGGCTAGCTTGTGCAGTTACCTCAATTCATTCATGGACGTAAAATAATGGAAGGGATGTGACGGACTTTGTGAACGTCTTGTCCTTCTACACCATCTTTCACTCCAACCCTATCTTTGAATGCTTTAGGCATATCCACAATTCTTAATTCTTGAAGGGACGTGAGGAATTTCAATCCCTCTGGAAGCATATCCAATTTCAAACAACCCCAAATCGCTAATTCTCGAAGATTGGGCATGGCTCCTTCATCCACCCTCCACTTTTCTAACTTCTCTACATTCCAAAGAACTAAATGTATGAGTTGAGGGAAACTGTTTGCACTACATACAAATTCATTCCCCGCTAAGCAATTAAAAAATAATACCAGACGTTGTAGGTTGGGAAGCTTCCCTAGTAACACCACTGTGTCTGCCTCAAAATTACAATCAATTAATACTATATGAGTGAGGCTTTGAGAGAGACGTGGTTGTTCATACGGGTGATCAGGTATCATGTAATTCACTCTTCTATCCCCATGTATAGTTAACTTATTTAGATTGTCACACTCTAACAATTGTATCAAATTAATATGATCAAATAACCGAATTCGAAGGGATGTGTATCGTGGGTGGTGCAAGTCTGAGTTGACGAAATTCATCACCCCTTCTTGTTCCTCCAGACTATTTATCTGTACGTCAATTAGTACTTGAAGATTGATTAGTTTCATGAGATCGTTCGCGTCACACTTGCTCGCATCAAAATTCTCTAATAACTCCAACTCCTTGAGGCCATCAAATTTCAATTTCTTATTTACGCCCCTAATATTGTTAGGAAGATAAAGATGTTTCAAACATTTCATCTTCCATAACACATTCGGTATAAAAAGATGGTCTACCCTTAAATCAAGGGTTTCCAAGAATCTTAAATCCCCTATACATGATGGCAACTCCTCCAATTCACAATCTTTTAAACTCAAATACCTCAAGTGAATGAGTTCAACTATTTCTCGAGGTAACTTTCTCTCTCTAAACGTAAATCTATTGAGTTTCAAAACTCTAATCAACTTAAAATTCTTGAGATTAAGTAGTACTTTCTCTGAAAAATTTGCATTGAAGAATAAAAGTGATCGAATTTGTCCAACCATATATTGTTGCTCCAAGGCAATGTCAAGGTTGTCGACATTGTATATTGCAAGTCTACGTGCTAATTCCATACCAAGTGTGTTATCCGAATGATATAATTGATCATTATGTGCATCTTGGAAATCAATGATCTTAACAACATCTTCCTCTTTTCCCTTCGACAAACATAGGTCTCGAATAAGGTCATGAAGGCGACATGATTCAACGTTTAACCATGGGACTAGTGAATATTTCGAATCCATTGGTTCAAGTTGAATCAAACTCCTCTGCGCGAGTTCAACCAAGTACCGTTCTGCAACATCCATAAGCATTTCTCCTTTTGCTTTTTGGACTGAAGGTATCATACCTTCTGCAATCCATAGTAGGTACAACTCGTCAGTCTCTATCTCCTCGTCCTCTTTAAAAGTTCCCATATAAAGGAATAGTTGTTTCAAACGAAAAGGTAGATCATCATAACTTAAACCTAAAATATGCATTACTCCTCCATCTTCTTCTCTACTTAAGTTTGAAGCAATATCTTCCTTCACCATCTCCCATTCCCTTAATGAATTTTTGTTTTTCAAAAGCCCTCCAAGGGCTGAGATGGCTAAAGGTAGACCTTGACATTGTTGAATCATATCCCTCCCTAGTTTTTCTTTCTTTGGTTCGACTCTAATTTCTGCAAAAAATAAAAATCATGACACATATCCATTAGGATAATTAAAATAATTTCTTATTCGTTGCAACAATGAATTACGAATAAGACGATGGCACAACTTTTTTTTTGACAATACATTTATCTAGGAGCTTTTCTTTATTTATTGACATCTTGTGAAGAAGTTTAAGAACAATATAGAGCATACACAACTGTGAATACTTCGTTTCAGGTTGTACTGGTCATACAATAATCAAATATAAAATATGTCCAAATGAACTATTTTATATATAGTATACCCAAATAGAAATCAGAAGAATGTTTGTGTAACTATAATTTAATTGGGTGATGTGGTTATCACTCTTTCTAAATTCCCGTAATTTATAGAACGGTAGAAAAAAAACACCATAATACTGTTAAAGTGTTAAGCGTTAACATGAATTTGTTTTGGTTCGGTGCTGGTATACCTGAACTCATGGACGGATCAAGAATTTGCATATGATATATGGATTTAAAATTATTAATAGAAAAAAGGTATATACTAACATGAATATTGAAAAAATAACCAAAATATATAGATAAATATTATTTGTCAAAAAATAGTTATAAATACCATCCTCTGTTCCAAAATTAGAGAATTTTTAGTTTTAAAGTATTAAGTGACATGAAATTCATAACTTACTTTACTATATTTTAGCTAGTTTGAATATTATCATGTCACCACTAATACACTTGTACCAAATGTTAAGCATGTGTTTGAAAAAAATAAAGTATCATAAATATCGTTGGTTTAGAAATCTATCTATAATTTTGGAATAGGAAAAAAAGATTGTCTAAAATTTTCTTTCATCTAAAACTAGGCAAATATTCTTATTTTATTTTCTTAATTCTTCTTTTCGTTTTCCTATTTTTTGCAAATATTCTGGGCGGAGACCAGAATACCAAGACATTAATTAATTGCATCAAGCTAACGAGTCAACTTTTTTAATTACTTTTTTTGGGGGCAACCCATATATAAAATAAGACTCGATCACAAAAAATTCAATGAACTTTAGTCTTTGTATCAAGAAAATCTTTGAACATTTTTTTTTTCAATTGAACCAATGATGTCTTAGAAAGGTAACAACAATAACTAAAACTTGACCAAGCCTCTAACAAAAGTTAACTATTGATGAAGTTTCTTTACATGTTGATGCAGTGGGAAATATTAATGAAGATTCGAATTTTCATATATTTTATAACTTATAGAGTTCTAGTTTATTTGATACATTTTTATTTCTTATTTAGAAAAATTTAGGACATTTAGATTTTGGTATTATTTCTAATTTAATAGTATCATTTTTCAAATAAAGTTAGTTAGTATCATTTTCCGATAGTCGTAGGAAAGTTAATTAATGGTTATTTGTTATCTTTTTCAGAGTAGATGTAAACTTGAGACATTTTATTAAGACAATTCAATTAATTCTTGAAAATATATTTACTGCCGATCTTCCTTGTTTACTTAAGATTTTATCAAGGTTTATTCTTTTGTTGGCTTTAAAACGTTATCTAATCTCCACGTTTGTGTTAGTATGTTAAACTAACCAAGTTCCCGCTGTGTCAAATGATGCAGTGAAAAATATCATTGAAGATTAGGATTTTCACGTATTTTATAATCTATGGAGTTTTAGTTTATTTGATGTATTTTTATTTCTTAGTTAGAGAAATCTAGTAAATTTAGTTTTAGTATCATTTTTAATTTGATAGTTTTTCAAATAAATCTAGTTAGGAAAGTTTCCAGTTAGTCGTAAGAACATTAATTAATAGTTATTTGTTATCTTTTTTAGAGTAGATGTAGGAAGGTACCTAAGCTTATAAGAGCATTCACAATAGTTTCCTTATCTATATCCCTATTTTGAAGTGTCATTGTCATTCTGCAAGATAGAGATTCAATTTTTTCATTATGTACCCAACAAATTCCTTATATTGTTTCTTTAAATAATAAAGTTAAAAGTTAAAATTTGAAAGTTCCAACAAAAAATTTAAATTTAAATTTACTAAATACATATTATATTTTAATTTATTTAGAAAATAAAATACTCTTACTTATAAAATTTATTATTTTTACAATTCTTAGCAAAATTATTAAATTTGAGAATGCATCAAATTGACTTATAAAAATTAAAAATAATCTTATAATTTATAAAAGAGAGAGTATAATTTATCAATTGTATTCCACTATAAAATAACTTTTATTTTATTTTAAATTTTAAGTAATTTATGGAGTGAGTATTGAATGGATTGTAGTTGCAAATGTACATAAGATCAATATTAACTTTTAAAAAGTTAATTTGTGATATTTTAAAATTTAAAATTAATACGATTCATTTAAATTTTTAAAAAAATAAATTTAAAAAATAATAGTACTTTTATAATATTTAAAATTATATGGGCATAAATTAAATAAATTTATATCAATTTAAATTTCAATACATTTGAAACTAATTTTTAAAAAATAAGTCAATGTTAATTTTATAATTTGAAAATGAAATAGTAAAAAAGTCATGTGACAATAATTTTAAGATGTGTATGATTGATGAGTTGTCCACTTAAATGGGGGTGTGAAATGTCATTTTCCATATATAGAGAACCATCTATTGACTCCCTCACTTTGGGGAGTAAAATCTTATATGGAGATTAAGATAGAGAGTTAAATAAGGATAAGAAAACTGTTGGATAATGATTTCTTGATATTTTCTTTAAAGCTGGGGATAAAGACTTATTTGGAAAAACTGTTGTGAATGCTCTAAATATTGATAATACATTGGTGACAAAAAATTTGATACAAAAGAGGATGCAAAATAATGTGGATGGTAGTTATTAATTATAACCATTGGACCCACTCATATATGCTGGAACGTCCACTAATTATAATCCAACACATCATTTTATATATACCTTCTTATAGTCATCTTTTGTCACTGTTGCATTACTAAAAATATAGATTTTCTTGAGACTTTTTATTAATACATTCAATCTAATTCTTGATAACATATTAATTGTCTCTCTTAGAGAATTCTTAATTTGTCTTCCTTGGTTTTATCAACATTAACTAATCTCTACGTTTGTGTTAGTATGTTAAACTAACCAAATTTTTGCTGCGTCAATTGATGCAGTAGAAAATATCAACGAAGATTAGGATTTTCCTATATTTTATAATTTATGGAGTTTTAGTTTATTTGGTGTATTTTAATTTTTTACAAGTTTGATATTCGTGCGAGGCATGAGCTAGTTTATATCATTTTTTTCACAAATATTATTAAATATTTGTTTATCAAATATTATGGAGTTTGTGTTTGTACGTTAAACTAACCAAGTTCCCGTTGCGTCAATTGGTATCCATAGCCCTAATTTACATCATTGGAAGACATGGTCGAGAGAGTAGATGGAACACAACCCCATGACAATCGTGGAGCTTATGCGTCACAATATAGTCATTAGATGACTTGACTCGTCGAGTTGGTGGTATGGAACAAAACTTAACACAGTTGATGAATGCTATCAACAAATTATCCACACAAAATCGATATGGATTTGTTCCAAATTGAGAAACTAACGTAATACATGCATCAAAACATTCAACCATCTCATAAGCTCGCATGGGTCAAAAAGTCCATTGAGGTACCACAAATTAAGTCAAAGTCGAAGGTTTCAGTTAGTAAGCTTGAGAAGGATGTTGATACGCAAGTAATTCTTGATAACTCATACAAAGAATCTAAAGTAGACATGACTATTGATGATCAAGTAAGTGTTAAGAAGTCAAATTCTGATTTGGACATACCTATTACTAATCTAGAGGTTGTAATTGATGAAAAACCAATTTTAAATGTTGATGAGAGTTTTGTTTTAGAGCAAAGTCAATCTAAGATTAAAACTAGTACTGGATAATTCCAAATTCCTGACGAGTCACCTATTATCAAAGCGAGCATAGAAAATTTTGTGATGTCTAAGTATGGGGTACTATAACAAATAAAATTGATCATGAGATTGTTCCAGTGTTTGAAGAAACTGAAATTATTTATTTTGTTATTGTTAAAAAAAATTTGTCATGCAAGTAAACTAGAATATATTGGTATTTTCTTTATTTTCAAGATTATTCTTTGAGAAGAAAAGATATGGAGTTTTGATCCCGCGCGTATTAAACATTCGTTTTTGGTGCTTGATATTTGTTTGCATTTAAATTTGAGGATGAATTCTTTCAAAGAAGGGGAGAATGATGTAGTGAAAAATATCAATGAAGATTAGAGTTTTCATATGTTTAATAATTTACAGAGTTTTAGTTTATTTGATATATTTTCATTTCTTATTTAGGGAAATCTAGTAAATTTAGATTTAGTACTCCCTCTTTCCTTAAAAAGATGACTAAAGTGGTAAAAAATCTTGTCCTCAAAAGAATGACAAAAGTACTACATAAAATTTCATTTAGACAAATTTAACATTGATTTACTATCACAATTTACTTAACTTAATAGTCAACCACTTATATCACTAATTCTCTCTCTACCCAAAAACCAATTAAACATATTAATCCATGCAAATATCAACTCATCACAATACTCGAAGACAAGGGTATATTGAGAACAAATATATACTCTCTCCTAATTTTTTTCACAACTTTAATTTGTGTGAAAATTATACTTTTATCATTCTTTTGGGGACGGAATGAGTATTATTTTAAATTTGATAGTTTACTTTTACAAATAAATCTAGTTAAAAAAGTTTTCATTAGTTGAAGAAAAGTTAATTAATTGTTATTTGTTATCCTTTCTAGAGAAGATGTAGGCATGTACTTAAGTATAGATTGTCCTGAGACTTTTTATTAATACAATTCAATTTAATTCTTGATAATATATTTATTGTTTCTTTTGGAGAATTCTCTATCGTCCTTGTTAATTCAAGGTTTTATCAATGTTTATTCCTTTGTCGATATTAGAACATTATCTAATCCCCATGTTTGTATTAGTACGTTAAACTAACCAAGTTCCCGCTACGTCACATTAGGCAATTTATATTTTTATTTATTTATGATTATTACTAACATCATATTAAAATATTTTAAATAAATTAAAAACTAACTAAAAATAACTTAAAAATACACTTGCCATTTTGTTTAACTAAAAACAACTTAAAAATGAAACTGGACATTTTATTTAATTAAAAATAAATTAAATTGGTTTAATTAACATAAAAAACACTCATATAATATTGAACCTCCGTTAAACTAACTTACAAATATAACTAGCAATTTTATTTAATTAAAAAATAACTTAGAAAACAAAATTATTTTTTAAGTCAAGTTGAAAACATTACTTAATTGTTTTAATAAAGTAATATGGCTAGTTTAACTTTTAAGTCATTTTTAATTTTATAAAATGAGTATTGACAGTTTCAAGTTGTTTTATTAATTTTTTAATTTATTTTAAATAATTTAGTACGTTGTTAACAATCAATCATGAAATAAAAAAAATATACAACTGCCACATGTAAAAGACACCTCATCAATAGTTAACTATGGTTAAAGCTAATTTTAGTTAAATTTTGAAATCTGAATGATTCGATTCAACTTTTAAATTCAACTGCAAATAAGTAAATCCAAATACTCCATCAATTTTAAACTATAGAACAAGTATTGACTTTGAATAGTAAATTTGATATATTTTAAAATTTTAAAAATTGATATGAATTGATTTAGCTTTAGATAATACAATTTTTGAAAGTTGTAGCTATGTAAATAGTACTATTAAATATAAAACTTATTTTTTTCAAAATTTAAATAAATTATACCAATTTTAAATTGGAAAATATCTAAAATTTCTATATACTTTGAAACGGAAGAGTAATTTTATTTTGTTCTTTCTTATCTTTCAATAATTTAATTATCAACTTTAATAGCAAGTTATGAAGACTATTTCAGCAGTTACATTAATTAGATAATGAGTAATCCATTTAAGTAAAGTGGCTCAAATTAAGTAGGTCCTATATATTACAATAAAAATAAAATAAAATAAAAACTGACCTGGAGCATCATCCCTTATGGGAAATACTTTCTGGAGAAGTAGCTTCCAACCTTCCTCGTTGCTCAGAGAACGAAGCTTATACGGAAATCCAATGTTTGCCACTACTTCCTTACGAGTTGTAATCAATATTTTGCTATCAGTTGTTTCTTCAACTGGAAAGGCTTGTTTTAGCATTTTCCAATCATTTAGGTACCAAATGTCATCTATCACGACCAGACACTTAAACTCTTTTTGGGTCTTGTAGAGCTGCTGAACCAATTCTGTATCTGCCATTCCCTTGATCTCATCCTTGCTCCTCGTCGGGAGAAGTCCTTGAAGGATATCTTGCAAGACTTTTTGTCTTTCCAATTTTTGGGTGATGCAAACCCATGCAAAGGCTTCAAAATAGGATCGAACATCTGTGTGATTGTATAATTTTCTAACAAGAGTGGTCTTTCCTTGCCCGCCCATCCCCCATACGGAAACAACTTCATAGCCTCTGTCTTTGTTTTTCAAATGTAAAACCAATTCTTTTATTTCCTCCTCCATTCCAACAAAATCCCTTTCGATTGAATGGGCATAAGTGATCCTTAATTGTCGTTGTCTCTCCTCTTCCGCTTTTGAGCTTTCTACTTGATGATCATCCGATGCTTGTATACCAAAAGTTTGTGTACCTGTAGCGAGATTTGTGATCTTAGCTTGAATACTCCCAATTTCTGCACCAATCTTATGAAGTGTTATACACTCACAAATTATACAAGCAAATCTTCTCATCACTTCCTTGACGTGCCCCTCTTCTCTCCTTGATGCAACTTCTACTGCATATGTTTCGAGGACATCTTCTGTTAGTAGAGCAAGTTCTCTAATCTCAGCTACCCATTTGCCAACTTCTCGATTCCCTCGTTTATTGTCCGCGTCTTTTAAGAAATTCTGCATCTCCATTAGCTGGCGTTGAATTTTTAAGACTTTATCCTTCACTCCATATAAGAATGTAGCTTCAGAGATCAACAAATCTCGAAGCCTTTCAACAGCAAAAGAGACCACAGCCTCTGCCATTGATATATCTTGAAACAACAAGTAGCTAGCTAGCTAGATAGATACATAAAATTAAGACCAATTGATAGCTAGGAGGAGGAGTTTAAATTTGCTTGGTTGTTACAAAGTAATTCTTGTAGAGTCTTCCTACGTAGACGGGAAACAAGGGACCGGAAATTGGATATTTCGAAATTCCTTTGCTTTTTTGTTTTTTTTTTGGGTTGAGTCCAAACATATTTATACTATGGATTTAAAAAAAAAATTAGGAAAAAACATAAAAAATTAGATCCAATTTGGATATATATCAAAAAAAATGTAGTATGGGCCCATACAATCATTTTTTTTTATATATATTCAAATTGGACTTTATTTTTTATGTTTTTTTCTAATTTTTTTTAAATCCATAGTATAAATATATTTGAACTCAACCCAAAAAAAAAAATAAAAAAAATTGGGAATGTCCAATTTTTGGGTTTTTTTTCATGTCCCCCTGACTTATTCTTGTAGAAGACTTAAAAGAGCAATTGGGGTTGACCATCTTTTTCCAAGTCCTCATATTGCATTATTAACTACAGCCAACTTGCAATTAATTGCCACCACACGTGATTCTGTCAAATGGAACCCACCCACCTGCACCTTTATGTTGTTGTGCATAACGTATATGATGACTTCTAAGGAATTCTGAAAAACATAAATTTTAAAACACACATACCTAAAAGTAAAAATTAAAAGTTAAAATATATATTTACGGTTGACGTTGGGGCCAACCGATTGAATTTTTATTAGGAGGTCCAGGTTTTCCTAAGACCTTTCATTACATTTTCGACACGTGTAATGGTCATACATAATTAATATAAATTGGCCCCCACATGTTATGAGTTATTGGTTAAAAAAGTAATTATTGTACACGTGTCGAAAATATAATAGAAGGTCCTTTTTCTAGTTGGAAGACCTGGACCTTCTAATAAAAACTCCGATTATTGGCGTTAAACGTAAAAATTTTAACTTCACTACCTAATTGGACGAAAAGCATTATCATAATTCATACGTTATACATAAGATTAAAAAAAGGTAAAAGATATACTATTATTTTTAACAACGTCGGTAACGAGAATGACAGAGCCATTTTTAATGTTTTTTAAACATTAATGTTTTATTTTAAATGAACGAAAAATATATATTTACAGACCGTTTGGTTGGATTATATCATTTTAGGACATAATGTAATGATGGTTGAAATCGGAATCAGATCATAATGGAATCAGAATTAAACATTTTATTCATGTGTTTGGTACATTATTTAAAAGTTATATCGAAATGAAATGAAATAGAATGTAATGATCAAAATATTCCTAACTAACTAACTAATTAAGTGTGTGTGTGTGTGTATATATATATATTTTAATATTAATCCAGAATAAGTATAATACATATTAATATTATAATATTATATTAATACAATATAATAATAGTATATATTCATATATAATAGAATAATATATAATATAAAATAAATATAATACATATTTTTTTAACATGTGTTATAATATAAAACAAATATAATACATGTTAAAAAATATTATGTATTATATATATGTGTGTGTGTGTGTGTGTGTATATATATATAAAAAAATATTATAAGTTATAATAGAGTGTGTGTGCGTGTGTGTATATATATATAATATATATAATATTATTCTGTTATATATAGTAATATAATATAAAATAATTATTATACATATTAAAAAATATATTTAATATATAATAATATACATTATAAACATATAATAATATATATTCTATTAGTATAATATAATACAAAACAAATATAATACCTATTAATATGTAATATATATATATATATATATGGATGAGGGCATTTTTATCTTAATATTTTTTTCTCATTCCTTTACTCTCATTAGAATCGCGATTTCTTAAGAGAGGTTAGAAATGACGATTCTAATGTATAAAAGAAACACGATTCCGTTAGAATAGTCATTCCAACTAAACTCGGCATATCGAACGTCAAAAAAAATTTATTAATCGTAATGGCAATTCCTTTCCACCCTCAATATTGGCTTACCAAACGGGCCATTAATGTTTTTTGAATCGTGAACGACTATGATTTCGCTGATGGAGTAGAATGGAATGGCTAAGAAATGGAATAAAAATGGTCATTATATTTTCCTCCTTATGTTTGATTGGTTCATTTTATTCTATTAGTAGTGGAAAAAGACTTCACTATTAGGTGTCTAGTCTATTTAAATTACTTTAGAAAAAAGCCTAAAAATTATGACATCATGGCGACTAAAATTTAAATTGATTTAACGATACTTTTAAAAATCAACAATAATTTTACAATTTAAAACTTTTAAAAGTCAACAATAATTTTATGATATGGAACAATGAAAGTCATGTTGCATTATTAATTTATTACTTACTTTCCAACTAGTCATGCTGCATTATTACGTACTCCTTCCGTCTCTTAATATATGTCGTTTTAGAATTATACAAATATTAAGACAATGATTATATAGTATTAAATATAATATTGATTGCCTATAATACTCTTAAATTCCCATAATTATCATGGTTGTCTCATACTCTATCTCTCATCTTGTAACATTTTTTCATACTCTCTCGGTTCCATATTAAGTGTCGTTTTAGCTTCATGCACATGAATTAAGAAAGTAATTTAATACTATCATTTAATAATTAAAATTTGTATGAAATTCCATCACTACCCTTTATGGGAAGTTAAAAACTATTAATACAAGGGAGAAAATTTTTTGGGACAATGAGAGAAGTTAGGGGTGATATGAGAAAGTAAATAATTTATTCTCCTAGAAAGTTGTAAACGACAAATAAATTGGAACAATTTTTTTTAAAAAAGACACTTAATATGGAACCGAGGGAGTAATTTTCTCTTAAAAAAAATTCATTGCACTCATTTACTACTCCTAATACTATTGTCTTTCTCTCTTTCCCTCCCCATAAAATAACTTATCCAATTCTTAAGAAATCATCTTCACTCTCTCTCTCACACAATTTATATTAGTACTTTGAAAACTTCAATTTCATCTTTTTCATTTTAAACAAGTTAAAAACTGGCGCCATGCACTCTAAAAAAATTTTGTTTAATTTTTTTTTTAACTTTCTCACCATTTTTATTTATAAAAAACTATGTAGGCTACACGAATTTTTAAAAAGAAAAAAATAAGAGTTAGTTTTGTTGTGATAAAGAGAGAGAAAATAGGAGTTACTTTTGTTGTCATGAGGAGAGAGAAAGAGTTAAAGCATGATAGAATTGTGAATAAAGATCTCTAAAAATTAAGTAAAGTAATGAGGGGTAAATTTGAAAATATTGTGGCTAATTCTCTTAGATTATATCAAACGACAAATAATTAAGAAAAATAGAGAACATCTAAAACGATATATATTAAGAAACGAGGAGTACTACTTTCCAACTTCCAATTAGATTTCGTGAAAAAGAAAGAAAGAAAACAAAAAAGTTTCAAGTATAAAATGCCCCAAATAAAAGAAGTCTATTACGTACCAACAAATTAATTTCTTTCGGATTAGAATTTCTCATTATTTCAATCTTTTAATTTTTCTCTAATACATATTTAGCGATATAAAATATTATTTTTTAAGACAAAATAAAATTCATCCTAAATAATTAACAACATAATAATTATCGAAAATAATTATATCGCTGAAAATATAATTAAATGTGATATTATAAAAAGTGAATCAATTTTTTTATTGCTCGGTAATAGTAGAAGACTTAAAAGAGCAATTGGGGTTGACCATCTTTTTCCAAGTCCACAGGCTGCATTATTAATTACAGCCAACTTGCAATTAATTGCCACCGCACCACACATGATTCTGTCAAATGGAACCCACACACCTGCACCTTAAGTTTCAATTAAGTCATGCTGCATTATTACATACTACTACTTTCCAGCTAGCCACGCTACATTATTACATACTTTCCAGCTTCCAATTAGATTTCCACCACATGGCATGATTCAGTCAAATGGAACCCACACCTGCACCTTTATGTTTTTGTGCATAACGTGTAACACCCCGAACCCGTTACAGGCCCGAAGTGCTACACGCCGCAAGCCCAAAGGCCCGCAAGGCAACAATATCAATAGCGCAGCCCAAACAAAAAAAAATTCAACAATAATCTTAAATCAAACCCAACAAAACATCTTTCAAATCTATTTTCAAATAAAAACCACCAAATATCAAAATCGAAAATGGAGACGCAGCTCCCCGAAAATAAGAGTCTTATTACAATTTCAATGACAAAAGAAGGAAATATCTTAAACTAGCTCCAACCATCCAAAGCATATCAAACAGTGTTTCGCTATCAACGATGAGACCTGTAAAAATTTATGTAAGGGGTGAGCGATAAAGCTCAGCAAGTAGCAATCCTCCCTATCTAGCCGAACCAAGTACAATTTACAAAAATACTTTTTCGAAATATCTTTTTTTTTTGTTCAATAACAATAGTATATATGATTTCAAAACTAAAACAATTCAAAGATAATTTCAATGTATACAATATATCTTTTAATCCACAGCCCTAGCGACTAAGGTTACAATAGCCCTGTAACACGGCCCAAAAGTTCGATAGTGTCAATGTTCACGCACCCTACTAAGGTATCTATAAAAATGCACGCTCCCCGAAGGACATCTAAAAGGTGTGCGCCTTAGTAGGTCCTATATTAGCTCCGGAACTAAACGTAAACAATAACGAGTTCTATACATAGTCGGACTGAGGATTTCAAAAACGTTTCACAATCTCATCGATATTCAAAACTATACTTATTTCACAGTTCAAAACTATATAATCTCATTTCACAGTTCAAAAATAAATACTTGATCCGAATTTTTGAAATAAAAGAACATAACATTTAATTTAAATGGAAGCCTTAAATAAAACATAACAATTTTGAAACTATATATTTAGGCATCCGAGTAATTACTAAGGCATACATAAAAGTAAACTATAAATTTAAAAACACTAAATAGTTCGGAAAGCCACTTACCTCGATATTGCGAAATACGAAAATATTAGCCGAACAAATCCTAAATATAAATTTAGAACAAATAAAATCATTAGGATAATTTATCCTAACTCAAACATATTTTAATTTAAATCTTAGACACATTTATAGTAAATTGACTCGATACATAATGAATTTTATATTAGAAATCATAATTTATTTAATTAATAAATTATAATTTCAAAAGTGAAAATCTATAAATTTAATAAGGGAAATAATTGTTGTTCTTAATTAGCTTACAATCATAATTTTTTTTTAATTTTATTACACATGCATGACTACTAATATATAAACCGTATTACTACTACTGACTTAAGTTTAACTAACCAATTCAATTGTTTTATTACTATTATTATTATCCAATGTTCATATGGTCACTTACTCTGGAACAAGAATACTTGTAGTCTCATTAACATATTAGTAAAGAACAAGAACTGCTACTGCAAATCATACATATTTACAAAAAATAATATATCTTTTATAACCAAAGCACATGGAATCAACAAATTAGTGTAATTAAACTTTTCATGAAATCTCTTCCAATTTTCTTACAGTCAAATTATTAGTTAATATATAACATACTCATATACATACGTTTATACATGATACTATATATAGTCATATAATATATTTGTTGATTCATAGCAAGTAAACTATTAACATAAGTATTGAGAAAGCCACACACTGTTATGGAACTTGATGATTAGATCGGAATTACCCAAGTACAGTATCAATTAGCTTTGGATTGTAAGAGAGACACACATACATATACATATAAAACTTACTTATAATTGAAAAGGAAAGATTTAGGTTTACCTTTGAGTCTTCTTTTCTTTTTCTTTGTTCTGCAGTACTCCAAAGCCAAATAATTTTTACGTTCTTCTTTCTCTCTAGTTGTTTAAATATATTTAATTCCTTTGCAAAATAGGTTACAAGGTAAAAGAGTCCTTTTAAAATTTAAAAAGGTTGTTATAACTTAATGACTTATCTTATCCTTATAGGATTTAGATATATATAAATAATTATTAGTTACACTTTTATTATCTAATTATATTATTATTATTATCTTTTTTTTTAAAAAAAATAACCGGGTATTACATAACGTATATGATGACTTCTACTATTATTGGTGTTGGGGCCAACAGTGGCGATTCTTGGCGTTAAAAGTAAAAAAAAAAATTAACTTCACTACCAATATCACTACATAAATCCAAGATTAAAAAAGGTAAAAGAAATACTATTATTTTTAATAACGTCCGTAACCAGAATTTTTAATGTTTTTTCTTTTTTTTAATCTTTAATGTTTTATTTTATTACATCGACTAAAATTTTAGATTTTAAATTTTAAAACTATATGTAATAGAAATTTTTTAATTGATTTGACTATACTTTTAAAAGTCAACTATAATTTTTGTTAGGATTTTGAGCCAAAAGTAATTATGGATTTCATTAAATAATTAACGAAATTCATATATCAATGTGTTCTACTCCATGAGTAGATTAAATTAAGTATTTGGAAGCTCAAATCCATGGAGTAATGAATGAGAAATTAACTCCTAAAGATCACACTTGGAAATGATAATAAATACTTGTGGGAAGGAAAGTCCCACATCGGTTAAGAACTAAAATATTAATTGGTTTATATACAAGAAAGTTGCTCTTGGGTTTGGGCCTCAAGGGGCACCCCACTTTTGTGGAAGGGAGAGGACCTAGCCAAGGCTTGGTTTGAACCCACGCGCCGCCGACCGACCGGTCGGTCGGGCCGGGCTCGTGGGTCGTGGGTCCTTGTATATATTTTTTGGACAAAATTTATTTAAATTTTGTTTATTTTATTTTAGTTCTATTATCAAAACAAAACTGTGTCGTTTTGATAAATATTATTTATTATCAAAACTGTGTCGTTTTGGGACGAACAGACGCGTCAATACTGCGGCGCGGGCTATCTGATCAAACGGACGTCACAAAACTACGTCGTTTTGACCCCTTTCTTGTCCGAACAGACATGCCAATTCTGCCATGGCCGACCAGATGCATTTCGTACCTTTTCAGATGGTCGTGTCCCATCAGATGGGTTACGAATCCTTCCTATAAATAGAGTAGGAGGGGCGGCCATTTGATTCATTCAGTTTTACAACCAATTAAGCATTATAGAGTTATAATTCATTTAGAGTCTTAGAGAGAAAGAGAGAGTCAGAGCATTCTTTGGTTCGCTGATTGTGTTATTTGTAATGCTGCTATAACACAAGTTGTCATTGTATCTTGGGAGACAAGTGCCGCTAACTCGAAGCACCAATAAGGAGGGCATAATTGTCTTAAGGACATAGTATTCAATACTAGCCTTGACATATTCATATTTTACAAGTTCGGTATATCAGATAAGTTTATATATATATATTAATTATTATATATATATATCAGTTCAATTATTATTAATTTGTAAGTTGCAAATATATATTATTATTAAATATATATATCTTCCCTAACAATCTTAAGACAATTAAATATAATATTTAATTTATATTTGCAAAATATGGCTACCGATTATGTTATTACAATCGGTTCTTCTTCTTCTACACCTGTGATACCGATTGTTCCTGTGAACCATGGTGAAAAACCAGAAAAGTTCAATGGAACAGAGTTTAAAAGATGGCAACAAAAGATGTTGTTTTATCTCACTACGCTAAATTTGGCACGATTTCTTCATGAAGATCCTCCTGTGCTTGGTGAGAATGAAACAGACAGGCAGATGGTTGCTGTAATTGATGCATGGAAACATGCAGATTTTTTGTGCCGAAATTACATCCTCAACGGATTGGATAACACATTATACAATGTGTATAGTTCTCTCAAGTCTGCAAGCGAATTATGGGATTCCTTGGATAAGAAATACAAAACAGAAGATGCTGGCACGAAGAAGTTCGTAGTTGGAAGGTTTTTGGATTATAAAATGGTGGATTCCAAGGCTGTTATCAACCAAGTCAAAAATTACAAGTAATCCTGCATGAAATACATGCAGAAGGTATGTCTTTAAGTGAATCTTTCCAAGTTGCTGCTATTATTGAAAAATTACCACCACTGTGGAAAGATTTTAAGAATTATCTCAAGCATAAACGCAAAGAGATGAAACTTGAAGACTTAATCGTGAGATTAAGGATAGAAGAGGACAACCGTGCTTCTGAAAAGAAAGCAGGAAGGACTTTTGTGGAGCATAAAGCCAACGTGGTGGAACAAGGTCAAAAGTCTAATAAGAGAAAGCACTCTGACAACGGGCCTAAACAGGGAATGAATAAAAAGTTCCAAGGCAAATGCTACATTTGTGACAAGCCCGGACATAGGGCAAAGGATTGTCGTAAACGCAAAGACCAGAATAAGAAGTCAGCACAAGCCAATGTAACGGAAGTGGATGGACTTCTTCAAGATGTTTCTGAAATGAACTTATCAGCGGTTGTTTCTGAAGTAAACATGGTTGGAAATCCCAAGGAATGGTGGATCGATACTGGAGCAACCCGCCATGTGTGTTCTGATAAGAAGATGTTTTCCACATATCAAGAAATTGAGCATGGAGAACAATTATTTATGGGAAATTCTTCATCATCCAAAGTTGCAGGGCAAGGAAAGGTAGTTCTAAAG
The DNA here is from genome assembly GCA_034770075.1 of Aralia elata. NCBI lineage: Eukaryota > Viridiplantae > Streptophyta > Magnoliopsida > Apiales > Araliaceae > Aralia > Aralia elata. The sequence goes on along the minus strand of CM068387.1, from coordinate 71,031,902 downwards.
ATGATATCTGGCAAGGAACTCACCCTCAATAACGTGCTCCATGTGCCCGATATTAAGAAGAATTTAGTGTCAGGATCTCTTCTTAGTCAAAAGAGATTCAAATTAGTCTTTGTATCGGACAAGTTTGTCCTAACTAAAAATGGGATGTATGTGGGGAAGGGATATATGAGCGATGGGCTCTTCAAAATGAATGTAATGACTATTGTACCTTCCAATATTAATAAAATTACATCTTCTGCTTATATGATTGAGTCTTCTAATTTGTGGCATGGTAGATTAGGTCATGTTAATTATAATACTATCCGTAGATTAATTAATATGGAATGTTTGCCAAAATGTGAGATTAACTCCAATCATAAATGTGAAGTTTGCGTTGAGGCAAAACTTAAGAAATCTTCTTTTAAATCAATTGAAAGAAGTACAGAACCTCTTGAATTAATACATACTGATATTAGTGATTTAAAGTATATACAAACAAGAGGGGGTAAGAAATATTTTCTTACTTTTATTGATGATTGTACAAGATATTGTTATGTCTACTTATTGAGAAGTAAAGATGAGGCCTTGGAAATGTTTACACATTACAAGAATGAGGTTGAGAATCAACTTGATAAAAAGATCAAAACAATTAGAAGTGATAGAGGTGGAAAATATGAATTTCCTTTTGTAGAAATTTGTTCTTAACATGGTATAATACACCAAACAACTGCACCATATTCACCACAACAAAATGGTGTTGCTGAAAGAAAGAATAGAACTTTAAAAGAAATGATGAATGCATTATTATTAAGTTCTGGATTACCTCAAAATTTGTGGGGGGAAGCAATTCTTTCAGCAAATTATATTCTCAACCGAATACCTCAAAAGAAATCTAATGCATCACCTTATGAGTTATGGAAAGGACGAAAACCGTCTTATAAACACTTTAAAGTGTGGGGGTGCTTAGCAAAGGTAATGGTTCCTCCACCCAAAAAGGTGAAGATAGGACCAAAAACAATAGATTGTATATTCATTGGTTATGCTAATAATAGCAGTGCATATAGATTTTTGGTTAATAAATCAAAAATAGAGGATATACATGAAAATATTATTATTGAGTCAAAAGATGCTGAATTTTTTGAAACAGTATTTCCTAATAATAAATCACAAGAGCCAAGTTCTAATGAACAAGAAATAAGTTCAAACAAAAGAACTTATGACACTGTTAGAGACAGTGATCATGGATTAGAAGATATTGATGAACCTAGACGTAGTAAACGTCCTAGAATATCAAAATCTTATGGTCCAGATTTTCTAACTTATTTGTTAGAAAATGAGCCTCAAACTTATAAAGAAGCAGTATCGAGTCCTGAAGCTCCATATTGGAAAGAGGCTATAAATAGTGAAGTAGAATCCATACTGTACAATCATACATGGGAATTAGTAGATCTCCCACCAGGTTCTAAACCTCTTGGATATAAGTGGATATTCAAGAAGAAAATGAAAGCAGATGGATCTATAGATAAATATAAAGCAAGACTTGTAATCAAAGGATACAAGCAAAATGAGGGTTTGGATTATTTTGATACATATTCTCCTATGACAAGAATATCATCAATTAGGATGTTAATAGCCATTGCAGCTATATACAATTTGGAGATACATCAAATGGATGTGAAAACAGCCTTCTTGAATGGTAATCTTGAAGAAGAAATATACATGGAACAACCAGAAGGGTTTATTGTTCCAGGACAAGAAAAGAAAGTTTGCCGGCTTGTGAAGTCTCTTTATGGATTAAAACAAGCACCTAAACAATGGCATGAAAAATTTGACAGTGCAATGATGTCAAATGGTTTTAAAATAAATGAGTGTGACAAATGTGTATATGTCAAGGACACTGCGAAGGGATTTGTCATTATTTGTCTTTATGTAGATGATATGCTCATTATGGGTAGTAATAATGAAATCATTAAAACTACCAAGAATATGTTAAACAATACATTTGACATGAAAGACATGGGTGTTGCAGATGTAATATTAGGAATTAAAATTTCTAAAACATCGGATGGATTAGTGTTATCTCAATCACATTATATTGAGAAAATACTCAGGAATTTCAATCAATATGATTGCAATCCTGTGGGAACAACGGTAGATATAAATCTACACTTGTCTAAAAATAAAGGAGAGAGCATATCACAACCTGAGTATGCACAAATAATTGGAAGCCTTATGTACTTAATGAATTGTACACGTCCTGACATAGCATAGGCTGTTAATAAATTAAGTAGATTTACAAGTAATCCAGGGAAAGATCACTAGACAGCGATTATAAGAGTTTTAAGATATTTAAAATATACTCAAAATTTTGGATTACATTATTCAAGATATCTAGCAGTACTTGAAGGATACTATGATGCGAACTGGATATCGGATACAAAAGACTCTAAATCCACAAGTGGTTTTGTGTTTACACTAGGTGGAGGAGCGGTATTATGGAAATCTTCTAAACAAACATGCATTGCTCGATCAACGATGGAATCTGAGTTTATTGCATTAGATAAGGCTGGAGAAGAAGCTGAGTGGCTTCGTCATTTTCTAGAAGATATTCCTATATGGCCTAAACCTGTGCCTCCGATCTGTATCCATTGTGATAGTCAATCAACAATTGGAAGGGCACAGAGTCATATGTATAATGGTAAGTCTAGACATATTCGTCGTAGACACAATACCATAAAACAATTGCTCTCTAATGGCATTATGTCTATTGAATACATAAAGTCAAAAGAAAATCTAGCGGATCCGTTAACTAAAGGTTTGACTAGAGAGCAAGTAAAAATAACATCGAGGGGAATGGGTTTAAAGCCTATAATTAAAGGATCGTCGTGATGGAAACCCAACCTAGTTGACTGGAGATCCCAAGATCTAGGTTCAAAGGGACAACTAAGTTGTGAACGATTCAACCAAATCACTATGAAGAAATTAATTTCTTTTATCCATTCCTATGATACGAGATAGTGATACCTGCAGCGATTTCAGGATAAGCTATGCTTTTAATGATTCTTATATCTTGATAAACAAGTGGAGTATGGCAGGATACTCTTATTAAGAATCACCTATGTGAGTGTGAACTGGGCCAATTCTATGAGAATGATA